>JAFIDM010002131.1:50309035-50328748 GCA_023159025.1 Thereuonema tuberculata | reverse complement strand
AGGGAATATTTCCAATACTGCCTCTCGGCTTTTTGGAAATTTTGTTTGCCTTTTCGCCTTTGGGAGGCCATAGCCAGGCTGGCTGTTGACTTCACCATAGGCAACGCCTTTCTGATTCATTTCATCGAGGGTGGCGGGTTAGGGTTGATGATCTCGTTGAAGAGTGAAACAGCTGTTCCCTAATCCACCCCGTGAAAATCAATCGGAAAAGGCAATTGTTTTTGTTTATTCTGTGCTGGGCTTAACAGACATTTTTCAATGAAATGTTTTGGAAATCTTATTATGAATCGCATGTTGAAATTTGATAATAGATGAAGCAAAATTAGTGAATTACCAGAAGCTGTACTACAAAACCAAAAAACTTTGGACTTAGCGACAATTCCGTAAACAAATATATATTATTCTATTTTATTTTATTTTTATTTTTTTGTGGAAATAATAAAATTCGCTCTTAAGGCATTCCTGTATCGTTTTCCATCTAAGTTTAAAGTATTCTTGATCTAATTTATATACCGTGCACTGATTTTTGGTGAGAAATTGTGTTAATTGAACTGAACTGGAGTTTATCTACTGAACTTGAACAATTACTCTAGATCTGATGTACCCATTTCGGATTCAATATGGCCAATGGTATACTAAGAGTCGCCTCAATGCGGAAAATGGTGCAATACGAACGCTGGGTTTTGTGTGTATTATAAAACTGAGTTACCTTGTTCTGAAAATCAACGATAAAGAATACATTTCTTGAAGCATTAAACCTAAATGGTCCACGCTTTTCTCTGATGGGTTTCACATTATCTTCTTTTCAAATTCTACACCAATGAATACTGCCAGTATATAGACTGTAGAGCCAATCTTCACAAGAATAGATTTATTCAGTAGTATAGATGCTGAGATTCAAAGTGAAAATAACTGAATTATGTAAAACCCAAATTTTTTTTGAAAATACAAAATACATATTTCTCTGTTTATTCCAAAAGTATACATTCAATTATCATTTCACAAAGATCAGGAAAAGAGGCAAATCATGATTTTTTTTCCTCTTTACCTCTTAACGAACATCAATGTTGGCATTAATATCACTGCTGATTGATTCTGTTATTTTCTGATATTAATAGCAACGAGAATTTATTTTGTGTAAGTAATGACGTTTTTGGCTTACCAAATATATCCAAGATTAATTTCCTTACAAATTTTTCCAAAGCTGATAAAAAGAAATGAATGATATCCAGCGAAATTTGTGCATCGTAATTTAATACTATGTTGTAAATGTCCACGGAGCAGTGAACCACGTTATATGATATCATGGGTGTTAAGTGCAAACGCACAGAACAACAATGGAAGGCATAAAACAGATGAGAGAATGTGATAACCGAGACAGAAGCCAGATGGAGGTAAACAAAAATGACTTTGTATAAATAAGTTAGGCTACATCCGTAAATGTTCATTGCATTATCTATATATTTTCACAATTCTGGGAATTATGAGCTAGTTCATGCCATGCAGATAATATGAGGTTCGTTCGCATAATTCGGCTTTTGCATGGACTATGTTTCGGATATTATAGTATCTACAAGTCTACCTATGGGTATGAACAATTCTCCACTATTGCTTCGTAATAAACGTAAAATAAATTTTCCTTTATAATTACACAAAAGAAACTTAAATAGCAAGACATTATGGACTTGCAAACGCTTGCATCATTTAACGTTAGGCATCTTACCAAGATGGAAGATAAGAATAGCAGTTAATTTAAATAGTTTGCCTTAAAAAGATTAAAGTATTAAGAAGAGAATATATCTAGTTTATTTGATTGAAATCAAATATCCGTTTTATTGATCTTATTTTGAAAGTATATTTTTTACTGCAAGATAACAACAGCTTAGTTTAGTAAAGTGAACTCTTAATTCATATTACAAGTAATATCAAATGACAAGTATATATATCTTAAAGTCCGTAAGAAACATGAAACACAGTTAAAATGTAACTTTCGAATGGAAGCTAGGAAATTATTAATTGCAAGCAGTTGCTTATTATTGTTCCTATTTTAACCAAAACAATATAATGCTTATATTAGATTTGAAATGTTATATTTCTAGGATTCAAATGGTATCCTAGCTACAGAGGTATCTATTTCTTGGCGTATCATGATTAATTACCGACTAAAACAGTAATCCAATCGACCAAAGCTTCAGAAACATTTTAGAATGAATGCTTGTTACGAAAGTTGGTTTTTTCTTCATTTTCGTTGTTATCAGGAATTAGTTAATCTTTTCTTATAAGGTTCTGAAACTTATATTTGCTAGCAGTGGTTTACTCATTAAAAGGATTGCTTAAGAATTTATCTCGATAAAAATCCTGATTACTGCTAAATAAATTTATTGAAGTTCATAAATGAATAAATTTGCAGAGCGACGAGAGAAATAATTAAAGTTAATTATAAATAAATAAAACACTAAAACTATAACAAGATTAGATAGAACACGCTGAGTTTAATGTTCTTTATATCAATTTATATGTTATCTTATTTATAAATCTGACGCTTTCTGCCAAAGATGTAGTTTGTTACATTGAAAATCTATTTTTTTTTATCAAGTTTCAAATAATATACATTGGATGAAAAGTGATCATCATTGCATAGCAAAAAAAGTAGATACTCATTTACAATCATCATAAATACGATCATTACTTTTGTTTACTCTCATGTTGCACCTATCAGCGCTGTTAACTTTTTATTTTATATTGATTACAAGATAAAAAAATTCAATTGAAAATTGAAGGACAATCCATTGTCCTTAAAAAACAAACAACTTAATGCAGTTGCTTGACAAGTAACAAGTCAGTGAAACAATAAGAAACTTAACATTTCAATTTCTTGATCTTAAGGATTCGGAATGAAGATGACAGTTTCTTTGTAAATGAAAAGTAAAATGAACAATTGTATTTAAAGATTTTTGTTTTATTATCAGGAAGCTTAATAGCTGTTTATATTTAAGTAGTTGATAGTCCAGTTGAGTTAATTGGACGCAGCTACACCGTAAGGCCAAAAGTATCCGGACACCCCTCTTTGGAGAAAAGGATGTGGCGGTTTACAAAGTATATAAATTAATAAGAAAGATAATTCTCTTCCATAGGCTCATTGTAAAATCGTGATGACGCAGCCTCGCTTCGAACCAGCAAAAAGGAGCACTGCAATGAAGCCAATCACTTGACTAGGGCAGTGGCAGAGATTCTGATATATATGTTAATTTTTGTTTTAATTATTTTATATATTTATTTCTAAGGCATTTAGAAAAATCAACTGGAATTGTTTTCCATATTTAATTTTTTATTATTATTTTTTTTGGACATTTTTGAAAGTATTTAGAATTTTTTTTTAATTATTATTGTAAGGCATCTGTTTAAGTCATTTTGTTTAGAATTGCTTTTTTGTTTGTTTTGATGATGAGTTAAATTAAAAAAAAATATAATTTTCTACATTTTTTGGTTTAATTTATTCTCTTATTATAAATATGCAAAGTAGCTATTTACTTAATAAAAGAAAACAAGTGCAGCACCTGATCAAAATAAAAGAAAAGAAAATTGTCTTTCTGATTCGTTTATGGGGAAGGAATAGGGAACGGCTGTTTCGTCCTTCAGCAGACTCATAATTCCTTCCCCATAATCGAATCAGAAAGGCAATTTTCTTTTCTTTTATTTTGATCAGGTGCTACAGTTGTTTTCTTTTATTAATTATTCACAGCACGTTAAATGTTTCTATTAATTATTTACTTTTTTTAACTTTTTTTTTAAATTTTAAAAATAAAACAAAAAAAAGAAACAATCCGTTTTTTTTAAATCATGCAAATAATAATAATTTTTTTTTTTTTTTTATTAACATAGATAGATAACACAGTACAGTCCCGTTAGGGAGGTATCCCTATCAACGGGTTCTGACATTTATATAATTTTTTTTCTTTCTTCTTACTATATATATTTACATTGTATACATTTGAAAAATATATAGCTTATAAGTCTACAAGATTGTAAATATAAGAACCAAAAAAAAAGAAAATAATAATAATTGAGTATAGATGGGTTGACATATATAAATAAATGATTGATTATTAGTATTGAAGGTATTTTTCGATAACGTGCTTGAAATGTCTTGAAACGTATATTAGTTTTATTAATAGTTAAGTTAAAGTTAAAGACTCGATCAGGCCCTGAGGACCGCACGAAGCCAAAGCCTGCCCGTGCAGGCCGAGGAGGCCGCTGGAGGGTAGGCTCCAATATTTATTTAATAGTACCTGTCTTATGTTTTACTTTGGTGTTTATTTATTTTATTTTTTTTCTTTTTTTCATTTCTCCATTTTGAAGTTTAAGTTCTTCCAAATAGAGATATTTAGAGGAAAGAAAAACAATATAAAATAATTAATGATATATTTACTTTATTTTTTTTTTTCAAGTATTTTCAATAAGCCATTTTTTAAGGTTTTTTTTGACAACAGATATTTTTTGATGTTCTGAGAATATATTTATATTCATATCATTTATGATTCTTTCTATATTAAAGTTTATATTTCTGTGCCCATAACTATAAAAAATTGGAGGGTATGGGTAATAATAATAATAATAATAATAATAATAATAATAATAATAATACATGGATGATATTAAACTCTACGCCACAAACAGTGCACAAATTACTAATTTACTACAAATCACAACACAGTTCACCAAAGACATTGGGATGGAATTTGGAATCGACAAATGCCGCAAGCTACATGTAACACGCGGGAAGACTACGAATTTGGAGGGTTTTGAGCTGGACCATGGGTTGGCCATCCAATCCATGGAAGAGGGAGAGACCTACAGGTACCTGGGCTTCCAGCAAGCGCGCGTCATTGACAACGCAAACATCAGAAACGCACTCAAGAAAACATAATGTGCTCGCGTTCACAACATCCTCAAAACACAACTCAATGCCAGAAATAAAATTAAAGCCATTAACACTTTTGCCGTCCCCACACTAACATATTCGTTCGGCATAATTTCGAAGCACTACAACGCACAACACGCACTACATTCACGAAACACAACATGCACCACCCCAAGTCCGCTACGGAGAGGATGACTCTTCCCCGCAAGGAGGGAGGCTGAGGACTCATCAATCTCATCACCGTACACGAAAAACAAGTACACACACTTAGGGAACACTTCAACCAAAGAGCACAACACTCCTCACTACACTCAGCCATTGTCAAGGCTGACACACACTTCACACCCCTGGACCTCGCAAACCCTTCTCTAACACTCACCACTCCCGACACCCACACACAGCAGCTGCGTGAATCATGGGCTCGTAAGGAACTCCATGGCAGACATCGCCACGAACTCAGCCAACCTCATGTCGACATGGAAGCGTCGAACAGATGGCTGATGAGTGGTGAACTGTTTGGGGAGACCGAAGGGTTCATGATCGCGATACAGGACCAAGTCATTCCCACACTCAACTACAAGAAACACATTCTACACGACGCATACACACACGACGACAGATGCAGGAAATGCCACACTACACATGAGACGATCGACCACATAATATCAGGCTGTCCCCTTCTGTCCCAAACCGACTACCTCCACCGACACAATCAGATAGCATCGATCGTTCATCAACAGCTAGCACACAAACACTCACTTATTAACACGGTCCCATACTACAAGTACACACCACAAAGCGTACTAGAGTCATCCTCACATAAGCTGTACTGGGACCGTCCCATTCACACAGACAAAACTATACATCACAATAGACCTGACATTACACTTGTTGATAAGGTCAACAAACAGACCTATCTAATTGATATTGCAGTTCCCATCAGCAAGAACATGCAGAAAACTCACGCTGACAAGATAAGTAAATACACAGACCTAGCACACGAGCTCAAGAAGCAGTGGAGGCAGGACCGAGTACGTGTTATACCCATCATCCTGTCCGCTACTGGTCTGGTGCCTCACACATTGCATCATAGCCTCAGCACACTAGGACTTCATAAAAACACTTATGCACAACTCCAGAAGGCTGTGGTACTCAACACTACACGCATAGTTCGGAAATTTATGGACACAAGCACACATCCCTAACTATTCTTCCAATTTTTTTTTTTTTTTATTTTTTTTTTAATACACTTGGCAATATGTGCTTTGGTCCTTGACCCGCCATATTGTCTTAGCTGGGGAATCCTATGGTTTGAAACTTTTTCCATATAATAATAATAATAAAAATAAAAATTTCACAGTAATTAATTATATTAAGATCATTATTAATACGATAAAAAATAATTATGAAATCATGATGAAAATAGTTTTAGTCACGTTTCAATTTTTATTTTAAATGTTTACAAGCAGTTTGATATGAAAATAAATAAACAAACAAACAAACAAACAAACAAATAAATAAATTAATAAATAAGAGGATCGAAGAAGTTCTGTTTTTAGTGAAAGGAGCTCATTATCAAGGTTCCTTTTTTTTTTTTTTGTTCCTCCAACATTAAATCCACAGATCAATAAATAAGAAACTAATTGTAAAAAACAAAGTTAATGAGACATTCCACAGCTTGGATCTGCAAGGTAAAGAAATATAATTATATTCTTTTAATGTTGACATGATATTTGATACTCGATTCGTTTTCGAACTTACTACAATTTTTTAAAAAACAAAACAAAACCAGGATACAATTAACACAGATTGTAATTCGAATGTTTAAGTGTAAAATTCAAAAATGAATCTTAATTGATCAAAACAATTTTTATTTGTCATCTGTTGTCTTAATGCTTTCCAAGAACAACATTGTTTTTGTAGGATGTTAAACCTACGCGGAGCTGTTATAATATAAAACCCTAACTCCTGCAGAAGATTATTCGTAAGTACAGGTTATAAAATTCTTGTGTGATAACTAAGTTATG
This sequence comes from Thereuonema tuberculata, assembly GCA_023159025.1. NCBI lineage: Eukaryota > Metazoa > Arthropoda > Chilopoda > Scutigeromorpha > Scutigeridae > Thereuonema > Thereuonema tuberculata. The sequence goes on along the minus strand of JAFIDM010002131.1, from coordinate 50,321,800 downwards.
AGAAAAACGACTAAGACAGGTAAATTTAAAACAACTGAGTATATATTCTGTTAAAATATCATTTACAAGTATTTTATTGTCTTAATTCACTCGTATGAAATTACTACTCGTAAATTATATTCTTCCTAACTATTCAGTTATGCACTTGGATAACGTTTCTTCAAGATTAAGTTGCAAATGTCTCTTTGTGAATCTTCAATGATAGTTACTTTAAACTATTGATTCTTTAACTTTATACTCGTCACTTGTCTTAGCTAAACTGTAGTGCTTGAATGAAACTCGATGGTCAATGTATACGCGTCTCTGGACCCTCCGTGTTAAGTAGAATCAAAGACATACTTACAAAATCTTTCGTTGAATCATCTTCGATCGAACCTCTTGAATATCCAATTACTTGCGTGGATAATTCGGTTTCCCTTGGTAGGTTTCTTCGGCTTTCGAATCCTTTTGAACGTTGTGTTGGGATTGGGATTATTTCCTAAATCCTTCTCACAGAGATAAACTTTAATTCTGCAGTTTAATGCATGTCAATCTTAGTTATGCACTTCCTATTGCAGCGACTAGGATCATTGGCTCAAGATAATTCCTAGTATATTCGATGAAACAACATTGGAATACATTTTGTTTACACGTTGGAAAACGACTCCATCTTTTTGCTTCCAACTCAGAATTTATTCATCGCAACAATACAATCTCGAGTTCACTGTTCAAAACAATCGTTGCTACTTGGCATCTGGCATGTCACGTCTTTTACTTCCTGTCGATTGTTGCTAAGTTCACTTCCTTTATTTCTTTGCATTATTTTCGACTTGATTTATTTGCCTTAGAATTGTTCCTGTTTGAAATCAGTTTAGGAATCTTTCAGGTGAGTAATTCCTACTTCAAACTTACAGTTTTGACATCGATATCAATGGACGATCGACCTTAAATATCAACTTATTTGATCAATGGACCACTTGAGGATATGCGGGGCTTCGTAGTTCCAAAATATCCCACCAGTCTACATTTTGGCTTGTGGGATAAACAAAGCCATGTGCTTCGTTTTAACCCTAGTAGATATAGAGGCTGAACTAAAAGATTTGATTTGGATGCAACGATTGTAAGCCTTCCAAAATTTTCAGATTGGATCGCCTATTGTTTATCTCCTATTGAAGAAGACGACAACAATATATTTTCAAAGAAGGATATAATTTAATGGATCACTTGAGGATAGGCGGGGCTTCGTAGTTACAACGTTTCCCAGCAAGCTACTGCTTCGCATTGTGGGATAAACAAAGCCATGTGCTTTGTTTTAATCGCTTTAGAAATATTATATTAAAGAAGGATATTCCAAGCGTTTTTACAGAATTATTACAATAACGATCTGCACAGTACTGAACCATCCATCTTGAAATATCAAAAATCGACGATTTTTTTAAGTAATTCACACAAAGTTATATGTTATATATATTCCACAAGCTCTCGCCGCATGTGGGATACACGTCATACGTGACGTCGATAGGGGCGTAAACCTCAAGTGGTCCATTAATATCAATTTATATGTTTAAGATCGATCTTTCATTGATATCGATGTCAAAACAATGTTGTTCTTGAAAAGCATTAAGACAACAGATGACAAATAAAAATTATTTATCAAACGATAGAATAACTTTGAGATGGATATGAATCGAGATAAAGGTTAGATCGAAACACACTTGCGTAATTCAATGTTTTCACCAAACATTGCTGCCCCTGGACTCTTCACCGGCAGATTCCATGGAATATAAAGTTCGCTGCTTCCTACTTCCGGCGATAGTTATGCTTCAGGTAGAGTGAGACTTCTTCTTTGGCTGTTATCACTTGCTATGACGTCATAGAGCGAGATAAAAGTGGTCACCGCAGCATCGTGGGTACCTTAGTTTTTTTGACCGGAAACATGAACGCTGATGTAGACTCATTATCAAAAAAAAACGACGCACCTACAAGGAGTTGTCCGATTGTAATGAAATTTCGTATGCAAAAACATTGGGACCGCCCATGCAAATCATTAAACTTTGGTGTCCAAAGAATGAATAGCGAGAGCAACAGCGCATCGGAACTGCGCACTCAGCAGGTGTATATAAGAAGCGATTCTCAATCTCACGGTCAAAATTTCTGCTGCATTGCGAGTTAGGATACCTTTCAACGCAGGATTCGAGCTCATTACTTGCAACTGTCAGAGTTTGAAAGTGGTCGTATCATTAGATTGAAAGAGGCAGGTTGGACAAATCGGAGAATCGCTAGTCATATGGGTCGAAGTGATGCGGCAATTAAAAGATGCTGGCAGGAATGGGTGGACAATGGCAGATTTCAGCGCCATGAAGGTAGCGGTCGACCTAGGGCCATAGCAGAGCGGGAGGATAGAGTGATTGTCAGATCAGCTGTCACAGCCCCTGAATCATCGTTATCAACCATACGACGTGCGACCCGCACACGAGTGTCAACCATGACCATTCATAGACGGCTGAGAGAGCGACATCTACGCTCGTACCGACCAGTACGCCACCTGCCACTCATGTCTGCACACCGTCGGGCCAGATTACAGTGGTACTTGGCTCGATCCGGTTGGAATAATGCTGACTGGGGACATATAGTGTTTAGCGACGAATCCCGCTTCCAACTGTGTCCTGACGTGTCTGGAGACGCCCAGGGCAGCGTGCCGATCCTGCTTTCACTATTGCACGCCACACAGGCCCTCAACCAGGAGTTATGGTCTGGAGTGCCATTTCCCTTGATAGCCGGACACTTTTGGTCGTCATTAGCGGCACACTTACAGCACAGCGGTACGTCGACGACATTCTGAGACCTGTTTTGCTACCCTTCCTTTTGCAGTACCCTGGCCTTTTTTTTCAGCAAGATAATGCCAGACCACATACGGCACGTTTTGCTATGACCTGTCTTGCAGCTTGTGAAACACTTCCTCGGCCAGCCAGATCCCCAGATCTCTCTCCAATCGAGCATGTCTGGGATATGATGGGAAGGCGACTGCATCCACCAGGGAATGTCGATGACCTATCCAGACAATTGGAGCAAATTTGGCAAGAAATACCGCAGGAGATCATCAGGGAGCTTTATCACTCTATGCCACGTCGTGTGGCAGCTTGCATTCAGGGTAGAGGTGGGTCAACACCTTATTGAGCTCGTTATTTTATCTGTGACTCTGAAATAAATCATTTAATTTGTCTGAAATTTTAATCATTTTCTTTTCTATACATAATCTTCCTCTCCACCAATTTTTGTCTCCATTGGACAACTCCTTCTAGGTGTGTCTTTTTTTGTTAATGAATGTATGTCGATATTCTTGACAACTATGCACTTCCCTCTCCCCCCCCTCTGGCAACACTTCGGGAAAGAACTGTTTCTTTATCAACAGAATAACTTATGTCCACAGAGCGAAGGATGTGCTGCTGTGGTTTGAACAGATGGATGTTGAACTACTGGACTGACCTTCACAGAGCCCCGATCTGAATCCCATAGAACACCTCTGGGAAGAATTGGAATGCAGATTATATATCAGGCCCAATCGCCTTTCAGTGGCCGGACTCGCTGCAGCTCTATTGGACGAATGGAAGAAAATCCCTGCTCACATATTTCAAAATCTCGTGGAAAGTCTTTCTAGACGAGTGGAGGCTGTGAATGATGCTAAAGGTGGTCCGATATCTTATTGATATGTGCCGTATGATTTTCTCATTGTACAACAGTTGGTGTCCGGATACGTTTCGCCATAAAGTCTTGAAACGAATATGACAACATGTACGAGAGGTCTTTTGTTTTTCTTACCAAAATCAACAGTTTGAGACTGCATTTCTGTATTAAGTTACGTATATTTCTCATTATTCGATTTGTTGTGCTCTTTTTCACTATAAATAATCCACAATGAAACTGTATTTAAAAATCACTAAATAATGCTGTAATAAAAAGAAAATTTTATCTCTATTCCTCTGTTTTTCTCTCTCTGTATATATCTAATTTTTATTTATATTTATTTTATTTCTCAGCCTACTTTTTTATCTTTCTTGGCCCGTCTTTAGCCAAAGAAACTGTTGCGCCATTAAAACCAAATAACCAACTAGCAACCTACTTTCTTCAAAATGAAGAAAGATGCATTTTGTAAGGGCATTAGTGGGCCTGAATTGTAGTACATATTGTTTCTTCAGCGTTGAATATTAACATTTATTGTGTGATCACAGTAAGTATTACGAACAAAACTAAAGGAGAAAAAAAATACCGAATTGATTCCGAATCATATCGGAACTATTATCGATAGAATTCAAAATGCTTCAAGATATTTACAATAATACACACAAGCATAAAAATAAAAAAAATGTATATATATCTATAAAATTGTGGAGCCTTTCAAACTTATCCAGAGGTTCATCATCATGCACCTCTATAAAAAATAGTTTACATAAAAAATTAGCAGCTACTGATTTGACAATTAGATTTAATAATTGTTGCATTCATAATCAACTTATTCCTATTCCTCTGAAAATAAATATTCCTTTTTCTAACGAGAAAACTGTAGGAAAATATATTTAAAAAAATTCAAAGGCAATACTTGAACATCAGGTAATAGAGAATCATAGGAAGAAAAATTGTCTGGCTAAGAAATTGATTATAATACCTGAATTCCTTAACTGTAAATTAAATACTCATGATTATGTTTTGATTTTAGTCAAAGGAGCTGAGAAAGCTTTAAAAGTAACTGAAATTATAAAAAATCGACACATTAAGAAATTGACTAATCTCTCCCTAAAGAAATGGAACTGGTCCTCACAAGACGAGACTTCAGTTATTAATGAATCAAATTATCAGCTTACGTATTTAGAGAAGAGGGTTCTAAATAAAGGTCTGAAGTTCAATTTATTACAGAATCCGAGGAATATTCATAGATTTGTAGCTATAACAGAGGAAACATTAAATAAAAGTAGGATTAGTAAACCGCAGAAGAATGATATACGCAGGTTGTTTTTTTTTTGAAGGTGCATGATGATGAACCTCTGGGTAGGTTTGAAAGGTTCCACAATTTTGTAGATATTGTATATATTTTTTTTTATTTTTATGATTATATGTATTATTATATATATATTATTGTATATATTAACTTGAATTCCATGTTAAAACACACGTAAAAAATTGCTTAAGAATTCAAAATGCTCTCATTTTTGGATCATCCTTTTCTTATTGAAAACATTGATAGAACTCATATATTTAATGTCGTTCATTTATAATTTTACTTATTAAGTAAAATTAACAATAAATTAACAATTTATTTGTTTACTTACTTCTTAGAATAGATTAAAAAAAAACTTCTTTTGTTTAACAGGGTCATGATTATATAATCTGTTACCTAAATCAACACTTGCTTTTATAATTTTGAATTACGCCTGTAACATAAAACTACTTAAATAATAATTCCTCTTCATAGATGCTAATAACAAGGTAATGTAAAGCTTTGCGATAGATCTCTGTACTTTAGAACTGAATTTAGAAAAGCACTGCGAAGGACTAAGATTAGAGGATTCAATTAACTTTCAATAAAAAGTTTACTGCACTAATGTCTTTTAAAGTATTAATATTTTTTTTAAATAAATGTTAATTTCGAAATATTAACATATTGCAATTTTATTAATTAGCTTTTCCTTTGAACCTTGCGACCAGCGAACCAGATCCCTTCAAAATGATCTGAGATAGTGGCCTTGCTTCAGAGTTCATTTACAGGTCAGGATATTAATAACTCATGATCTACATGAACTAATCTAAGCAATTCTCGGTGGATTGACAACCATTCGATAGCCTTTAGTAACGAATGTCAAGTAATTTGACCTATATTTCTAGTGTTAAACGACTGAGGCAACTGTAAGATTCATTAACTTTGCTAGCAGATTTCATTATCGGTTGTCGATTTGTGATTTTCAGTTTGACTTTTATGCGTAATAGAACTAACATATCTGCTGGCTGATAGTGGAAGTGATAGCTAGGCACTGTATCGACAGCAAAGCATATTTTAAAAAGTAATGATTTGAAAGAGATATAGCTTTATTGAACATTGAACATCTTTCTTGATATTTTTATATAAAAAAACATACATTTACCAAAGCACAAGAAAAAATATATTTCTGTATTTATTCACTTTCTTTAAAGCAATATTATGTATAGTATTAAGATTTAGATCTAATCTTTTTTTCCAATAATCGCATCGTTGGAAAAATAAAGCAATTAGCATAGCTGCTATTATAGCTGTGAAAAAGTTGCTTTTAAATTTAAATTTTTTTTAATAAGTATTTTACACCCTAATTAAAAACAAAGAATATAATTACCCACATGACAGCTACAATATTAAATTAAAGGACTGTATTAAATTTATTATTTTATTAAATATCATATAAAATTTCATTGAAAAATATTTCACTAAAATCGTAAAATCTTATCTCTATCTACTGGCTTCTACTGTACCAGCTTCAAAAGAAAAACTATTGACTTGTCTGTAAAATTCAAACGAATTTCTTTGAATATAAATAAATCCATCAACAAATAACTCCTCGCGAAAATTTCGAAAACAAATACTCCATGACAACGATATTTCGAATGGTTTTCTCAACCATTCTTTTTCAGGTTACAAAATAAAGATAAAAGAGGAAAATAAACAATCCTCTTTTTACAAATCATAAACAAACAATGAATTCCACCACATTCTGAAAAACAATGTTAACGTATGATAATAGTATGATATATTACAACATTATCATTATTGAGGAAAGATTATATAATTAATTACAATTCATTTTGGAAAAATAATAATAAGATAAATTCTGATAATTAATTTACCACCAACTGTTAATTTATGTTAATGTATTTATTTATATCAAGACAGATCAGTATATATTAATAAGAATTCCTTTGAATTTTACAGAATCTATATTTTATTTGCTTGCCAAAGAGTGATGAAAATTCTTGTTGACAAATTTACTAAAACAGGGCAGTGGGATTCAATGATGACTCTTAATTTCTTTGATCCACTTTATAATTAATACATTTAAGACATTATTTAAATTTCATCGTTTAATAAAGGTTTGTGGTCGAATGTATGTTTAACCAGGTTTTTTTTAATCTAAAATAGAATCTACATCAACATATAAATGTTATGACTAACAATGATAAAACCATGATTCTATGAATGCCAATGAAAAGGATTCATTGCTTATTACCATTCAAACACCGGTAATTGATTTCATTTCTCAACAGGAAGAAAAACAAAAATTCAAATTAAATGAAGTTTTCTTTGGAAAAACAGAACCTTCAAATGAATAAACATTTCAGTTAATTTGATTTTTTCCGTAATAATTAAAAAACTACCAAACGCCTAATTTAATTGCAACAATAATTTGGCATAGTTAAAGGTAGCTTCTATATTTCATAATGAAATCTTTTCCTTATCTTATTGTTAAAAAAATTGTAATAATTAAATTTTTAAATTTTTTTTGGCTTGTTTAAATTATGTTGCTTTATTGATTGCTTTATGATTATTGAAAATGACTTAATTTTGTTGTGTAGTAATCCTTGGAGATACATCTGCACTTAGTTAATTAAGGACTGTATCATTTTGAGGTTGCTATCAAGGAGATGATTTCCACTCAAAACTTGAGAACCATTGTTCTTTACTAAAAGATACAGATTTAACGATAAATTATTTTATAGATGATTATACTTCATCTCGAACATTATAGATTATTGGAAAGACCAAACTTTGATCTTCATTATCCTAGTCAAAATATAATGCCACCTTTACTAATACGTTGCAGCTTCCATTCTCTTCTCGATGTTTACAATAAAAGTCATAATTTCAAAATTATGAAAAATTAACAAAAAAGTAATATATAATTTTTTAAATTAAGTGTCATGTAGTAAATATATTAAAAGATGTTGTCTTTTTTAAAAAAAATGTAAAAAATGTTTTTCCATATATTTAAAAATTCTGTCTTTTTCGCTATCCCAATGGTAACCCTTTCATATATCTAAATGTAACTTCCATCAATTCCAATCTTCCATCATTCATTTTTAATATTTTTTTTCCTTACTCCTAGATGACAGATAAAAAATGTATGTGCAAACTGAAGCTTAATCCTTGTGGTGAAGAGCTCTTTCCTCTATAAATTTGGAGATTGAAGTATACGTGTACTTCATTTCCAAAAACGAAACTAAATCACTGGAAGAAAAAAAATATATTCTTGTACATTAACAACATGACTTTTTTCCCACTACTTACTGCAATAAATAGTACTTTAACCGAATTAAATTTTATGTCCGAGAAAATTCCCTAATCTTTGTTTAATTTCATACAATTAAACCATTTTCGTTCTGTTTTGTAGCAAAGCATGTAAGTAGGCTTTAGTTAGGAATTTAGACATTTGATATTAGAACAATATTACCAACTTGTGGATACTATATATAAAAAATTGCATTCAGTGTTTACACTGAAAAAAAATTATATCTTAATAAACTTAAAGTTACTCATATTTTATTGAAATACCGGATGGCAATATTTAAACTGACAGTATTGATTTTTCTCAAGGATAATAAAAGTTGTTTAATGAAGCCCATTTATCTGGAAGGTTACATCGTCAGAAATTCTACAATTATAAATCCAGTTTAATAATATTTAGATTACTAATGAAAATGTTGTTATATCAATAAAATTACTCTTATTTCATGAACATAACAAAGGAATTAAAATAGCAATATTTGGTTTGCAAATCTGCATTTATGTTAATATTATTATGTTTCTGTTAAAATTTTGTAGTTTGGATCAATTCCGTATTGTGTAAATAAATAGAAATTTAATAGAATACTTACGTTGCTATCCAAACTTTTACATTTTATTCTGTTAAACCTAAAGCAGGGCGAACACGATGCAGCTTTTGTTCAGCTTTTTTGTTTGAGCGCTTTTCAAGCTGCTTGAGCTGCTTGTATCCGGAGTTGTATGCAGCAAAAGCTGTCAAGACCACAGGATGCAACTCCAAAAGCTGCATGTACAGCACCCAAACAAAGAGCAGCATTGGAACACGTCACGCATGACGTCACGCCCATTAGAAAACATGGCACCCAAACAGATTGCCATCACTTCAAATTGACGGACAGCGATTACACAAACAATACCAGATATTTCCGAAATTTCTTCACGCAGAAATAAAGTTTATATGTAAATGCATTAATTTTATGCGGTAGAAATTTAAAGAGCATTTGAGAAATCTCGATATTTGCAATTTTTCACTGCAACAAACAAAACAACAATTGCTGCCACTTTGCCAATTTCTGAACAAAGCCACAGGACGTTGTTGGCAATTCCAACTGTAATCATTGTGGCTGTTGATCATTGTTCGTCGTGTATCGCATTATTGCCTTCCCCTGCGAATACAGATCGGTTAATAATAGCAACGCAATATTTCTGTTTTGTTGGCGTTAATTGCAGTTCCTGTGTTGGAGGCCAGTACCACAATTTCCGTGACGTCTTGTTAACTGACGTCATTGCAATTCGTCCTGTGCTTCGTGTGTTTTTCGCACGGCGGCACCCATCAAGCTGTATCGTTTTCGCTCATACCTTCGTTTACAATTTTTCTGCGTCCAACTTTTTTTACCGAGTTGTACAGGAAAAGCTGCATTGTGTTCACCCTGCTTAAGATTGCGAAACCATGATTACAGTGAGAAAAAAAAAAGTCAGCAACAATTATGGTCCAACAGACAGATCTTGACGATCTCGTATTTTCGTGATTTCATGTAATTTACGCGAGAATAGTCTTAATCCATGTCTTCTCACAAAATGGCAAGAAAGAAGGCTTATCGACTCCGAGAAAGAAGCGACCACGAGCAAGCCCCGTTACTGATGAAGACGATTTTGACCGATGCCTTATTCGCCGCTGCAGCCATCGTCGGAAGGTAAAATTCCGCTTAAGGTAAAATACCAACTTTAACATTTTTTCTCTAGCATTTTTCTAGTGACAGACATTCAAAATACTAAATTCCTTGAGACCTGCTGAGGAGGCTAATGGCAAGATCTCGTGTTTTCCGTAATTCTCACGCAAACGAGATCGTCAACATCCATCTGTTAAACTGTAACAAAGAAAGTGCACACTTCATGGGACTTGCTGATTAAAACAATAGTGTTGATGTGATGTGCGCTGTAATTGTTGATGCAGTAGTAGTCTGGGTGAATCAATTGTGGATGCTGCTTCGAGTGGATAGCAGACGTGCTAATTGTGTGTACATGGATTAGTTGGAAGTGAAGGTGTTTCCATAGTGATAACATAGAATCATTGTTATTACATTTTATTGTTGGCTAGTTGCCATAGTGATTAGTGTTCAATTACGATTTCTTCGATATGGTATCCTGTGTTCCTGATCAAATTCTGCAAAGAGCGGATAAGTCAAAGATCAACCAGCGTTAGAAGAAGAATTCGTGGGTATTAATTTTTCATTTCTTCTTGCGAACACGAAACATCAGATTCTTCCATGAAGAACGTGAGACACACAGAACTTATACAAATGCATGATTTCCATTGTGAATGTCAAGGTTCGACAAAGTTTACGAATACCATTAAAGATTAGAGAAATCAAGATAATTCAAATAGCATTTGAGCGTTACATTTATTTAACTGGAAGATAGTTAATGAACTATTAGCAAACAAGGAACTTTTGCGAGCAGCATATTTTGTATTAGACTTTATGCAAAAGCTAACTGAGCTTGTAGTCAAAGCAAAAAGAGTTATAATAGATAGTCTTGACAGCTAAGCCTAAAGAGGCGTTTGTTATTATAAGACAATTACTCGTCATTAAATATTTAGTGTTTAAACATGGATTCCTTTTCTTGATTCATAGCATAGTATGAAATTATTGCGTAGATAACTGTTTCATTCAGCTCTTTCCTTGTTAAGAACTTATCAAGTTAGGGAGCATATATATATATATACGTTTTATATTTCCTTACAACATCATTCTTACAAATTTATATCGGTGGAAGCTTATCCTTGAAGCAAGTATTAGATTGTCGCCAATTTCGAATCCATTATGATAACTTTCAAATGTTCTCCTATTTCCTCTCATTTCTTTACAAGCGGTTTAATCCTTAAGCACTTACAGCTTTTACGGATTATAGAGTTACTTGAAATGTTTGATTTGAAACGTGATACGTTGAAATATACTTTATCAATATTATGATTGTTCTTCCGTGAACCACCTTTTGGTGCTACTCAGTCTGGCAGTTAAAAATATTTAAACTGTGAAAGAACTACGCGCACCATATTGTCAGAGTGGAAATGCAAAATCAATCGATGGATCATCTTCCTTACATTCCGATTGGAAACAATATTCATTCGAAAAGCACTTTTTTTGCCACTTTTCAGTTGTCCACTCACTTTTCAGCTACAAATCACTTATTTAACGATGTTTTTAAGCAGGTTCGTTGAGTATGAGCAGCTTCCAAGATTCTTATCAATATTCTTTGAAATTTAGTTCGGAAGAAACTGTAAAACTTCTACTTATTACTTACCGTGGTCTATGATTTCACAATTTTCTTCCATGAGCATCAATAAAAAATGGGATCCCGCCATTGACGCCGTGACTACTGTTTTCCTCATAACCATCCACTCTTAGAACACTTAGCTGCAATATTCTCCGAATAGTCTATAATATTGAATGTTTCTGAATACTACCACCCTTCAACCGAAACACTGCAATCAGGTTAGTCAGATTACATGTCTTGACCATTGATATATTATATTATCTTTGATAACAGGTAGCAAATTACCTTCAGGATTATGTGCAGTAGCTGTCACGAAGGGTCAAGAGAATTATAATTGAAACTATGGCGATATTCGTAATACAATAATACCTTGAGATACGAGCGTTCCGACATACGAGTATTCCGAGATACGAGCAAGCTTTCGAGCAAATTTTTGCTTTGCGATACGAGTAAAGATTTGAGATACGAGCACGCTTACAGACGCCGACGCTAAGTGGCCGAGCAGTTGGAGCAGCCCACGCCGCCGCCTCAGTCGTTCCTTTCACTTGTTCGTCGACTTCCGTATGCATCTCGCGCGGGTCTTCCGTGTTTGCGTTATCTACGTGATTTTTTTCTCTATTTTATATATTATTCTTCATAATAGTAGAAAAAAGTTAAGAAAAGTGAAGAAAAGTGGAATACAAATCCACTTAAAAAGAATACAAATCGAAAAAATAGAAAAAAAAAAGGGAGCTAAGTTACGTTAATTCTAAGTTTATGTAAGTTACGTAGTGTACGTGTAAGGTATGGTACGGAATCAAGTATCTACGTACGGGCCAACCCTCTTCCCTCCCTCCCTCCTCCTCCTCCGCACATGCCGCCATTAGCACTGCCTTCGAGACACAAAGCCTCTGCGCTTCTTCCTGTAAGAGGTGTGACGTCACGGCTACTAGGCGAACGATTTGTGGTGCGCTTGCGTGTCTGTTGTTCCGAAGCATTCTGGGATTCTGATGTGGAACGTGTACGCTGATTTGAATTTCTGTTTTAAAATTAATTTGTTTTAACAGAATGCCGTTTAAATGTAGTGTTCCCAACTGTAAAGGGAACTACGATGAATCGGAAAAAGTACACGTTTTTAGCTTTCCGAAAGAAGAAGATTTAAGATGTCCATGGGACAGAGCGATTCCAAGGAAGGACTTCACGTAAACTAAAAATTCAAAGGTAAGTTTAAATTCCATAATTTTATTTTATTA
>JAFIDM010002131.1:50292740-50304035 GCA_023159025.1 Thereuonema tuberculata | reverse complement strand
TAACCCTGCATCAACAAAGATAAACATTTGTTTTAGGCCATTGAGATCGCTGATAACATCAGTGTGATTACATTGTTGTTATTCTTATTAGCGTATCTATATTCTTGCTATTATTATTAGATCTTATTATTGTTATTTTAATTTGCGAAATTCAGAACTGAAACAGCAGAACGATGGCTTCTGTGAAATATCGTTTGTAGCTATATGAAATTTGGAAATCATATTTTAATCGGCAACTTATTTTGGTTAATTTATAAGATGATCAAAATGAAGCCTTGTTTTAATTTCTTTTCCATGAATAATATTTGTTCGGTGGACCGATTTTAGGTTATACTTTAATAATATTTTTTAATTCCCAATTTTATTTAACTCCCAAAACATGAAAAACAAATATGTTTCCGAACTTAGGAAAATGTTGTTTTTTCTTAAATTGATCTAGACGTAATTATGCAAAATAAATATGTCAGTCATACATTGGTTGGTTTGGCCTGTTTTAAAATATTCTTGTTAATCTTTCGATAAATAAAAAGCTGCCGGAAAGCATCAGAATATTGCTAAAGGTAAAGACACAAAAAAAAGTTTCAATTTGAGTAATTTTTTTATACAGACATAAAGATAGAGAATGATTAAGATCTAGGCGCAAAGCAATAAATTTTACAGGAGGAAAAAATAAATTTTCAATTAACAACTGGATCCTTAACACATTCTCTTAATACTTTTATTTACTTATTACTTTTAATACTTTCATGTTATTTACATTACTAAAACAAGTTCTAAACAATCTGTTTTTCTGAAAAATTACTATGAAAGTGATTGAAATCAATTCGACATAGTTCTGAAAGAGTACAATTAAACTTTACCTAATCTTGATTTGCTTTTTGTAATTATTATTACTAAAATTTAGGATTCTGAAAAGAATGTTATGAGAAATAAGAAGTTCAGTACAATAATTTAACTTCTTACTAAATTAACACAATAATTTATTTAACTGTACTTAATATATTTTCCCCTTTACCAGCTTTCTTTCTTCCTTTTTCTATTCAGCAATGTTCGCATGTATCTTCATAAGGCACTCATTTCTTCAAATGATAAATGACTGTTATGCAATTATATCTCTCTTACCAAACATCTAGAGGAGTTCTATTAATGCTAAGTGTTTCGTATGTGAAGAAGACTGATAAATGATTTTCCCCTTTACACACAACTCTCTTTATCTGACTTTTGATTTTTTTGTTGTTTGTTTTGAAGTTAACGTGTACAGTATACTTTTGTTTTGCATGTCCTCTTCTTCAAATAAAGTTTTTCCCCACTTCCAAGTAGGGTCGGTGTCGGCACAAGCCACGCTTGTGTAATTCCGAAGAGAAGTTAGGAAAGGGGTTATTACGGCCGGATGCCATTCTGACGCCAACCTCATATCATAGGATAGAATCCAAATAGATGGAGAAAAAGAGATAAGCCAAGAATCAGACACAGACAGGAAACAAAGCAAACATCCAAGCCGACATCTAGAGTCGAACCCAGGTTCTGACATCAACAGCCTCGTGAGAGACCGCCGCCGACCCCACTGTCACATCAGTAGATGATTACAAGGAATATTTTTACATGTATTACAGTGTAATTATCTACTGATCATTAATTTTGGGTGTCACTCTCATTGTGAACCTTGGCAACCCTCTCTTAAAACTCTATTCTCAGCTTTTTGTTTATATTTATAAATATAGCCCTTGGAAATGTTATACGTTTTATAAAACAATTGACTACGTTAATGGTTTCTTTATCCAAACTACATAACTTATTTTAGATCGTGATACTAGACTTGTAGAGATGATTTGATGAAAAATAAAGGTTTAGGGGAAAAAAACCTACATAATTATAATATTGTTTTCTAATATCAGCAGCAGTTAATTGATTTTCATTTTAAAGAAATGCTGTACATTTTACTTATTTATTTTATCTTCAGAAACCAACAATTTGTATAATGTGTTATGCTAAATTGCAAAGTCAAACAAAAGACCGACAACGAATAATTTGATTTCAAAATAATCTTACTAAGTTTTAATGTCATTATTGGTGTACAGTAGGTTTTTGGCATAGTTTAGAAAATTAATTTCAACACCTAGCAAGCGAATTACCTGAAATATGTAGCTGAAAATATAATACATCAAGCTATTCATCACGTACATACGCATACATGAGCTCAGTTATCCATCGCATAGTCAGGATTGCACATTCAGCACTGCTAGGAGGGACAATAGATACCAATAATCGTGCTTCTAATTTCAATTGGATGAAATATAAGATCTTATGAGATTTTAGGAAAATCAAATTAAAAAAGGGGACCAAACACCCTAAAGTAAATAAAAACAGATTTACTGAATTCATATTCGTCACATTTTCCGAGGTATCATTTACAAACCTCTTCTTCAGACTACAAGTAAGAAAGAATACAAATTAGGCCTTTCTAAACAAATTACAATCATTCTTAATATTGTTACAATAGCTAAGTATTAAAATACATGTTGCTTATTAATATAAGCAAATTCAATTATTGTTTATAATGATCAATAATTAAATCATAATCATTCTTAAAATTATTACAATATCTAAAACCTTCAACATCATCACATAAAATAAAAATAAATGTAAAAACAATACATTAATAAATAAATTTATTTTATGTGATGATTAGGGCAAGGCATTTGATGATTTTGCATCTTTTTTCTATGAAGGTTGAAACATGGCTCGCATAAATGAAAATGTGTAAATAAATAATTAAATAAATAATTGGTTAAATAAAGGCAATTCGTTAGGGCATTTTTTTAGCATTTTTCGGTATTTTTTTAGGGATAGGTCATTTTTTGGAAATTTTTAGGTCATTTTGAGTATTTTTAGTAGTTTTTTGGAAGGTAGTGTCATTTTTTTTATACTTTGAGATTTTACTTATTATTCAGTATTTTTGCTTGTCCTCATTCAAGCCAACAAATTTTTCCAGAAAGCAAGTTGACCTTTTTTTTTTTTTTTTTTTTTTTTATGGTTGTGAAAGTTAAAAAGGTAAAAAAAAGGTTTAATGTAATAAATTAAAATGTTTTATTGGTCATTTTTTTTTATTTTTCTGTCATTTTTTTAATATTTTAGGTCATAAATAAAAATGCATTTTTTATTTGTTATTTATTACCAAATTATAGGTCATTAAATGTCTTGCCCTAGTGATGATGTTGAAGGTTTTAAATAGTAATAGAATTTCTAGAAGAGGAAAAATTAAGAAGAGTTATGGTATTAGTATTACTAAAGTTAAGCATTAAAATACATGTTGCTTATTATTATAAGCACATTTAATTATTGTTTATCATGATCAATAATTAAAAGCGAAGTCATAGAGCTGATATTGTAAGGCATTTGTTATTGAAACCTCAGTATTGTAGCAATTGTTAGATCAACAAATACTATAATACTGAGGTTTCAATAACAAATGCCATACAATATCAGCTCTATTTACTTTGCTTTTAATTAGTGATCATTATAAACAATAATTAAATGTGCTTATATTAATAAGCAATATGTATTTTAATACTTAGCTATTGTAATAATATTAAGAATGATTGTAATTTATTTAGAAAGGCCTAATTTGTATTCTTCCTTACTTGTAGTCTGAAGAACAGGTTTGTAAATGATATCTCGGAACATGTGACGAATATGAATTCAGTAACTCTGTTTTTATTTACTTTAGTGTGTTTTGTTCCCTTTTTTAATTTGATACAACACACCGTATTCAAGAATAATTTAGGAAAATCAGTCCAGCCAGATTAGCAAGGGATTTCGATCATTTTGGAGGAATGAAAGAAATTTGAATCCAATGCACCTTTGTTTCAAGATCGATTATAAGTAAGCAATGTACTACATTTTAAGAAAATTTATTCAGTCATTTTAAAGTAATGCTGGAACGAACAGACAAACAGCGGATGAAATTTTGAAGTGGATTAGACTGGTTGATTTTACATTTTTAAGTCAACAAAGAAGTTGTTTACAGGAAGAAAAGAATTGATTTTTATAACCTGTTTAATCAAAAACATGGAAACTTCCAAAATAATAAATTATGTAAATGCAAAGCTTATTCTCTTGAGACCAAAGCAGTTTGTTGAAAAACCAAGTTAACCTCCGGAGAAACAGAGTAAGTTTACTTTTGATTAGATGGAAGGATAATGAAATATTAAATATTGAACATCTAACTCACACCAAACAAAAAAGAACGTTTGAAATATGTAACTCCAATTCTCTTGGAAGCCAAAGAGTTAACTTACTGTTTAGATTGAATTCGAATTTGACTTTTTAAATTAAAAAATTGATGAATTATTAGCTTTGTACAATAAATATTTGATGTTTATTATCTTTTTTTCTAACTTAACAAAGTTACAATAATAAAATGCAACTTAGGAAATTTCCTAAATTCTCTGTTTGTCTGCAAGCATTACATTTGTTTATTCCTGTTTCCTGGCAAGTAATATTTATTTTTACTTTTTAACCAACAGAAAAGAAAAATTCATTGTAATTTTATAAGGTAACAAACAATACGTCTTCTCATTTCCAGCCTTTTAAGGACTTGATGGTTCGGTTCCTTTGTCTATAGAAAAGTAATTTAAAACTTCGATGAAACAAATTTTTATTTACTATATTTAAGCCAGTAAAAGGCTAGTTATTATTTTTCTTTGGACGTCGATCTTGGAAATTCTCTTTCGAGCCAAAACAATTGAAATGTTGTTTTAAATTTCTTGCTTGAAATGCAGGACACAATTCCAAACAAAAGTGATGGCTTTTCGCTAAGTAAATATAGGATTGAACAATTTTAGTACTTACGATTTTTTTTTAAAGATTTTTTGTCTCAAAAACAAATACCGGTACAGTAAAAGCCCGCATCCGCTGTTTCAGTGACCGTGGTTCCACTTAAAAACAGTAGAAAGAAAATTTAAGAAATACAGTTAACATTCATAATTTCAATTGTGCGCAGTTCTGAGTAACGTGATGAAATCTCGTGTCCTTCTGTCCGCGACGTTTATCATCCCTTTGTCCAGCGTCAAGGTCACATGCCTGGTAATTTTAACGTCTGGTATATTTCACGCCTTCGATCATGCAGTATAAGAAATATTTTACAGAGACAGCAAGAGGGAACACATTCGCATAACTTTTATTTTATAGTTGTCCTATTTTGTTATTAGTTATTGTTGTTAATGTCTTACTGTGTCTAATTTATAAATTAAATTACGGAGGTCCTACTGTTGTCAAAAACTCTGAGCAAAACATCTCTGTTACTAGTAGAAACATAAAAATAACCATCTCTTATTATTTAAAGAAATGGATAGAAATAAAAACTATTCGAAGAATGCATTACTGTTACATGTAATTACCTTTAAAGATATTTACTGTGAATCTTGAAGATAAATCTGATCAACATATCATTTTTCTTACATTATTCTTTAGCATTTATTTGTTTTATTGTTTATTTTTGTTTCTTAATGAAATTCCGTAGAATTAAAAGTACATGTAGTAGTTATCTTAGCAGTGGCAGATCTGCTATGTTGATATAAATTCAGTTTATGTTTAGTATGAAAATTTCTAAGTTTGCTTTCACTGTACGTATTTTTGAAATTTTGCCTCTCCTTTTATAAAATTCTAATATATTTTATGAGAAACTGCAAATATAGAATTAAATAGAAATAAAGGCCTTTGTTGTTCTTTCAAATAAAGAATACTGGCTGATTTTAAATAAACTATAACAAAATCAATAAAATGATGTTTTTAAATAAATGCATATAGATAAGAATTTGTTAATTTCTTATGACTGTCTCTTTTTTTTAGATTTCTTATTTTACTGGAATTATCCCTTTCGCTATTGAACTGTTTAACATTGAGTTCTTTCTTTTTAAAAGTATCAATTTCATAAACTTATTGTAATTTTTAAGATTCTAAATTCAATTGAAATTAATCAAACTTTCGGATAGGTAGTAGTTCGCAAACTGTTGTCAATGAGAGGCAATAGGGAGAAATCGATCTTGAAATATACTTTCTGAACTTTCTAACAAGTAAAAAATAAAAACAAAACAGAATTCATAGATTAAACTAAACTTTATTTATACGTTTATTCTTCAACAGAGTTCATTTGATTGCAGGCCGCCTGTTGCTTGTGAACTTCCATTTCCTGAATTACCTAATTACAAACTAGATAATACAGTTTAAAAGAATACGTTCACTTTTTCGTATTTTGTGGTTCTCGCGATTTTACGAAAATAAATTAAGGACAACATTCTATTTATTACATACATTTTATTTATTACATACAAATTTAATTATTTCATGAACTTCTTGCTAAAAATTTGCATGTAACAGTTTTATGTCTTTAACTATTTCATTATTTTCCATTATTGTCTTAAACATTCAATTTCTGGAAGCATTAAGAATTTATAACAACAGTCACTTTGATAGGCATTGCAGCTTAAAAAATATCAAGACCTAAAGTGCTACTTTAAGTATAATAATGAGATTTATAAGAAGGAAGACAAAATATTTGCCTAGACTGAAGCAAACATTTTCTTATTCAACGTAGGTTGAAGTCAAATATGTTTGAATTAGAAAGTTTTCAGAACTGATAGAAAAGTTTTTTTTATATATTTATATATTATCAAAATTCTAATTTACCTTATTTACTATTTAATACGATCTTCAATTCATAAGAAATGACTGCATCTAACAAATGGCGATCGAGTAGATCTTACTTATTAGTAACATATGAAATTTAAAATTTATGTATTTAGTTAAAATGAAGCAATTCTTAGAAATTGCCTATAAATGAAATACATGTATTTATACCAATGAAGTTAAAAATAAATAAAATTCTTGTGACTTTAATTTAATATTTTCTATTGTAGTGGTAAGAATAAACTTTATAGGCAATTCATTATCTGCTATCTTCTAATCGCCGTTCTGGCATGGCCTAGTGGATTAGGCGGCAGCCTCCTACGAGACAGATATGTCGGAACGTGGGTTCGAATCCTGGCATCAGCATGGTTGTTTGAAACATCCTATGTTTGTATGCTTCTTCATCTTTCTCTTCAGAAAGGCAATGCAAAACCACCTCAGTAGGTTTCCCTTAAAATTCTAGGGACTCTTATAGGGGCTCGCCATTTCTTGAAACACTAGACACCCCTAGAACACGGACTTTCGGACACGAAGATCGCACCTCGGTGCGAACCGAACAACAACAATCTTCTAATCTGTTATGGATCAGAATTTTCAAGAAGGTTGTTATGTAATGGTTTCCTTTTAGTAGCTATTGGACCGAGAAACTAGGTTAGCATTTCGGGGATAGAAATTGAGATAAAAAGATGGGGAGGGGGAGAAACAACATCAGCAGAGTAAAGATTTATACTAGTGCAGTGGACATACTGTATTTTAACGTAAACTATGCATCAATAAAATAAACTACTAACACAAGATACAATTTATAAATAAACAGATCATAATTTATTAAACAACATAAATAAAATTTCATCTAAAGTTATCCTAAAAAACGAAGTCAATTATCTCCGAATAGAATCATCCTACAGATGAATTGTACATAAAAACGCTCTTGGTATGCTAAGATTATTGCCTAAGTAATCAAATGGCTTATTTTATAACTCAACATGAATTTAATTCCTAAACTTATTTCTAGGCCTAATAGGTCTGGATTAAAGCTTCAGGGAAAAAATACCCTTTTAAATTCGACTTTCAGCTTTCTAAATAACAAATGCAATAAATTGTTTCTTAGATTAAAATTAATTCATAGTAAAATTCTCAGAATAACAGATTTTACATATCAGAGATGTTTTTAGAACATTGTCTTTAAAACAAATTAAATGTAGGGTTTCCTAAGGTTTCGAATTAAAAGTTCAAAATGTTCATTAAGAGTTAACCTTCTCTCCCGAAATTATGTGATGCAGCAATCTTCTGTCTGGATAAATATGTAAAAACAGGGAAATACATTATAGGAATCGAAGATCTGCGTGTAAAAACCATTTTGGTTTATCCTCCACCGGCGATCTTTGTAAAAGGCGTCATTGATTGTCAGAACATAACCCTGTGATAATTCAAATGGCAACTAGATCTTTCTTCCATCTTCCTGCTGTCCATCTCGGTTGAAAAGGGAAAAAACAACAACAGTGAATTCATTCCCCCCTCCCCCCAAAACAATACGGCTCTGAATACTTTTTTGAAGGTTAAAATTCTATCGAGATGTGGTACAGTTAAGTCAACGTAAATTCATTTTCCAGTGCCGCTTGAAAGGAGTAACAAACAACAACACTTAATTAGGGAAGGTAAACGGAATGAAACTTGGTTTCATTACAAGATCTACTAAAGCCCCAGCTTCCTCACATGGTTCCTTGATAGTAATAGATATCGGATATTTCAGAATTAATATATTCTCGTAGTTTGCATTTTGATATTTTGAGGGTTTTCTCCCAGTATTTCCTCCTGCAAATAGTTTAAATGTTTATTCAAATATCTCAAATTGATTCTTTTTACCAGGGCTTTGCAAGTGTGATTTTTATAGCATGGTCATTTACAATTGCAGCAAATCGTGAGCAGTCATATAATCTTCGCCGATATCCCAAGCCTTTTATATATATTTTTCAGAAAACTGTTTACAAACGGAAAACTTTAAACAGAGAGAAAATACTAACCGAACTCTAAGGTTCTGATAACAGGCTGTTATTTAGTTGCAGACGATCGTGGAAGTTAAATAGGTTTCGGAGTTTCGATAACCACCATTTCCTTACTGTAACAAGATGCTGAATACGCTTGCAAGACGGGGCAAGTATAGAGCATAAATATGTCGTCCGGTATTGGAGTCTGATTACTTGCGTTCCCTTAATGCGTCGCCACAACCAGGCTTCCAACGGAAAAAAAACTCCAGCAGAAAGTGGTAACACTTCTATAAAAATGAAACGGCACTACCTAAGAGAATTATGGTCCATTTACGGGCCTGTTACAACTGACCGCATCAGGAAACAATTCATGGTTAATAGGTAGGGGAAACGTGCTCCTAGACTTTCACTTACTTCATCAACCGTTATTTATATAGATTGCCTGAAGCTATCATTTTCCCTGGAAAATTCAGTTGAGATTTATGATCGAATTCTGACCAGTGTTCATTTAAAGATTATGGCTTTATTTTCTTCTTTTTTTTAATAAGTCTTCGTCCGTGTAAAATTTATGCTTTGTGCCACTGAAAAAAAAAATCCCTTTCAGCTATTCTTGCTCAACTTCTCCCTAATTAAACTTCGATCTATAAATATAGAAGATGAAAAGAATTTTCTTCTTTTTTTATGCGATGAATTGTTAACATGGAATTTAAAGCCTCCACACTAACTAAATTTTGTTTACTTATATTAGTATTAATAATGATATTTGGTAAATTATAAGGGCTATTTCGAAGTAGTTTTAAATTAAAAAATGATTAAACAATAAAATGGATAAAAAATAAGCTTAAACATTGAGTAATTGTTAATCATTAATCAGTTTAATTGGAGTTTAACCAATATAAAACATTTAATAAGAACAAAGGTTTGATTATTTTATAGGAAATATGTTAAAGGATTTCAATAATCAGTCAATTTAGAAAATCTCCGTCAGAACTTTTTATCGACTCTCTACAAAAAGTATAGAAGAGGAGGAAGTTCTTAAGATCGGTCTGTCAAACCATCACCTCCTCTACAGCCCAAACTAGAAGTCGAATGGACGTGAGTGATACCTTTTTGAAAACTTATGACTTATAGACACTGGAAATAATACGAGTTTTGGTTACTTTCTGTTCCGGTCTCATGATAATACTCAGAAAGACTATTCTCAGCACCTTACAGGCATTCTGAGTGGTTTTATTCATCTCGTGTTCGTAGTGATCTTCAATTTTCTTACGATGGTATCTGTAATATTATTTTTATAATTTCTATATGAGAAGCAGGTAAGTCCTCAAATAGAAACTTTCTATCAATAAAAAGAGGTATTTAGCAGTGCTAATTTAATTTTATGATTACTTCAAGAAAGTATGAACTGCAATGTTATTTCTTGATACAAGCCAAACGATTTATTAAGCAATATAGTTGATACATCCAATTCCGAAGACCTGCATAATGAAATCCCAAAATACTTGTTCAATAAGACAATGAGTAATCTCACGACTATAAAACTATTAAAGTTTTAAACTATTAAAGTACACTATTAAACTTTACAACTATCTATTTATCGTCCCAGTTGCAATATAATGATCCCGTCAAAATTCTAATTGTAAGAGAACTTCTGAGTAATAAAGCAACAGTCGTTCATTGAAAGTTTGCTTAAAGCTTGCTTTAAGATCTGCCAAGATTTCTATGTTATCACGATAAACCAGAACTTTCAGATATCCCCCCTAGCCAAAAATTGCATGGGGTGAGATCCGGTGTGGGTGCAGGCCACACAGTACTGAGTGCCCGCTGATGATGCGGTCATCAGTGAAATGATTGTGGAGGAACTGTTCAACACAATTGGCGATGTGTGGAGGGGCACAATCCTGCATGAACATTGTTGAATCAAGACACTGACATTGTTGGAGTGCTGGAATCACTGAACTGGTTAGTAATGATGCTTATCGATTGCCATGGAACAAACTAACATGGAATAAAACTAAAAATCGGTTACCAGTCGTTACCTTACTTTCTACAACAGCAACATACATCAAATGTAAGTGATTTTTCAATGTGAAAGCCGTGAATGTTTCAGATTATTAAGAAATTAAGCTTCATATAGTAACTTATTTGTTAGATTTTTTCATTCTGTTGTTCATACCGTATCACATCTGCTTCAAATGGGTTTTAGCAATGTAAACTTGTTTTTGTAGTTCCTAGAAAAATAATTTTTCATTATCATGATCACGTAATTTTAATGTTTATAATGAATATCTATGTTCTTATAATCCTTTTATTTTTGTCTAAATGAATTAAAGATACATATATTAGAACAAATCGTTGTTGCTTAATTTTTCGTATCTTCTTTTTTCTCTATGTTTAGAGAGTGGATTTAGGAAATAGGGAAAATAAATGAAATGAAGATGGGTTTTCCATCATAATGGAGCAGCTAATTTCACGTAATAAACAGCAATTCTAAAAATAGACTTAGGAACTCTAATTGTTATTTGGAGTTTCCGAAGAAACGAGGGATCTAGAGATTCCAAAATCAAACAGTGCCAGGAAACCAACTACTTCTGAAGTCGAATGTAATCTGATAGAAAAA
>JAFIDM010002131.1:50265150-50282740 GCA_023159025.1 Thereuonema tuberculata | reverse complement strand
TTTATTAAAAAGTGTACGCTCGAACGAATCTTTTCATTTGCGAAAAAGATTTAAAAAAGTTATCGTATTAGGCCTGTGAATCACATGTAATTTGTAAAGATAAAAGTTAATAATACATGTGATCAAAAGAGATTCGTTAAATGTGTTGCCTCCATTTTTTTTTAATAATATTAGTACGGTTACTAAGCAACACATTTGTTTGGCGCCAATAACGACGTATTAGGTTTGTTGCAATAATACAGTCGTGAGCACAGTAAAAGCCATCACGGATAATACGTTTTTGGATTGTTTGATGACTGAAGGTTCGGTTTGCTTGAAGTCGGTTGTGTGTTTTGAAGTCTTCTAGGTGACATGTGCTGGAGCTCAAGCAAATATATATATTTGCTCCAGGAACTTTTTGAAAAGAACTCTGATATGAACTGTTGAATTTCAGGTTTACATGAAATTCTTAAGAAAATCTAAGTTCATGAAGTTATGGACTGAAACGAAAGTTTAATCTTACAAAGAATCCTGTGTAAGATTTAATCAAGGCAAATAGGATAAATAGAATTCAAGTTTCACAGTTACAGAATCCAGGGAAAATATTTAGTGTTGGAATTTCCAGTGATGTAAATTGTTAGTAGCGGAAAATTCAAAATGGAGAATTTCTGAATTGTAGCTGGACGACAATGAAGACGTCCTGCTTGGGGATTCGACTTCATGGAGACAACCGTATTTCGTCAGGACTACGCAAAAAAGTGAGAGACTATGTTTCTACATAAGATTAATCTTTTAGCATTTATTGCACTCATTTCTAATTCTTTATATCAATCTAGTTTAACTCAATTGTAGAATCATAGAACAAAGCTAAGGTAAAGAGCTTTATATTATCTTTAATTATTGTCTAATGGACGAGTTCCGAGGATTAGCTAGGATTATTGAACAGACGAGTTCCAGGATAGGTAGGACTACAGGAATGATCGTGTTCCGAAGATCAGTAATTAACTGAAATGGACGAATTTGACTTAAATTAGTATTAAGTTAATTAGAACGGACGTATTGCGAAGAATTAGTCAAGTTAAAATGAGCGTACAAGTTCGAAGTTCAGACTAAGTTAAATGGAAGGACGAGTTCCAGAATAGCTGATAGTGAAGTTTAATACCGCAGTTATTTCTAGCCAAAAAGGTGACGAGCTCAGTGATTTGGACTGTCTTATTATCAGGACGATATTTAATTTAAGAAGATACTGTGACGGAATTTTCCCAAGTTTATGTTCAATTTATTTTTTCCTTAATATTGAAGTTATATACAATTTGTACATATCAGCAAGTTTATAAATTCCACTTATAGTGTAATTTATTTAATTTTGTGCGTTTAAATGTTATTTCCATTTCAATTTTTGAATTACAATAACTGTCCTGTTTTGTAAAGACTGATAAATTAAAAGCGTTTTTCATACATTAAAAGCAACTCCGATTATTTAAATATGTATTCTTCATCAACTGAAGTATCGTGTTTGGTTTTCATTTATTCAATTTTCTACAAAAAAAAAATAGATTTTAACTGTGGTAATAAATTCGTTACTTAAAAGAGATCAACAATAAGTAGGTTTTACCGTTTTCAATGATACAACATTATATAACAAAAACATTGAACATGATAAAACCTACAAGTACTTATTGTTGATGATTTTATTCAAATAAGACTTGAGAAAGCAGAATGATACAATTCTGTGAAATATTGTCAATATTAATAAAGAAGACGTTTTAAAATAAAGTTTAATGCGTTTTGTATTATGTAAAATGAAGTAATGAAGAAGAAATGAAGAAGAATATATAGTTTAACAAATTAAATTAAAAATGACAATAAATTACTTATTTAATTTTTTGAAGCTTTTTCTAGGAACGGTATTGAATTAATTTCCATAGTATTAGGATCATTTGTAATAAATCTAACTACTTCATCAGAAAATGAAAAGAATCTATCTGTATTCTTATAGATAGTAATTGCTATAATGATTGCATATCCGAATGGACCATTTACCAGTACCGTACGGGTTTTAACAAGAAAAAAAGGGATGTGGAAATTGATGGAAATTGATACATTTGCACACTTTGTTTTTCTCTACTCTTTTTGTTTTCATCGCCTATTACCGTACAGCTTCTAATAGTTCCAGTCTTTCCATTACAGGTGCCTTTCTATTTACTGACTACAGGAGACAGATGATCATTGGTCGTGCAATTACTTAAATTCCATGTTTTATTTTATTTTCTATTACTTGTTAAAGCCTCATCCAGAGGCGAAACCGGTCGTGTCTTATCTATTTGTAACTTGCAAAAATGTCAAGTGTATTGGTCTTAACTTATTATTTATTTATTATACTGAAAACGTTAATTTTTTTATTTTAATTAATATATTAATATATTTTTATCATTCTTTTCATTTTTTACATACTTCTTGGCTCAAGGCTAATAAAACTAAAACAGTTAAACAGAACTCAATATATTTTTAAATAAAAAAAAATGTCTAATCTTAGCTATAATTGTATTTTTTTCTTTTCTTTCTTTATGGTCAAATTCCTTTTGTGGTGGGCGTTTAGGATTTGATTTCCACAATATATTGATTTTTTTTTTATTATTATCTTTAGTTCTTGAGAGGTTATTTACCATCTGAAACTAATAGTTAACAAGAATTAAGTACAGTAATGCAAAAAAAGAGAAAATAGTATCTTAATACATAAATACAATACAAAGATTCACAGTTCATATTAAAGTTCACAATGAATTAATATGATCTAATGGAAATAAGGAAGGATTATTGTTAAAGTTAAAGTTAGCATCTTTTAATAATCCGTAGAAATTTCACACTGATGTTAATTTTATCAATTTTTTTCCACATATTTCAGATCCTTTATCTTTATATATACAATTCAATAATAATTTCTTCAAAAGCAAGCAGGTATTTATTAGGAAACGTTTGAGATAATTGCTAAACGTAGAGCTTCTTCAATGAAATGTAGAATTTTATCTTTAGTTGGCCCAAGTGCTTTTCGCAATCATAACGAAATTAAAATATCTGTAAAAGATAGGTTTCGCCACAAAGAAATAAAAACACAGACAAAAACTGGAAACCTTAAAACCGTATAGGTTATTTACTCTTAATTTCTTTCGGCTTTTTACATTTGTTTTATTTACTGATAGTAAAATTACGAAATAAATTCTTTAATTTATTGGGATTATCTTCATCAGGAACTTCAATGTAAAAAGTCAGAAACCTACAGATACATTTAGGGTGTTTTCTTGCTGTAGATGCAATACTTATCTGCCACAAGCCGTATTTTTCAAATTTCCGTTTTTTCCTATAGAACATAAACTAACGAATATAATACTTCATTAATGACATTCTGAGCTTCAGCAAATTAAGAATTGCTTCGAAAAAAAATTCTCTCTAATAAAAACAAAAATAAAAAAGACCTGCAGGCACTGACGGAAAACATAGTAATCACAAATATTTGATTCCTAATACGGTAATCTCAGTGCAAAAATATTTACTGTCTAAAAAATTCATATTCCTCTTCCATTTATACCAGTTCTTATTGTAAACAACTGTCAATACGAAATACATTAATTATTCAAGGATACACTGCAGATGTTTAATTTGTTTTCCATTTTACGATTTCTAAAATTAATGAATTCCGTTTGCAGATTAAACGCACAAAACATCATCAGCAGTGTGACAACTTTGATTAAAAAAATCATTTGTTTATTCTTTCTGAATTGGAGAGTTGCCATAGCCATTGATCCAGCATTATTGACAGAACTCAAAAGACAAAAACGAAGCATTCATCATTTGAGCAAATAAAGAATTGGCATTTTGGCATAGATTCGTTTCTAATTGAGCTTTGAATAACCATCCTGACAAACCGTGCCAAAATACACAAAGCCCCCCCCCCCCCCCCTTTTTTTCAAAAAAACAAAACCAAACAAACAAATAAACATCGGGCTTTGAATATTGCCTACATTTTTCAAAATTAATTCTTACGTATCCTACAGTACAACCCCCCCCCCCCCAAATATGAACAAACAAGTGTTATTGTTTAATGTTATTGTTGATTCTGGGAATATTTATTTTATTTGTTTTTAACTAATCACTTATATATATTAAAATAGTAATGTAGGCCTATATTAAAAAAGATGGTAGACAAAATAATGGAAACAATTGACATTTGCAGAAATATTCTTAATAATATGGAATTGTTTCATCAAGAGTATTTTGAACACCAGCTATCCGACATGGAATAGATATAGATGCATAGATGAAATAATGGTGTTTTGTACAATATTTTCTGTAAATTCCGCCAACTCTACGAGTAATGAAGATGGAGGAAATAGTTTCCGTAAAGATTCAATAATATCAAGGTTCAGTGACAACAGAAGAGTTCTTGCTATACTCACCTGTGTGCTCTTCAAACCAGTTTGGATGCACTTTGTTCCGTGGAGAGGATCATTATCCGCCTGAAATAAGGGACAGGCATCATAAAAAATTGTTGTGACAATTGCAAGCACCTATTCCTGAAGAACGTTCAGTTACGTTTGAACTGTTATTTGGTCTTTCAGAATAACTACAAGTACGAAAGAATGGCATAATACAGAGGCCCACTACATCACAGGCCTGCATGCTTTACCTTGCAGTCAGGATGCTATTCTTCTGTCGGATACTATTCTTGATATTGTTTAAGACGATTAATCTAATCTTTTGAAATATTGGAAAGCACTATGTAGTTTTGTCTGCATCACTGAATACGAGAAGACGCCTATTAAGCAAAACAATTTGGATTTCAGGCAAAATCTTTTATGAAACAATGGACTTTACAATGCCTTTTTGTAGCATTGATGACAATAATAAGAGAATTCCGAATCTAACATGGGCCATAAATTAATAATCTTTAAAGTTCTCGCTGTATTGTTGGATTGAAATGCGATCTTTTCGACCTATATTTTACTGTTATTTACTTTGCCTTTGTTGTCAGTGAAGAATTCGTGTAATTCAAAGATATTGTGCTCTAAGTGTTTTTGCTAGATGACCTTCTAGAACAACTATTTCTCGTTCATCAGCTGGCAATAGTCACCAGTAAACGGCAAGGTTTCAATACCAGAGTGAATAGAAATACAGTGGAAAGTAATATGGTACCTCCAAAATTTAAAACAAAAAACAAAAATACACATTAAAAATAAAATACAGAACATTCATGTGCTTACCTCCGCCAGCCTCGATGTACGTTCTTTGCTAATTAAATAAAATCGCCTAAAAATATATAAACACACTACCATGCTGTTTACTGGTTACTAAATCCAGCTGATGAACGTTAACGAGGGAGTTAACAGCTCTTCTGGGATGTCACCTGTAAACACTTGGTCTCAACCTCCTAATTTGTTTATATAATTTTTAGGCGCCTTTATTTAGTTGCGCATAGAAAATTCATCGACGCTGGCGATGGTCAGCACATGAATATTCTTTATTTTATTTTCAATTTTGATTTTTTTTTTAAATTTTGGAGCTACGATACTGCTTTTGTCTTATATTTCTACTTACCTCCATATTGAGACCTTGCTGTTTTCTGGTGACTATTCCCAGCTGATGAACACTAATGAGTAAGAATCAGCTTTCATGGAATGTCACTAGTAAACATTTGGTCTCAACCTCTTAATGTGTTAATATATTCTAGGCTCTTTATTTAATCGCGGATATTTCATCGAGGCAGACAGAGGGCAGCACAAGAATTTTATTTTATTTTAAAATGTATTTTTTTTTTTTTTTACATTTTAAAGGTACCATATTGCTTTTGACTTCGTGTAATTATTCAAGGATCTATTTCTGACATTTTTTTTCGTTTGTTCTTTCTATGTTTAGAATCAACGAACATTTCTATTTGATAGATAGCCATAGTCTTAAACACTGTCCCTCTTGGAACACATACCATTTTGACCATTCTAGCCACAAAAGGCCTTGATAGATGCGCAGTAATGATCATGCTTCTTTTGGAAACTCTGAGGTGCGATATTTTCATTATTTTTTACGCAATAGGGTATCTTATCGCAATTGTGTGGATAAGAAATAGCTGACTTCCTATCTGATACTTTATACAAAACACAAGCCGGCTCACCCCGAAGCAAAATCATCCTGTCTTCATTTTTTTATATAGTTAGAAAGTGGCAGACATTAAATAACATTAATTATCAAAACAGTTTTATGCAAAAATAACTTAACAATACATTAGTCTTACTAATAATAAATATTATTGTGACAGTCAGAAATAATGACTGGTTAATGCATGGTTAAACTAGGTTAATAGCAAAATTAGAACAACACATTTTTTTAAAATTGTTTAAATGTGCTTCGCTCCTTGAATCAAAATTATCAGAACTCGGTTCCTGTTTTCAAAAAGTGTTATTTTTTTCATTTGGTTTTGAAACAGTTTATGAAGATACACTGCGTTAGCAATGGTAATGAGTTCTCAGCACAAGATTGTAAACGTACAATAACATCATTAAGTTAATCTGCTTGTTTTGTCATACAGAAACAGACAAATTTCTATGAAGAATTGTTAAGAATTGCGGTGATGAGAGGGAGGAGTAAAAGTAGGCTGATATCAATTATTTGAATAATAGTGTTTCCAAACCAGTATGGTTATAACTGCTATTAAAATAAGAGAATTGAGATGTATTCGCAATAGGGGAGGTATTTCCAACAACGTTAACTCTAAAACGTTTTTAAGGTTATTACTAAAAAAATGTATATTTGTGGAAATTTGTTATTACTACAAAATGTTTGTTTTATTCATGCATCATCGTCTAGTTCATGAAATGTTTCCAATTTCTACAAATATTTACAGCAAAAATGAAAACTTTTTGATGAGAAGTTACTGCGCAAATAATCCGTAAAGTAAGTCTTTTAACTAAGTATGTAATATTTATCTTTGAAATTTCTAAAACTTTTATAATTAAAACTATCCAACTCTGAACAGCATAAATAAAAATATTTCACATAGTCTAAACAAACGATTTTTCGTTTGAAAAGCCGCATAAATTAATTATGATTTCGACGTTATTAGACATGGGAAAACACTATAAAAAATGTATAATCGATCTTTTGGAAGTTGACGTTTGATAGTTGTATCAATATTTTAAGATCCATCGTACCTAAATAATCAATCTTAAACGAAGCAATTTAAAAGTTTTTTTAATAAGAACAATACCAACTCTTTAAAAAAATATTGTCATTTTTTAAACATTTGACGGTATATGACGGTAATATAATAGAAGTAATCACTTTCTGATGTCCCCAACCAATAATTCAGAACGTAGCAGTTGAGGGGGTGGGGGGAGGATTGCGCAACGAGATAGGCATGCTCCGTAGCCTTAATCACTCACCGTCTGCCTCTGCCGCTTGATTTAAGTCGAGGCGCGGTATCTGTTCGGAAATGCAGCGGCGTCAACAACCCCAGCACATTGATTTGTGGAATTGGCTGTTTTTCAGCGGACCTAATCGCTCGGCTCTTTTAGAAGGTGGGCATCAATCAAAGGGGCCACAATAGAGAAGGCTAGGTTCCATTTATTACTAACGCATGACTACCAATTCATTGGTGTTCCTTTTCTATTTCATTGGGATCTCGCACAAGGCGACACGACGGGAGAAGACGGCAAAAAAGAAGTGGGTTCTTAAAAGTAATTCAAATTCATTTCCGCGGAATTTATACTCTTCGTTTGTTCCCATAATCGAGGTTCCCGGTAAATAACTGGGACCTTGTGATATCGTGGCGATGTATCAACTCGGCCGATCCTCTCTTGGGGCAACGAAAAAAAAAAAACGAATTTTTGTCGAAGGTTAAAGTCCTTATTTTCAATATGTTTAAGAAGAAAGCAAAGAAACCTAAGTAAAAAAGAAACTAACCTTAGCTCAACGGAATCTAACCTTTTTGTCTATGGAATGCTTTTAAAAGATTTTACAATTCCTTTTCTCAATATGTAATAAGCAAAATTATTATTATTATTATTTTAATTACTAGTAATATTATTAATAAAATTACAAATTAAATTAAGAAGTGGTTATTTTTATTAACACTTTAAAGAAAAGAAAGATTTGTGTAATGTCATATCGTGCAACATTTCTACTGTACTTGATCTTTCTTGATTGTTCGATGGTGGAGTTGTCCCAGCGAAGAATCCAGAAATATTATTGTTATCCAGGGCGACATGCCGTAATTTCAACGAGATATATTGGAAGAAAATAGAACTCAGAAAGCCCATAAAAATTTACGCCAAAGTATTCAAAGGGAATTGTATGGTTTAAAGATTAACCACAAAAGTTACATCAATCTCTTTATAAGAATAAATTCATAAGAATTTCAAAAATGTATAAGACTTCAAAATAATATGAAGATTAAGAGTAATATAAATGAGCGATATTAAAATCATTGCCATTCAACACCAACCTTTTCCAAATAATTCATGATTCCAGTCTTCAAAAAGAAATCAACAAGCGATATTCTAGAGATTTTTCTGAAATACTTTATCGAAGCATCGGGTTTGAGCATTGAGGTTCGGAAATGGGTAATTTCAACATTATAAAATTTGGTAATTATTATGCATTACTTAATAAAAATGTGTGTGTGTGGTTTTTTTTTAAATAATTTGTGCTTATTTCTCTCAACTCACTAACAGCTTCCTTCCTCTAATAATTTGGAGATATGTTAGGCTTTCTGACTTGTAACTTTCTCGAGAATCCGAAGTTGAAATTCCTACATGTTCCTACTTATTGATAAATTTAAACGAAAACTGAAATATTGCAGAACAAAATATACAAAAAGATTTTAATAAAATGGATTAAATGAACACATATCAACAAAATGAGAATTAATATACAAAAAAAATTAATGATAATTAAAACTAAAAATAAATATATTAATTTGAATTTGTTAATTGTCTCAATCATAACTGCATAATAAAGAAATAACACAACTTTCAATCATGTGATTGTTAAGTTATAGAAATGATAAGTACATAGAAATATCTAGGTTTATACATCAATGAAAATTTTACTTGAAAACCTCATTATTTATATACTGTATATTAAACAAACTTAACTCTTTGATATAGGCTATACTATATATTCAAACTTATAAAATATTTTTACAATTAAATATAAGTTATTATTACACAAATCATTTATTGATTCACTAGTAAATTATGGTCTATGTTGTTTTGATACAAAAATATATAAAATACATAAATAATACAGATTTGAATAACATTAATCTACCTACATAAAAAGAAAAGTCCTGACTCACTCACTGACTGACTCATCAACGCCCAGCCCAAATCCTTGGACCTAGAAAGCTGAAATGTTGCAGAGAGATTCCCTTTATGATATAGACAAGGAATAAGGCCGGAGTTTTCAAACTTCCCACGGGATAGGGAATAAAGAGGATTTATATTTTCACTTGAAAGTTGCCTTATCGTTATATAGATCTGTGGCGCCAACCAGCAATGCATCTGAGTTATCCGGAGAAGGCCACAACGGGCTGGTAAATTTTACGAATTCGATATTAATTTGCTAAATAAATAAAGTTTTTTTTTTATGCTATGTATGCAAGGTTTCCGAGCCAAGCGACGGTACCCGGCTAGTACTAAATAAAATAATAACTATATAATAACAGTATATAGTAATACATAACTAAACAAGAAAAAAATAGATCAAAGAATAAAATATTAAATATTAATCCCTAGGAAAAGATTAATGTACAGGCATTTTTATAATCCCCAAAAATTATTAAGGCCACAGAAACTTAAACTGGAATATTACTAAAAAAAATTACATAAATAGAAGACAACTTAATATATAATCAAATTAGCAAAATGAGTGTTAAAAATAAAATTTTACCAAAAATAATCAGTAGCAAAATTATTTCGAACATTTACAGATACTAAATGTAAGATGTGATTCATTTTCATATAAATTTACATTAAAATTTAAAACATTGGTAAGTAAAACAATATTACAGAAATTTATTATTACTGAAATTTAGTAAAACCTTCACAATATAAATCTTGTTATCCCTAGGTATTAGTAAATCCTTCATAATATTGTTTTTCTTTTGATTTTTATACAAATATCATTACTTCTCAAAATTATCATCAAAATTACCTTAATATAATAAATTTGCATGTGACTATTTGACTATACTTGATATGTATATACAGGATGATTCATAAAGTACTGGAAGAATAAGTCTATAAAGAATGAACATCGAAATATTTTTGTCAAATTCGGTGTAAAAAAAAGTAAAATAGGGCATGGAATTCAGGATCAAACGTGAGATTCTGAGTCGGATGATGGGGTGCCCATTTTAGCCTTTTTTCTGCCCCTATGAAAAGAAATCATCTAGTTCAAGCACCCTCCAAGCACCGGGAAGGGCAAGGAAAAGGAAGCGAGATTAGTACAGGCTAAGGTAAATGGAGGATTGACTCCATTGGATTTATTTCAAACACAAGGAGCCCGGGAGGGGCTGAATAAATAAAACAAACTGTAATGAGTCCGTTGGGTTTATTTCAAACACAAAGGAGCCCCTGGAGGGAGGGGGGGGCGAATAAATAAAAACAAAGTGTAGCGAGTACTTCCAGTACTTTATGAATCCCTATATATATATATATATATATATATTGTAACTCTGTGTATCGGAGGTAAAAGGCACTATGTTCATTTTTAACAAAATTAAGGTTTTAACAGTGTGTTATGCAAAGTTTTTTGTTTTTTCAGAGTTACAATGCTATGTCCTAAGCCTAAAAATAATAGATTAAAAACAGAAATAAATAACGGTACCAACATGCCTGAGAGTGAAAGAGCACTATTATTAAAGATTACCAAAATCTAAAATATGTATGTTAGATATGTGAAAACTGTATTTAGTTTATACAAAAAGTTTACAAAAAGTGTCAATCAAAGTGCAAAATTTAAGAAAACATTTTGTAAAAGAATCATTCAACTGGTTCTCCTCAAAAATTTAACATTTGTGACATAGTGCCTTTCACCTCCGATACACAGAAGTGTACATTTCATTATGATCAAAAGTGTATTATTTTTTATTTAATAATCTTAACTCATTACTCCTCAAGTAATAATTATATTATACTAGCATTACAATTATCATAGAAATAATATAATAACATAATTATACTTATAAAATAATCACTTAATATATATATAATATATATAATAGCATTTTCTTTTCTACTATTAATCATCTATATGTTTTCTGTAATAATTAATATAAAAAGATTTCATCAGATTCAATTAAGAATCTCATAAGAGTGTAATTATAGAAATTTAAGAAAATTAAAAAAAAATCATTATATATCTGTCCGTCTCTAGCATAGTAATTCCAAACTACTAAGCAAAGATTCATGAAAAAAAAATATTATTCTTCTTCAATGAACTTCAGAAAAAAACGTTTCTCTGTTTCCGTTTGTATCTTTCGCGAAAAATGTCAAAAAAATATATATACCGGTACATATATATTATTTTGTATTTTTTACCGGTATATTGTATTTTTCAACATTCGTCAATTTGTCTATTTTCAGCCTTCCATCGTTAATTTTTGTCTTATCACGCATCTATGTGTCAATTTATTATTCAAATACAGGACGCAGATTCAATTAAACTAATAATTTTGTAAAAAGATTAAAAATCTTACGTTAAAACTGGACAATAAGTTTCAGTCAATTTTATTGATCTTCAGTAGCAGCAGAGAAAGATTCTTAGCCATGTTATTACATTATTATTTTAATCTAAATATATCTCTTGTAACGCGTTGTTTTTAAACTAACGTTATAGAAAACATCTCCTACTGAAATACATCATCTTCCTTTCTAAGTCACATAAATGTTTTTAACAGTAAATCCGGAGCTGTAAGGAATTTCAAATTACATTTTCGTTGAGATTTTCCTCCTGATGTCGACCATGATAATGGATTGAATGATTGCTTTGTTGACTTCAACCAAGATTTTCAGTCCAATCTTAGATTTCTCAAAGTTTGCTTCGATTTGGTGAATGACTAATTTCCCTTCAAAATACGGAGTCACAAAAATAGATTTCAATTGCAATCATATGTCTTCAACGATTGTATGTTCCTTAAAATATTGGAATTTCTTGAATTATATCTATCTCACATTAGATTTATGGAAACCTTATCATTGAATAGACGGCAAAGATAGAATTTCTGCGAAAGAAATCCTTTTTTTCTTTTTTTCAGGAAAAACTTAAAAATCCTTTTCATACGAAAATATAAAATGAAATGGAAGATAAAAACCCTTTACCGATCATTGATCTCTGATTTCAGAAAAGTACGTTAAAATTTGCATACCGTATATGCTCCAATAGAGGCCCCCCGGCGTTTATTTGCAAAACTCGGCTCCCGGCGCTTAATGGAGGCCGGCTGCTATTAGACGCCGGCCATTATTAACAAAAACCTTCAGAACACAATGTTTCTCCACATAAATACCGGCTAATATTACAAACAGGCTATATAAGACTGAATTTCACAGGCTATATAAGACTGAATTTCACAGGCTACATAAGGCTGTTAAAGATAAATGGCAAAGTCTTTCTGTACCTTTCGCTGCTATTCGTCGTCCGAATCCGCAATGATGGGCGGCCGCCTCACCGAAGTTTCTTTTGCGTATTCCACCGCGCGAATCTTAAAGGCAATGTCAAATGACCGTTTCGGCGGCATTTTGTAAGGCAATGTACCGTAAGGTATTACTCACGACTATAAAAATACGAACACTTACACTAGTACCGCTAAGCAAATATCAAAGACCCGGCTACTATTAGAGACCGGCTGTTATTTGGCCGTGTCCCCTCTACAGCCCGGCGCTTATTAGAGACCGGCGACAATAAGAGCCTCGGTGTTTATTGGAGCATATACGGTAAATCTCCTTTGCTTTAATGTTATCAAGAATGCCTCTTACACATAGTATAAAGGGAAATTTTAAGAAATTTTATGTGTCTGTTCGTCCGTCACCAAGTCTTAGAGCCCAAACTATAAGTTGGACATACATGAGTCATACTATATTGGCTATATGACTTCCATACTATATGA
The DNA here is from genome assembly GCA_023159025.1 of Thereuonema tuberculata. NCBI lineage: Eukaryota > Metazoa > Arthropoda > Chilopoda > Scutigeromorpha > Scutigeridae > Thereuonema > Thereuonema tuberculata. The sequence continues at coordinate 50,269,605 of JAFIDM010002131.1, read as the reverse complement.
CTTCCAGAGGTGGGAAAAAATTTGAGTTCCCCATTCTGTTGCGCAGAAAGTGGCCGAAAATGAAACATGAAAGGTATCGCTATGGGTTCGTGTACAATGTGAAGCCAATTTTCGCCTTTTCTCTGTTGAATACTGAGAAGTGACTTTCAAAAAATATATCTAATATAAATGAAAAAAAAAGATTCTATGAGAATGAACGCTTCAATTAATTCAATTAGCTATGTAAAGCGCCCTCTTGATCAGATGTCTCGTGACATGGATGACTGATTGGTTGGCTTTTTTATTTGGCAATGGTAGCAGATTAGTTGGTTTTCTGGTAGAAAGAAGTATACTTATTGATTTAAATCCTTTACTAGATTCGTATTATGATGCCTAATCAATTTAAAAACAGCCAGTTAAATCATATTTACAGATGTATCAAGACTTGAATAACTTAACTTTGAATATAACACTATTCAGAGTGGTTTCAAACTTTTGTCCTTCCTTAACTTTTGTCCTATTTATTCCTTTCGAATAATTTTTAGGCAGCAAAACATAATCAAACCAAATCTTAACTTTCTTAATTATTTTTTATCGATCTTAATCTGTACAAATAATTATCTGAGTATTCAAAATACAAATCCTTAAATTCTATTCAAGACAATTAATAAAGCTCAATTTAAAGTTAAACTCTTTTAATCTTATTGTTAATAAAGCTCATCCGACCTGACTCAGGAACTCTTCCGTCTTAAATGTAGGCCCAAAGCGTTAGATAGACTAGTACCTCAAGCACATCCATTTGACTCTTCTTAATCCGTTCTATCAACTTGTCTAACTGGACATGCTATAACTAGCACGTCCACTCGACTCTTTATTTGTAATAACTTATATTCAATAAATCTAAGTAGCCTAAACAACAAGCACATCCGCTTGGTTCTTCATACTAAGTTAAATTCTAGATATCTAAATAACCTGTACATCAAGCATGTTCGCTTGGTTCTCCTTACTAAGTGAAATTCTAAACATCTAAATAGCTTGTACATAAGCAGGTTCGCTTGGTTCTTCATACTAAGTTAAACTATGTATCTAATTAACCTCCACATCACGCATGTTCGCTTGGTTCTTCAAACTAAGTTCAATTCTAGATTACTTAACGTTGGAACAAATTAATTCTACGGTACCAACTACAACCCTAATCTGATTAGTCTTATTTCAATCGTCTGAATTCTCCCCAACATTATTTCTGCCGAAATTAAATGTTGATAAGCTATTCCTGTCTAATTGGATCCTGACAAAACAATATTAAGTTTTAACTTGATTTACATTCACAATACTGCGTTGAACTGAATAGTTGCCAGACATTTGTCGATTGATTCTGCTTTATCTATCTGCATGTATCATGATATCATTTTATTATTCACATCGGCAGGAATTAATTCGGGAACTGACCAAATTGCACTTAGCTTGCAGTATCCTTGTTTTGCAATAATCATATATGAGCCAAGCTTCCATCATTCCATCATTGCGTCTAGTAGCTAAGCCATTGTCCATCCAATCTCAAAGGCTTCAACTACCGAGAACTCACTTTCCCAACAAAGTATCAGATTCAATTTCGTGATCAGTAGGCTTACTGAACGTTCACATTGTTGGTGCATGCTGCGTTTTTCATTGTTTGAGATAAGTGCATCTCGCAATAACATCTTCCTGAAATTACTTTAAAACAAATTTATTTAAGTATCAAATAATTTGGAAATTGACATAACTTTATCCATTATATTTTGTAAATTATTTTTTAAAATAATATTTTAAACATTTTAGTTGAGTTTTACTATTCAACTTGGTTTTATGCGCTTAAACAGCTGGACTGATTTCTTTGAAATTTGGTAAAACGCTTATTTATAGTCCAACTTATGAGAACAATTATTGCGATCTTCATCCTGCGATCTTCAAAATTAACTTCTCAGCTATCGCTGCTTCCAAAGTTCCCACTATGTATGGAAATTAGAATTACTATTAAAGGCTGATAATCTTAATTACTGACTTTTTTTCGGGATTCAGATGCTACAAATCAAATACCTGAATTAAATACGCTTCTCTAGCAATATTCAAAAGTTAACTTCTTAATTTAGTAGTGAATGTTTCAATGTAAAAAAACATTTGATGCTGTTATTTTTAGCTATTTTGGTTATTAAATAAAGTATATACTTGATAAATCCTTTTTGAAATACCATATAATAATTAAAGCTAATTAATATCCCAAAATTTATATTCTTCCCTAAGAAAATTAATAACAATCAATTTTCATGATGAACATACTGTTTGCTCGACATACGATTTCAATTTGTTTTCATTATGTTCCAGGATTAACTCAACTTATTACCTCCACTTCTGGTTATTCAGTATTCTTTGAAGCCACAGAGCCTTTTGAGAATGGAAATTTAATAATCTGAAAACACCATAATATCGCACTTTCATTCCTGCTACATAGCCTAAACAGTGGCTACTCACTAGAAACCACTGGAGCCTGATAGAAACAGATCAGTTTCGATCCAATTTAACATCAGACAGAATAAATAGATATAATTTGATAGGCAAAAAAAATCTATCCAGCATATCCATAATTCAATAGCTACATATACCTAAACTATATTTATTTATTTATCAGCTTTTAAGTGAATATCTTATTTTATCTTTTTGTACACTACATGACCAAAAGTATCCGGACACCCCGTGGTCGGGACGCGGAGGCTCCTAGGGCTCGTATTAATATGATGTCGGTCCCCCTTTTGCATCGATGACAGCCTGTACACGTTTGGGAAAACTTTTCATCTGGTTTTGATAGATGGTCGCAGAAGCTGACTTCCAGGAGGTCATGACAGCTGAAGTGAGCCCAGCTACGAAAGAGGGCGATGTAGGTGGACACGTAATCTGCGTTCTGTTTCGTTCCACAAATATTCAATGGGGTTGAGATCGGGTCTCTGAGACGACCAGTGAAGTTGTGGAGCACCCAGTCGTCAAACCACGGCCGCACAAACTTCGATGTGCGCACGGAACAATTATCCTGCTGGAAGAGAAACGGGCGTACCACTAACTGTTCCCACAGAGTTGGGAGGACAGCATTGCCCCGAATTCCCCGATATATCGTAGAGTTTATGTTGCCCGTCACAGGAACTAAGGGACCGAGCCCAAACCACGGAAAATACCCCTACACCATTTTGCTACTGAACTTAACAGTTGGCACAATGCAGTTGGATAAGAAGCGTTCGCCGGGCATCCTCCAAACCCACATGCGTCCATCGGAATGCCAGATCGTGAAGGGATATCCATCACTCCACACAACGTTTTTCCACTCCTCCACAGTCCAATGGCGGTGAGTTCTGCACCATTGCAACCAACTCTTCGCATTAATGGCGGAGATGTTCGGCTTGTCAGCGGCCTTACGGTCGTGGTAATCCAAATAGTTTAGCTCTCGGTGAACAGTCCTGCTGCTAGCGACAACGCTCGACGCTTGTTGAAACTCCGTCGTCATCACTATCAACGGAGACTTGCGATTTTGCTTCCCTACTCTCTTCAGGGTTCGACGGCTACAGTCAGTCAGTTTTCTCGGTCTACCCTTTCGTGTAGCTATCGTTTCACTGCCTGAACGTCTCCATTTTACAATTACATCATTCATAGTTGATTTCGGCATGTGCAGCATGTCCGCAATTTCACGAACCGATTTCCTACAACGGTAGCATCCGATTATCACGCCACGTTCGAAGTCACTGAGCTAGCCTGATTTACTCATTTTATCGGGAGCGCATAATTATGATCGCCCATGTCCCCACCAACGCTTTTTTAGCGTCCGATGCCGCATCAAACCTCCTGACCTGCCCGATCCACTTCGTCGGAATGGTGTCCGTATCTTTTGGCCATATAATATAAATATATATATATCCGTTCATCTCTGTTTTGCTGCTTCTGTTTTCTGTCTCATTACTTGATATTCTATAATTTTTGGTCTTCTTCTCTTCCTTTTCCCAGATGCAATCAATTCAAGTAATTTCAAATTTCAAGTTTGTCATTTGCTTTTCGATTCGCATTTCCATGTCATTTTAATAGTTGTATATGAATATAAAGCTATATTAAATGCACCAATCTACTTAATTCTAATACCATGATATAGTCCTGGAATAAATTAATGCACAAACTTAACAGAAGGAATAGGATAAAAAGCACTACCGTGAACAACCAAGATTCAGATAGTCCAACTGGATTCTAAAAGAAAGATTCCTGTAAATTACATATTATGCTTCTTTGGATTAATGGTACTTTAACAGTAATTAAACAATACATCCATTTCTGCATCTCCAATTTCTAATGCGTTTTGTTTTTTATTGCCATTAGTTTAATTACATTCGGCCATAGTGAAGAAAGCAAAGTTTAAATATATTTTGCTAACGACATTACGTGCCCTTTAATCGTGTTTATGTAAAT
>JAFIDM010002131.1:50235189-50259138 GCA_023159025.1 Thereuonema tuberculata | reverse complement strand
ATAATAATAATATTATTTCATTCTAGATTAAAATTTTATCAACTTCAGAAAGCCCATTCCCAGCATATTGTATCTGATGCTAGCTAGACCCTCACAATCAGAATACGTAATGCTTTTTCATCAGCTTGTCCACATCTCCTGCAAATAGGATTTGAAACAATCTTTAGGTTAATAAGACGTTTCTTTGATGATAGCAGTGCCCTGTAGACAGCCCTGTCAGTAGTCTATTCTGGTTCTTATTTAATTTCCATGGCTCTTTTATTCAAAGGTTCAGTATTGAAGAGTTTTGAGTGTTTCTGTCCTGGAAGATTACTCCAGTAAATATTTTGCTGATTCCTTACCAAGTCTCGTTTTAGTGGCTTCAACAGAGATCCCACAAACTGGTTCCGCTCCTAAAATTAGGTTTCAGCTCCTTTTTCATCTAGCTCGTTGCCTTTAATTCCTTTATGTCCTGGTACCCTTACTAGTTTTACCCAGTTCTGCAAGATTATTAAGGGTTTGTTTACATTCCCCTACTAGTTTAGATTGGGAGAGTTCAGTGCTTCAAGAGCTGCCTGGCTATCAGTGAATATATAAATATTCCTATTTCTATAGTTACCTTTTAAATATATTTCTATTTTTATATTTTCGTAAGCACATTGTTAAATGGCATATGTTTCAGCCTGGTATACTATTGAATAGATTGCTAGGCTTAGACTAATGTCTTTCCTATATTTCATCCCTCGAATTCCAGCTCCTGTTTTCTCATCTTGTTTAGAGCCATCTGGAACCAGATAATTCCATTGACCGTGGGTTTAAGATTATTCCATTCTTCTTGACTAGGAATGATAATGCGAAAAAGATTAACAAATGAAGAACTAGGTATCATTTTATCAGAAACCATTTGCAAAAATGGATCTCGAGAAGTATCTCTAGCTATAACTCCATGTCCCACATTACAAAAATGTGGTTTCCACATATTGTAACTTTAATGTACGTATGGTCGCTCTTGCTTCTGTTTGAAGTGTTAAGTGAAGAGGGGGTAAATCAAGAAGGACCTCCATAGAGGCTGTAGGGGTTGTTTTCATTGCCTCAGTAATACCCACACATGCTAGCCTTTGTTTGGTGTTCAATTTGTTCCTGGTTGTTACCAGTTTGCCTTTAGTACACAAACTACGGCTGCATAAAGTATAATGGGTTTAATAACCATTGTGTAAATCCAATAGTCTACACTAGGTTTTAGTCCCATGTTTTCCCAATAGCATTTCTACATGACCAAAAGTCAATGTATCTTTATTGATAGTTTTGTATATATGCGTATTCCAAGTTAGTTTAGAATCTAAGGTAATACTTAAATATTGAACTTCCTTGGATAATGGTTAATGTTTTTGCCATATAAAATAGGTTCTTTAAAATCTTCTAATTTTCTTTTTCCTGTTGTTTTTGGGTTCGACAGACAATTTAATGTTATCACACCAATTTCCAATGATACTGTTAGTGCATTCTGCATCAAACCCGAAATCACAGTAGAGAATTTTCATCTTACTATGATTACAAATAGCTTTTCCATAGTTTTTTAAAAGAAAAGATGTTGAGCTAATTGGTCTTCCTATGCTGATACTAAGCTTTTAGACCAATTAGCTTAACACCTTTTCTTTTAAAAACTATGGAAAACCTAATTGATAAACATATTAGGGAAGGCGTACTTAAACTTTTTGCAGTATATCCAAACCAATATGCCTATCAAGTTGGAAAAAGTAGGAGTGTTACCATTATTAAGAATTTGTAAGTCAGAGTGATAAATTCTATAAGCTTTTCTATTATGATATAAATGTCGTTGCTCCTCCATATAAAATGTTGTGCATTGGCATCAATTCCAGTGTTGAGTTCCTCCTTTTTATTTCTGACAATATTTGCAAGTTTTGAAAACTCTTCAATAGGTTCAGGTTCAAGTGAATCGTAAGGGAAATAAGCAGAGGTTATTATAACGTTACTCTGTTTTTCCTTATTATTATACATAACATTGATTGCTACCAAATCATTTGCAATACTCAGTTAATGTGAAATACTTGATATTCATTTTAATAAATATACAAACACGTGGTTTATGGTTAGAGCATGAAACAATAGCTCCCCCGATATTCTCTAATCCTCTTGCCTTTCCCTTGTAACACCAAGCTTCTTGAATAAGATCAATACGTACAGTATTCTTCAATGATATACTGGCAAAATGTAGCTGTTGCTGCCTTGCTGTGCTGTAAATTAACTTGAACAAACTTCATAGTTAAAAAAAAGGGGGGCGGGTATTCAAGATTTTGAGGAGATACCAGGTTTTGGAAGTCCATCCCTGTACTCTTATGTATGTTAGCCTCTTTTCCTTTTTTCCCCAGGATATTCAAAGAAACCTTGATTAAATTTAGGTGAGGCTTATAATCTAGCTCTGATAATTTCTTAGTAGAAGTTTCATCAATTCCAAAGACCAATTTTTGGCCTTTGGCTTGAATTCTTCGACTACTGAGTCTCCATTCCATGGAATTTAGTTCCTGGTTCTGTATCTCTAGTCGTTTAATAATAGTTTGGACTTCTAGCTGCGGTGAGCCCGGAATCCATACTAATACTTTAATAGTTTTGGAAGATCTTTGACTTCCATTACCTTGATATAGTTGAGTCTTTAAAAAGGCTCTCCAATCATTCTTTAGTAGATTTACTAGCACATGTTACTCTCAGATAACTACCTAGAAATCGACTTTCTTCAAACAGAGAATTAACCTCCCCAGGAAAGATTTTATCAATCTCCCCGAGGATGTCATTTTCAATGGCAATGGTTTGTTCCTCTGTAAGTTAATTTTCAGGGTAATTGGCAGGTACATTCGCCACTTTGATAGCAGATGCTATGTCTCTGTAAGATGTGGGGTTTGTTGGGCCCTTAGGTACTTTTGCAGGTTTTCCTTGCGGAGATGGATTGCTATCCTCAAAAATGGACCTTTTACCGCTCCCACTCTTGGTAGCTACCTGCTTACTGAAAGTGTTTTCCGGTACTTTAGAGGAGTACGTTACAGCTTTTAGCTTCCAGAAGTCTTTGCCTCTTAAGTTGACTTCGCTGAGCCCCGGAAAGGTTCTGTCTTTTTAGGTTCAGGTGTTGGATTCCTGAGGCGATTTTATTTTCTCGTGAGTCTTTACTACTGTTTACCTTTGCAGTTTGTTCTTGTTCCAAGGTCTCCTTATGGCTCCCTTGTATTTCTTTACCGTTCGAGTTCCTCTGAGAACCCTATTTTTTTTTTCTTTTAACGAATTCTCCATTTTTTTTCCCACGATAACTGGAGAAGAAACCGTCACAAGGTGATGCTCTACAACTTTCTCATATTTTTCGCATCTCTCCTAGTTTCCGAGATAGGGTTACTAACTTCCACATTTTGCCGCAAGGGGTGCTGCCGCATTTTCATCTGATAGCGCATGGTCGCTTTCCTACACAAATACGTAACTTCGACCTATCTTCGTTCAAAAGTTATTTGGGTGACTTAGTGCACCCTGTATAAAATAGTTTTGAGATTTGTTGCATATTAGAAAAAGGAAATCATGTTAGAGACGAAATGAACACAGAAGACAGAAATTCCAAGCGATCTTCAGTTGAATAGAATCAACTCGACCAAGGAAAATTTTTAACAAATAGCAATTTTCTATAAAACTTTAACGTGCTTATAGTTGCAAAGAAAAAACAAGTAATTCCAAAACAAATTAAACTAAATCATGATGATACAGTACTAGTTTCTAAACTGGAAACTGGCTTATCTTCGATACTTAGGACAATTTTTTCCATAATTCTATGTTGATTTCATTTTTCAGATCAGTGTTCGTTTTTATTCTTTGTAAAACTGGTTATTTAACTGGTTATTTATTTATTGCAAACAAACTTTCAATATCGTTTTAATGAATGCTATTTTTATTTTTACACAGGTTGACTATAACACTTAAAAAAATTATTATTAAAAATGTAATCTTCATATATAAAAATGAATGTTTCTTTGTTTGCTTGTCCGCTATGGGTTCCTATACCATTTATCAGATTGCGATCAAACTTTGTGAGTTGTCATACGCACGCCTGCGAAGGTTTCTGAATTAGTAGAACCATTTTATAAAATCTTTTGCGCGAGTCGTTTCAACAAATGAGTGTATTTCCGGTTTCAACGTTTGCAGTTTCCGGTGCGACATGCATTTGCAATAACCATCAACAAAGCACTGGAACAATCGATACAAGTGTGTGGACTAAATTTGAAAATCCATGCTTCACACTTAGATAGCTGTATGTGGTCTGCTCACGCGTCGGAAAACTTCTGATTTATTCGTGTATGCACAAGACGGAAAAACAAAATATATTGTGTATCCAAAAACACTTCAATAAACAGAATTAAAAAAGAAACACTTTCTTTCTTTGAGTGGCATTGCAACGCATGCCGGGTACAACTCGTAATTTTATCAAAAATGTTTCAGAGTTTTTTAATGTTTATAGATTAAAATTAAAAGTTAGTATAGCAGCAACATTATTATCACCAATTTTATAGCAATAAAGTAGTTTATTTATTAATAATAAATAGTAATAATAAGTGGTGCATCCCTATAGCTATATTTGGAAAACGTTTATGAGCTTATCTAAATAATGTGAATAAATCATACGGTAATACAGGGTGGCCCAAAATGAACGAAGGGGTTTGAATTGCTTATAATTTTTTTATTATAATTTGTTTTTTTCTTTTCTTTTCAGTATTTTGTAAAGAAGACTTTGGGAATTTAAAATGGAGTAGTACTCAATTGAACAGTAATTTAATTATGAGCGACGAAGCCCATTTCCAATTAAGTGGGTTCGTTAATAAGCAAAACTGCAGGATATGGGCTACGGAAAATCCGAGAGTACGTTCAACAGCGAGAATTACACCCACCTAAGTGTACGGTTTGGTGCGGTGTTTCATCGGAAAGGATAATTGGACCTTATTTTTTTGAAAATGAACACGGGGTCGTCGTTTCCGTCAATGGTGTCAGATATCGGACAATGTTGGAAAATTTTTTAAGGCCAGCCGTGGAAAACCATCCGCAAGTATGGTTCCAACAAGATGGAGCCACAGCGCACACTGCAAGGGACACAATGGCTCTTTTACTGTACGAGACATCTTTGGTGAACGGATTATGTCACGTACAAGTGATTTTAATTGGCCTCCGCGTTCACCGGATTTAACCGCTCCAGACTTTTTTCTTTGGGGTTATTTGAAAGGAAAAGTCTACTGTACATTAATACGCCTAGAACCATCCAGCAATTCAAAAGCAATACACGCGACGAAATAAACAACGTAACACCTGAAGTTTTGCGAAAGGTGATGGAAAATGTGTTGGAAAGAGCACGAATATGCGAAGCAGAAAATGGCCACCACTTGCGAGATATTATGTTTCATAACTAAACTAAACATATTCCCCATTTATATTCTGTATTACAAAAAAAAAATTAATAATTATGTCTTAAATAAAAAGTTATAACGAATTCAAACCCCTTCGTTCATTTTGGGCCACCCTGTATATTTTTATTACCATTATTATTGAATGTCACAATGAATAAGCAAAATGAAAGAATTATTAACCATTAATATGTTTCAGCTATTCTAAGTTATAATTAGCTTCTATTTCATTTCAACGGTATGTACTGTATATAAATAGACCATGTCATTGACTTAGTTCCTATAATAGATCGAACCTCATTTAAAACTGAAAGTCATATTGCAATTGCTTTCAAATTTAAAGGCTGTGGGATATTATCTTAACTAATAGTTTAAATATCAATCTGTAAGATGATTTAATCTTAAATTATAATCTTTTGAAATTCTTAATATTAAGCCACAACATACTCAATATAAATAAATGTAATAAAACATTTATTAAAACGAAATTTTCAAAGAGAAAACGTCTCTTCTTCTTCAGCTTACAATGAAAATGCAACGAAATAAAAAAGAATTTAAAATAACAAACTAAGGAAGACTACGTGAAAAAACAGTATTACATGGATTGTTAAAAACAATTAATATTACAACAATTATAATAATTTGAAAGTAATACAACGAATCAACCATTAAATACATCGAATTTTACTTTGTTTTAACAACGTGCACAATTTTTATTGACTATCTCCTTAGCCATTTCTACTATCCTTTCATTCACTTGGACTCCATCATTTCTATTTAAATTAGGGGACGTCCATTAAATATGTGAGGTGTTTTTAAAAAAATTTGGACCCCCTCCCCTCCACCTTGGTGAGATTTGGTGAGATTTTGCCGGACCCCCCCCCCCCCCACCCTTGGTGAGATTTCAAAAATTTTAACAACCAAAAAAAAGGAAATCTTGCTTTAACAACCAAAAAAAAAAAGGAAATCTTGCTTTAACAACCAAAAAAAAAACGGAAATCTTGCTTTAACAACCAAAAAAACGGAAATCTTGCTTTAACAACCCAAAAAAAAACCGGAAATCTTGCTTTAATATATATTTTCTCTGAATGAAAAAGTTTACGTGAGATTTTCGTTGACCGCCCCCCCTCCCCCTTGGTGAGATTTGGTGAGTTTTTGCCGGACCCCCCCTCCCCCTTTTGACCTCACGTAATTAATGGACGACCCCTTACTACATTTTGTGTTTCTAATGTACATGCTTTCTATTATTTTTCTTGCTTTATTTTCTTTTTCCATGCATTAAATTTTAATCTCATTATTCATACAATGTGTTTGCTGAATACAATGCTCTGCCACCTCAGATTTGGTTATTGATTTATTATTTATGCGGCTGTCGTGTTCAAGTACCCTTTCCTTTAATGTCCTTTTACTTTCTCCAAGATAGAACCTACTGCAGTTCATAAATTCCATCTTATATACAATCCCCATTTCATGTTTTTTGTCATAAATATTTAATTTATTACAAACAATATTTTTTATTTTATTTTGATAAACAAATCCAATTTCAATATTAAAATTCTTACAAATTTTCTTAATTTTTAAACTACACTCATTACCAAAAAAAATGACGACCTAGAAGGAGTTGTCCGATTGTAACGAAATTTCGTATGCAAAGACATTGGGACCGCCCATGCAAATGATTAAATTTTGGTGTCCAATGAATGAATAGCGAGAGCTACAGCGCATCGAAACTGCGCACTCAGCAGATGTATATAAGAAGCGATTCTCAATCTGATGGTCAAAATTTCTGTTGCATTGCGAGTTAGGATACCTTTCAACGACTGAAAAAATGCCTCGCCGCTGGATTCGAGCTCATTGCGTGCAACTGTTAGAGTTTGAAAGAGGTCGTATCATTGGATTGAAAGAGGCAGGTTGGGCAAATCGGAGAATCGCTCGTCATATGGGTCGGAGTGATGCGGCGATTAGAAGATGCTGGCAGGAATGGGTGGACAATGGCAGATTTCAGCATCATGAAGGTAGTGGTCGCCCTAGGGCCACAGCAGAGCGGGAGGATAGAGTGATTGTCAGATCAGCTGTCACAGCGCCTGATTCATCGTTATCAACCATCAGACCTGCGACCCACACACGAGTGTCCACCATGACCATTCACAGATGGCTGAGAGAGCGACATCTACGCTCGCACCGACCGCTACGCCATCTGCCACTCACGTCTGCACACCGTCGGGTCAGATTACAGTGGTGCTTGGCTCTTGCCTTATTTTTCAGCAAGATAATGCCAGACCACATACGGCACATGTTGCTATGACCTGTCTTGGAGCTTGTGAAACACTTCCTTGGCCAGCCAGATCCCCAGATCTCTCTCCAATCGAACATGTCTGGGATATGATGGAAAGGCGACTGCCTCCGCCAGGGAATGTGGATGACCTAGCCCGACCATTGGAGCAAATTTAGCAAGAAATACCACAGGAGACCATCAGGGAGCTTTATCACTCTATGCCACTTCGTGTGGCAGCTTGCATTCAGGATAGAGGTGGGTCAACACCTTATTGAGCTCGTTACTTTGTAACTCTGTAACTCTGAAATAAATCATTCAATTTGTCTGAAATTTTAATCAATTTCTATTCAGTACATAATCTTCCTCTCCACCAATTTTTTGTCTCCATCGGACAAATCCTTCTAGGTGTGTCGTTTTTTTTTGTTAATGAGTGTATTTTTATTGATATATGGTAGAAAAAATCTCCTTTCGTTGTGTACATTTAATTCCTTAATTTTAAAATTATTGTACTTTTGTATAGCTTTATTTATGAAATTATTATTATAACCATTATTTCTGAAAATACCTTTCATGTTTTCAATTTCCCTCAAAAAATCGTCTTCTGTACTTGTAGATCTGTCAATTCTTTGTAGGTAGTTATCAATAATGTTTCTTTTCACTCCTATATCATGCCCTGAATCAAAATTAAGGAAATGATCACTTTTATATTCTTTTTGATAATGCTTTAATACCAATTTATTTTCTTTATTTATTAGATATAAATCCAAGAAATTTAATTTGTTATTCAATTTTTTCTCCATTTTAAAATTAATCTTTCTGTTTTTTTGTTTATTTCCTTGAAAAAAATATCAAACTGCCTAACAGTACCGTACCAAACCACCAAACCACCAATACCATATCTATAGTATTCTAAATTATATTTACATTCATTCAAAAATTTACATTCAAAGTGATTCAAATACATATTACATAATAACCCTGACAAGGGAGAACCCATTGGGAATCCTTTCACTTGTTGGAAAATTTTATTTCTGTGTTGGAAATAGGTGTTCTGAGTAATTAGTTCTACTAATTCCATTAATTCCGAATTGTTTAACTTATATTTTAACAAGATTTCTCTGTTTTTAATTGCCAAATCTTCAAGCATCATTAAAGTATCGTCAACTGGTATATTAGTATATATATTTTCAATGTTAAGAGAGAATAGATGGTATTTCCTCTTGTTGTTATATAAATGTTGAATTTTTTGAACCAAATCCTTTGTGTTTTTTATTATAATTTCTTCTTTAGGAAGTTTGAAATTTTTTATAACACCATTGACAAACCTAGCCATGTTTATGCCCCGTATTTAGTTATATTTAGGGATATATTTTAGAGTTTTATTTGGTTCTGCGTATCACGGCTGAATGTCTTTTAAAATATGAAACAGAATATCAGCATTATCATATCCAATGACTCAATAAGTTATTTTCTTAATTTTTTTAGGAATTTCAATGCTTAGCCTAAACTTTTGCATCTAACAATTATTATTTGTTGTTGTTTAGTAAATATATTATTATACATTTTGAATCAATAGTATAAAATTGTCAAGTTGATAACATCCTTATCTCCTTCCACCAAATGCGAACTGCATTTGTTCAGAACAAAATATAAAATGTTTCGAAAGTCGAGAGCAGAGAAGGATTCCTTTATTATTATTTTTACTTTATTTTTCCGAAACACTAAAATTCAAAGTTTCTCATATTTTCAATCGTCTTCTGGCAGCAACTCAAAATATTTACCTTAAAATAAACTTGTAATTTATTTTTTTGGCTTTGAACTTTTCCGCGTTTCAAAACGGTTTTCATTGCTTTTCTATAGATGGCGATCGCTATCAATACTGAAATAGTGTTGCAGAAATCAGGAAATTTAACTTGATAAAATCACAAAGAGGAGTTCCAGTAAACTGACTATATATCTAGACATATATAACTCCGAACGGACTAATAATTGATACAAGTCGTAAGGATAAAAAAATGTTCTATTGATGGAGACCTTTCCTTACGTATATATCTCATCGCTATACGGGGGTGGGGGCAGATCTGCCCATTCTCCTTTTGGGGAGATGGGTTGCCTTCATCCATTAATAGAAAATTTTACTCTTTAATAAATTTTATTTCTTAAAAATTTGACGACGACCTATTTTCCTTTTGAAAAATGAGAATTTTTTTCTTTAACAGGCAGAAACTTATATGTTAATTTGATTTATTGAAATGTTTTTTTTTTCATATATCTATGTAGCATTTTTTCCTGGTATTTTCAAAGAACTTGATACACAACTGTTTTATCTATTAAATCTAAATCTATTTTTATCACATTCATTTTGTATTTGTATTCATTAAGTTAAATTACATTTTATGTCTTATCATTAGCTCCCGTCAAATATAAAAATATTTTTTTTTAATATTGCCTAAAAAATTTAAAAAAATAGATTATAAAAAAATCTGCCTTTTTTTCTGTAATATTGTGAGAACTACCTTACGGAATTATATTGAAATTAAAAACCCCAGACTGGAGATGGTAGCCCTTTTGCAGTAATAATTTCCTTCTTTTCCTGTCGTATTTTTCTTATTTTTAATTCATCAACATTTGGGATTCCTCGAAGTATTTGTTTCTACATTCTCCTCCGTATATGTGTTTTCCTACAGACTTCAAATATTTTTCGTCCACTTTTCTGTATACTTATTTGAATGCACAGTTACAATGAAATTAGAATAACCGATACTTAGACCTCCCAGAATATTGATCTTTCGTTTTGAGTCATCCTGTGTATAAGATTGTATTTAAAATACTGTTATGTTAAAAACCAAAACGGAATAATCGAATTAAATTCATCTATAAGTGAGTAAAAGAATGAATTTAATTTGACGTTACTCAAGCGAACAACTTTAATGGAAATTAAGTTCCCCTAATGAATACCTACTACTAACCCTCACTCTCCCCCACAAACATCTTGAAACAGTGATCTGAAAATCATTTGATTTCAAGGGCCACAGCGAGGCGTTTTACTGGAATGCGAGATATACCTCAACCGATTGACAAGCAATATTAAGTTTTTCACAATATTAAAAATTTTCAAAAAAATTGAATATATTCAATATTAATTGATTTTTGTTTTCTACCTATAGAGAAATTTGAAGTATCTGGAACATATATAAACCATACCAATGCATAATTATAGATCGTTGTCCTACGATCATTCAACGTTCATTCCCTCTCCCTTTTTCAGAACTGTTTCGACAACATCTACTTAGAACTAAAACTAGGACTAGATGGTGTTGATGAACGCCAATTCTTGGCGGGGATACCCCGATCACTGTTCTGTTTGCAATGGTCGTAACTGATGTTCAGTACAAAACAGCCGTATTAAGTAGTTTTCACTTAAAATATTAACACACATTTTCTCCGTAGTTTTACATCTATGTAGTTCTTGCATTTATTTATTTGGTAGCAATTAATTCAAAAAAAAAATAAGAAATAAAATAATAAATTTACTATTTACTTGTTCATTTCGCAACATACACATAGTAAATACACATAGTAAATATTTATATTTATCTTTTTTTGGGCATTTTTGAAATTTTTACGAAAATTTAATTAAAGAGCAAGCTGGTGGAAAGGAAACCATTCCTAAATCATTGAACTTCATATTAAATGAATTATTAAAACTATTATTCTTATTATTATTATTATTATTATTATTATTATTATAATTAAGCTTTTAAATTATAAGAAATTTAAAAATTTTAGAAATGCATTTTTCATTTTTGTTAAATTCAAATAAAGACTGAATCATGAAACAGGAATTTTTGATGTAAAACTGAATAAAAAGTACGTGACGGCTCGAGAGTTTGAGATCACTGCCTTGTAGAATTTCAAATTACTAAAAATTTCAAATGATCGAACTACAAAATCATTCGCAAATACTTGATTCCATAAACTAAATCTTCGTCTAAGTAATTTTGGAACTATAATCTTTAATTCTGTAGTCTGATAGAGAATCAAAGGAAAATAAATATTGTTAGATAGATGGCATAATTAATGATATATTATAAATAAAGTAAGAAGTCCAGGGCAAGGCTACCGCTCTGACTGACAATCATGTCTCCACTGAAACTTTAAAAAAAAAAGAAATAAATATTCATAAACTTACCTTATTGAAATTAATGTTACACGATACTTTATTAAATTAAAATTTATGAAATTTACTCTCAGTTGATGAGTCATTGGTTGAAGTATAGAACGCAACCATATGGTAAATGTTGTTAAATTTTAAAGGAATCAAAAAGACTACATGAAAGAACACTTTATTTATTTATTTTTATATTTACGACTGTTTACAAAGAGTATCCCAAGTTCTCTCCATTATAACCCCAACAAAATTTCTGTACATTCACTGTTTTACTAAGTGAATCTTTGACATTGGCAACTTATCTCTAACTTATTTAGCACCTTTTGCAACGTTACCGCTTTTTACCTAGAACAAGTCATTGCTATAGTTTCCTTCTTCCAAATCGAACAACTGAAGTAAAATGAGTTGAATCAACAATAAAAATTGGTTTGATTTCATTACATTATTATTTTACATCATTATTTCTAAACTGAAGAATAATCTTCCAATTTTAATGTAATTTTCTCATTGTAATGTTGAATTCCAAGTACATATTATTTCATAACAAACAAATACTTTGCATTTTAAATAAAAAAAAAATATGAGATGGAATATTTTTTATGTTTTCTGGATCAACGAATATAAATTATACAAATGTCAACTTTCAAGAATTACTAATTCTTATAAGTCACTTTTTATGTGAATACTATTTAACAAAGAATAATAGAAAACAAGGAGCTAAGCGTCAATTCGTAGGTATTTAGCAGACTGCATGCAATAATTTAAATTACTAATGAATATAAAGTATTTCAAAAACAGTTAATCGTTTTCTTTTAGAAATGAAAAACCAATACATCTGAATACTGTCATTTTGATGAAATTTCAATATATAACTTGAGTTACCAAAATGTTTATATCGCTGCAAAAATAATTAGTATGATTATGTTTTTTTCTCAATGGATATTTAGTTTGATATCAGTCTGAAAATGTCAAAAACGAACAAAAAAGCACGGTGAATATTTACCCTAACATGTATTGCTTTAAAAATCGCTTTAATAACTTAAAATTTGCTAGAAATACTTAACATTACTTTCCAGTGCTAACTAAGTCTCTTAATTCTAGAACGCTAATAAGTTTTCTGCGAGTGTTGGTAACGTTTACAATGGTGTTTCTTTCCCTCCAGTAGAATAACAGAAACAAAAAAAGGCCTTGCCCATTGGATATCCAAGTTTTTAATGTTAGTTTTTCAGGCACTGAGGTTTATGTTCACCGTAATTACGAACCAAACCAAACAAAGTCACATTGAGAGACGAAGTTAACGTGAGGGATAGATTTAAAAGATAGCACTTGGGCCACTAGAATACCTGCAGAAAAGTCCTGTTGTAAGAATAGTCCTCTTGCAACTTATTTCCGAGATACAGATCGTATCCTATTCTTCTGTTTCTGATTGGAGGAGGAGAAGAGATTATTCAGGGATATTTATTATCGAGTGCACAGTGGAAATTAGAGATCCCAATTCTTTCACAGAAAGTTTAGTCTGAGTTCCTGTAAAAATTTATGGATCAAATTCAAAAGATAGCTCTTAGGCGAGTTATCAACATGAAGAAACAACTTGAGGAAATTCGTGTTGATATCCACTCTTTGTTTCACAGCCAAAATCTGGACATATAATACTTAAAAAACATACCTTTCCAAGAAAATCCCTGAATTGTTTCTTCAGCATCGGAATAAAGGCATATAGAAAAGATAAAACAAGCTCTATATACATAAAAAAACTTGTTCCCACAAAACTTTGCCCTTTCAAACTGGAGTAAGTTGTTTATAAAATCAGTTTTTGTGCACAATATAGTTTACTTTTCGACCTGTACAAAAAAAACGTTCTTTTTTTTGTCGAAGGGTCTTTTTATCTCAAAACATGATACATATCCAAACAGTGTGGTCGTCTTTGAAATGCAGTAATCGTCACTTCATTGTCAGAGCATACCTTATTCTTATTATCACGAGGCTCAAGGCCATAGGTCTTAATGCACTGCAAAGTTCCTATGCGTGTCCTTGGTAAAGGTGAGTTATTCCAAATTGTCTATGGAATGGAAGAACTAAGGTGCTATCAGTCGCTGGGAAACTTGCTTCCTGTAGGCGTTTGGGGTTGAAGAATTCCTGAAAAATAAAAGAAACTCATCTTACTCCAAACATAATTTAACACTAAAAATCGTGATTGAAACAAAGGGTTACCGTTTCTAGGAAACTTAAGTATTATTTTTTATTTTTTTAACATATACAACTGAAAACACTTCCAGAAAATTCTTAAAAATACATATAAGAAAGCTCTGCAAAATATCATAGCAAGGACAGAAAAAAAAGTTTTCATCAAAAGTTATTTTGTTTTTCGAAATAACTCCAAGTAAATCTAATAGTTTTTTTTTTAAGCATTTATGCTGATTCATGCTTGAATAACTGTTATGTGGAAATTTAAAATCTTTAGCTTCTATCACCTCTTAAATATCTTTAGACATCTTAGGTTTATGTTTACCAATAATACAGAAAGGATTAACATAGAGGAATTCTTTAACAAGATAATGACAATAATGCAGAAGACAACACAATAGTCAATTTGATATTATGCGTTGTACAAAAAAAAACTCTTATATTTAACAAAATTGTATCTTAAATTATGATAAAACTGAAAGTGGAAAACAAATCTCATTAATGTTTTATTCTTGCTTTATAATTGTAGAGCGTAGCCGGGAAGTTTCCGTACCTCTTAATTGGTATTATATTTTAAGAAAATTTAATGAAGTGTCCAATGCGCCTGTGTGTGCGCCATCATGCTGAACACACAAGTTGATACGCCGCCATGTACTACTTGTCATTTTTTGGAGCATGTCCGGTGTGATGGTTCGAAATGTGTCCTCAACTGCATTGCGCAATTCTACATTTGTAGCATAACGACGTTGAGACACGTAGGCCTTGATGATTCCCCACAATGAGTTGTCAGGCGTCGTGAGGTCAGGACTTCGTGGTGGCCGTTTCAATGGAGCTGACGATGCTGGACTACCGCGACCAATCCAGCATCCTGGAAAATGCTCATGAAAAAACCCGCGCACAGTCAGAGCGAAGTGAGCAGATGCGCCGTCCTACTGTAGCCATATGCGTTCCATGATACCCGCGTCTTCAAGCTGTGGAATTAACCAAGTTTGTAACGTGTGTAAATAAGTTTCGCCATTAATATGACCATCAAAAAAATATGGTCCAAACAAATGGCATTAGGTCATCACAGCCCATATCATTAGAGGTGGATTTTCGCAATCTCCAGTGTATATTGAGGGTTATTTTTCGCCCTAAAGATAACATTTCTGTTGCTTGAACTGCGATAAATCGCACATTCATCTGAAAACAGCACCTTTGCAAGGGACATTGCATTAAGGAATTGTGTTAACAAAGCACGGCATGCTGTTATGCGCTGCTCTCTATCCGATAACTCGTTGACGAACATCTGACTTTTAGGTCTTTCTTCATGTGATCCTGCATTGTTTTCCTCGGTACACCAAGTTCAGCAGCACGTTTACGTGTCGATTTCACAGGAGATTGTTGAGTCGAAGCAGCGACAACAGCACATATTTCTAATCGTGTCTTGTTTCTTCCACTCCAATTCCTATTTTTAACACTGCCTAAAGCAAAAGTACGTTTCTTCCAATTGAGGATTGTCGCTTTTCGAGACGAGGCCTTATTAAATCTTTTCTGGAATTACGTGTTTCATTGTCTGTCTTGTGTGTTGTCGTTCGAGCACCCACACACATATACTGACCGCTCCTCTGTTACCGCTATTTCTATTACCGCTTGCTATTACTATTACTATTACCACTATTATCGCTTGCGTCTGCCATGGCTGAACACTGTAATCTGATTGACTGCAATATTCTTACCCTTCCTCGACCGCAATAATAATACCAACCAATAATATCATCTGCATTCCAACACGAATACCTACATTCTAGTACCACCTGAATTCTAGTGCCAACAATTAAAATAATATTCAATACTAAATATTTACATTTATTACTATATAATAGGGGATACGGGAACTTCCCGGCCACACTGTACAAAATAATTTTAAATTAATTATTCTTACCGTCTAATCCTTCATTAAGGTCTTCATAAATAATATAACTTCATCATAAATCTTAAGTATTTTTCAAAAGTTATGGAAAACCACTTAGATATCGGACACCTTATTATGTTTCGATTTCAAAGTCGCTTCAGAAAAGATTCCACACAAAATTTTGGTATTATTTGAACATTTCAGAATTTTGAAGAGTGCTTCAATGCTATTAATAGCCATAAACCTGTCAGCAATACCTAGATCTGACGCAATCATATATACAATATCAGGTAATGCAATTTTTTATTTATTTATTCTGTAATAGAAGTGGTAAAAAGCATTGACGCACACCAATAAAGCATTATAGAACTAAGATGGTTTTGAATATCATTACAGTATTATGGAGCCTAAATTATGTAGTATTTTTTTTTTAATAATATTGATTCACCACTTATTAGACTACAGTGAGTCATCAGGCAGTTTTGGGGAACTACTCTTACAAACAGTGTTAATTATGTTTTTATACTATAATATTCTCTAATCTAAAGTTCTATAGTGTAGAATTCAATTACATGCTTAACTGTAATCATTTATTGCAGTGAGCGTCTGATTTATTTTGAAAGCGTCTGATGTAACTAAATATATTTTGCGATACAATATTTGACTGTTATATTAATATTCGCTTAATTGTGATATATAGTCCTATTCAGTGTTGAGAAGTTTATTGAAGTTTAAAGTCGTAAAGAGTACCATTTTTCGATGAAACATTTCTTACGAATTCCAATTTGAAATATAGTTGACTTATCGAGAGTTTGCTATTGAGACTAGCAATTATAATGCTTTTATCTTTATCAGTAGCTCAGCGATACCTGTTATTGAAAAACAACAGCACTGCAACTGTTGTGAACTGTTAGTGCTATTGTTTATTATTGCGATTCCTTCTACAATATTATAACCTCACTTGTTAACTGAATTGCTTTATTTCACAGTTTGAATACTACTGTCACATTGACCTTCAGAAATTTTTAAGTATTACGATAATTTCTTTGTATGGCAAACATTCATTCGTGACGCCAACTAAAATTCTAAATGAAGCATTAAGTTAGTATAAATGTTAGCTAAATACTAACCTTTCTTTAATTTCAACTGCAAAATTAATTAATTGGTTTTTCTACAGCAATTTTTTTACAGCATTTAGCATGCTGAAAATTAAGCAGATTTCTGATGAAAGTCTCCTTTTTAAAATAAATAATTCTCATAACTAGTCTTTCCTGGCGACTCCACATTACAAGAAAAACAAAAAACAACAGATCTTTAATTCGAATCAACAGAAATACTGAAAATTTTGAACAAACACTGATAAATATTTAGTTAGGCCTATATTCTTAACACTTCTTAACAATTATTTAGCATTTTCATTGCATTTCTATGTTATAACTTTTAATTTTCTTTTCTTTTCTTCAATGTATGTTAATTAATACCAGAAAGTTAAGGGAAACTCATATCGTTTTGTAGCCACTCTATAAAACATTTTAACTTTGTTTTCCCAGTAATTAAGGAATTTTACAGATTGCTTAATCAATAAATTATTTATCATTTGTTCATATTTTCTTTATTTATACATTGATCCAATTCATATAATTAGTTTCTAGTTAGATTTAGTGAAATAATCGTATTATCTTGTTTTCATTTGTTTGATTTCAGATTTTAAATATTTAATTTGGATTGTTATTAGTGAACAAAAGCAAATAATTATTTAAATTCGAAATTCAATTTGACATATTTAATGAAGTTCATTTAGTATGAATAAATGATTAAAGTTAACTGAGGAAAAATATTGTGAAACGGTGAATTTTAGTTTGAAGACTCAATAATTGAAAGAAAGAAATTGTAATTAGAATAATAAGTAAAAAATAATTTGGGAACCTTAAATTTGATTGTAATGAATGATATTTATAATAATTTTCTTTTTGTATTTGATTTTCTTTTTATATTTCTGTGATATATTGATTTTTATATAATTATATAATTGAATCTAATTTAAGTATAATTCGTATAATTGCATAATTATATAATTTTTATATGATTTTATATGATTAATACTTTTTAAATTACAAATATAAATTATTTATACTTTCAGCACCTGCATCACAGGATTTCATTTTGAAAACCTAGCAGGACTGTAATTTTAAATTTAGAAATAAATAAATAAATAAATAAAAATAAATAAAAATAAAAAAATAATCCTATAATAAAATATTAAGTTGTTACACAAATGGGATTTCGAAATTACATTAGAATGTAATGCAATCTGAAAGTTGTCAAATTAAGAAGCTTTAGCATCGATATAATTTAAGAAATCTAGAAGCTTTACATACAGAAAGCTAGGGAGCGTGACCTCACGAAATCATGAGGCTTCTTCCATAGTGATCTAATAGTAAAAATGTTCGTTTAGTAAGAGTACTCAAACTTCGTTAGTCGTTTAAAATCTTAAGTGTATGGTAGATGCTCAAGAACCTCAACTTCTTAGTCTGTTGTCATAGAGCATCAGGACTACGTTCTGATATAACGTCATCAGCTTATGTGTACAAACTCCTAACAATTCAGGAGAGATAGGAGGAAGATTCACGAACAATCACCATGATTTTTTATCTTGTGCAGAATGCAAATGTGGATTGCTAAGCCTGTAAATAATTCTGACAATCTGACCGAATCGCTTCCAAGCATGCCCTTACTTCCTCGTCTTTGGTAACTGATTGTGATTATGGCCCTCTGTTTTACGACTACGACCTTCGCATTCAGTGTTACGAAGCAAAAGCAGCGACTCGTTAGCATTAATGCCTACCTTTCCTTACATAAGCTAAAAATGAAAAGAATATCTTGATCGAGTCACCGAATTTAGTGATAACTTGAGATATATGAGACAGGGTCTACGGTTTTAAAGAAGTATTGCACTATTACTAAACGATTTCGGATGATTAAGTTGAAAGAGTAATTTATGTTTAAATAGAAAATAAAATTGTAATTAGAACTTATTGTTATTACGTTCCCAAAGAATTACTAACAGGCTTTCTTTGAAAAACGGTGACATCTACAAATATATGGTTACCATCACAAAAATAACACTGACAATATTTTTCATTTCGTCCTTTCATTATTTTTAATGAAAAATTCTTCACACAAAAAGTTAATTTAAAAGATCTAGCTATAGACAGTTTTACAAAGAACCGTTCACTAATTCAAAAGTTATTAAGAGCCAACATAAATCATATGTTTCTTCACAATGTAAGTTATTGATAAACGTTGCATTAAAATATAGAAAAAATGTCATTCAAAGCAACTGAATATCTCGATTATTCTATTATATTTTAACAGGAATATTTTATTTCAGTTATTTCTCTTCTAATCTTTGATAATATTGCCTTGTAACCCATATTGGCACAAAACACAAATGCCAAAGTATTTTTTTTTTCAAACCGAAACTAATGACCCAGTTCTACTGATTCCCGAATTTCTTTTAGCAATGAGAGAATCATTTCAAATCGGTGCCATCCTGTGAATATTATCGAGGTCTGCATCTGACGTTGTTCTGGCTTCAACCCAGAAACTTACGTTGTGGAAATAATTTATGAAAGGAAATCCTCTGCTTAGTGCTGTATACTTCCCTTTCTGATTCGCAACGGCACTTTTGCAAAACGAGCAAAAACACTTTAGAGATCCTTGTATGAAACTGAAGATGTAAAGTCTAATCTGTAACAAAAACCTCAAAATTAAGAACTAACTGAAATATTAATATACTCCTAATATCGTAGCAATTTAATATATCATGAAGTCATCTCTTTTTTTTTAAGCACTAATTATGTTGTTTTTAGTAGTATTTTTAAATATATCAGAAGAGGCTTTTAGAGATATTTCTCTTCTCTCTACTGCTGTGACGTTAAAACACTTTGAGATCATTAAATTGATAATGAATACAAAGACGTTTCATTCTAATTTTTCATTACAATTTTCCTTAACACTACATCAATTTTATTCAAATTGTAGGAATTTCTTTCTGGTTTTTTTATTGCTATGTAGTAACTAGTATAGCATAGTAATTAATCATAAATGTTCAGATTGGATTAATTAGTATTTTTTAATTCGTATCTATTACAAATGTTCAACTGAATTACATTGTTCCATAGATAATATTATTATTGAAAAAGCATTTTTACAATAAGACAGCTGTTCACTTCATTTCCGACATGTAGAATCGAATTTCACGCGAACTGATAGTTTACCGGAGATTTAATTTTCATTATTTCATTTTGTTACTATAATTATTAAAAGGTTTCATTACGTTTTATGTACGGTACTTAATGAATCACAAGGAATTGTTGATTTCTTGTGATTTTATTGATAGATGTGTGCGCCCAAGTGTGGGTTTTTTTTCCCAAAAAAAACTATTCTCTCTGTAATTTTTATTCCAAAGCAATTATAAAACATTGAAGCATATCGTCTATGTAGTTGTTATGAAAAAAGAGCCTCAAGTCAAATTCTTTAGCGTACATTCGAATCAGATTGCTACAAAGCTTCTCGTACAAGAGCAATCTAGAGTTTCAACTAAAATATTATCTTCGGAATCAGAAAATTAATAGCAGATGATCAGAAAATTATTGAATCAAGCAAGTTCCTCATTTGTTTAGAAATTTATAAAAATCTAATGTTCGAAAAATGAGAATCACCGAGCTTTCTATAATTCTTCGGTGATTCCCTTTTTTCAACTCGGATGTTATTTGGAAATGCATTCTATCACCTACGATACTTTCTTTTTTTATTTTTATTTACGGCCTCTCGTTTCAGTCCAAGGCAGGACGAAGGCTTCCCCAATAACTGAGGAAAATCTGGTCATAATCACCCACACTGACCAGATGATTCGGGTTATGAGAAATAGGATAGAGAAGAAGCAGACAAACACAGGAGAGAAAGTAAACATACGAGGCGTCGGCCTTGTACCCAGGTACCGACGTATCGGCCTCATGAAAGACTGTCGTCCAATCCACTAGACAACGCCGGCACGGTCCCATCACTTATATCAAGAAATGTATTGAAGACATTTCAGAAACAGTGCACATTGAATTTACTGATTAGCTGCTGTCTTAATAAATTATTAATGATTAATTGTAAATTCCTACAAAGTTTTAATGGAGAAGAATAACCGAAATAATAAGGAAATACAAGAAAGTTTATGGTTTCTTGGATCCTTTTTTTGGTTAGATCTTAATTAGATTTCAATGCTTATTATCATTATAACAATATTAGTTAAGTTACGAAGATTGATTGAAGAGCAGAAAATTATTTAATTACGGTGTGACAAATTTTTTTTATTGATGAATCTGCAATCCTTTTATATATCATTGGTAAAAGTAGAACTTGTGTAACTGAGAACTTGCTGTCTTCAATTCTAGGAACGACATCTGAATGTAGGAAACTTAGATTGAAATTCAACTTGGATAAATCTCAATCTCCTCTGGATATCTAACTAAGATCTTCTAGTCAACGACCTCCTTTGTAAGATGGAACCAACACCACCCCTAAACTTCCTGTGGTAGAATCGTTATTTCATTTTGACTGGAGATTTTACGGAATTAAGCTTGTGGTTAAGGTCACCGCGATATGAGGACATCTAATGGGTAAAACTTGTGATTGCCGCAACGAAACCTCAAGTCGGCGCCGCAACTAGCGAAGGAAGGAGGGAAAGCTTTTAGATACGTCGGTGAAAATCAGCTGAACATGAATTATTCGTGACAAGAAGAGAGGAGCACCAGAAAGAAGAATGAAAGATTTGAAACAGATGATGAATATGACAAGAAGGCTTTGATGGAAGAATTCTATGAATTTAAGATTGGGCTTACGGAATACCAACATTCTTCTTAAAGTTTTAAAGCATAAGGTTAATTGAAACGAAAATGACAATTAAAAGTACGTTAAATGTACAATATATAGAAATAACTAATCTATTGTGCAGTTTAGTATTCACAGTTTTACAATCTAAATGTAAAACATTTTATCGTCCTCAAAATGAAAGATGACCGGCGGAAGTTTGAACTGCGCAGCCCTTCCGGTAGCTGATCAATTATGTTTTCCTGTCACAATGGATGACGTAGTCTGTTTTCACTGAGAAAGACATGTTGATAACGCCAAATTAAAACTTCTCTCGACTATTTAGCGTTATTTCAATACCAGTTGCTAACAATAAGTATTTATATAAATAAATAAATATATATTATTTATAGATACAATGCTCTTTTGCAAAGTAACAAGCGATTAGCACAATGGCGGCGTCCTTTCATGAAATCAGACGGACGTACCTGACCAGACTAATCGATGATACATGCGCAGATCTCTCAAAAACAGGGCGGCCATCATTCATTGGGAGGACAATAAGCAGATAGATTATATTGCACGGTGTTTAATTGAATACAAATTTATAAATGCTAATAAAATAAATAATGTCTAATATAGAAATAATAAAACATAGAAAACAGATCCCTATTTTAACTCATTGTAATTATTATAAAAATGATAATAAAACTTAAAAACTCAATTAAAATTTTCAAAGACTTAGTACCGTAAACATCCCGACCTCTATAAATACTTTAATATTACCCTCATGAAAGTTTATGTTAGAATTTTACATTTGAGTCTGTGAAAATGTAACAGCTATGAAGATAATAAAGTAGGAACAATACAGTTACTAATCATAGTTTTACGTTCTCCATAATTTACAGCGAACATACGACTACACATTTTAGACAAAGCTTTCATAAGTTTTTGATGAAGAAAACAATATTGAATTTTGATTTCATGTGTTTAAACCATTTGAAGAAAAGCATGTTCATATTAGATTTTTTGGCATTTTTACAAACAGATAATTTAGTATGAATATAGAATCTATAAAATGATCTTATATTAAATCATTTTTTCTATAAAGTATGTTTTGAGTTCTCTCAATAGTACTAAATAATCGCTGCCCTAACAAATTCATGGTTAATTATACAATGTTCACTTTTATGATGAGATTACTCTACTTCTCTGTGAAAAAAGTAATCACATTCCATTTTACTGAATATCGATTTCTATTTGATATAACAATCATGCTGAGTCAGGAGAGGCAAAACAATAAAAGGTAAAGGATTTCACAATTAACTAAATCAAACACCCAACAGAGCAATAAAGAACAAAAAAACAAACTTCAAGCTTTGAAATTTTGTTTCAACATTTAAATTTATTTATGTAGTTTTGTATTTTTTTCCTTGTTTAGGTTTTTTAATTTTTCAATATTCAAAGTATACATTTTTGTCTCTCTCTACTTATTTTAAAGGAAGTTAATCTTATGACAGTGAAACACTAGCTAATTGTCTGCAGAGACCATTTTTCAACTAATGATTTTATTTATTATGTCGTATCAAACAATTTTTCATACAAGACAATCCTTTTTTCTTTTCCTCTTTTTAAAGAATTTTTGCATTCTTTTTTTTACATCATATCTTTTAGCAAATCCTGATAAGTTAAGATAATTTTTGGAAATGTTTCAGAATTTTGAACTTAATTTTAAATAAATAAATTTCGCCATGATTTTCATAATATTAAACAAGTAAAAAATATTTTGTAGTAAAGCAAATAAAATTGTAAATAAAATTAAGGAATACCCATTAAATCTCAAGCAGGCATTGAACGTGTTCATAATAAATTTTTAAAAAAATAGAAATTATTTTTTCGACTCTGTCCGCGTTTTTCCGGATAGGCAAAAAAAAATTCCTCATTCCTACGGGCATTGATAAAGTCCGTTTGCCGATAAGACCTTCCGTTCGGGAGTCGTTAGGGAGGACGCACACGGACGGACGGACGTACAGGACAAACGCAATAGTTCCCAAATGGGTCGCTTTTAGAGCGCAAGCTTTTCATTGACTGCTGGAATCATTTCAAACAAACCACAATTTCTACAAATGACTTGAAATAATGC
>JAFIDM010002131.1:50198124-50220395 GCA_023159025.1 Thereuonema tuberculata | reverse complement strand
ACATTGACAAACGAGTTAGAAATCACTGATGGAGACGAAATATTGAGGATTTTAATAAAGTTTAGTTAGAGAATGAATGATTGCAGTGATTTTTTTTTTGTAAACAGAAAGATGGTCACGGAACTGTTAATATTATTACCAAACCAATTTATTTGGTAAAAATGTGCAATTGCAATTTAGTGTATGCATAGGATTATTTGACTCTAATTCAAGTGCTGTGTCCGATGTTTCAATTACTGGTTTCTTTCTCTGTAAAAATATTTATAGTGAAATATAATGTAGGCTAATAGTAAAATAATAACCACTCACGCACATAATAAAATAAAAAGAATATATTATTTTTAAAAGACGCCAGATTGATTTCAGCATTAAAACTTTCAGCCTTTTTCAAGTATAAGGTATAACTTACAATGCTCACAATATATAGCACAATAATCAAGAAGAAAATCAAAAAGATAGTTTTGGATTAAACCAAAACGATGAGCTTACAATGTATTTATATAAATTCATAATACAAGTTTAGAAATTTCAGTTAAACAATTTTTTTCTTTTTATATAATTACTAGTCGGCTACCCATCGCTTCGCTCCGGAAGCCTCCGCATATATAACGGAAAACAAATTTTTATTTATTATAAAGCACACACACACAAATTACTTCAAGTAAACTAAAACTAAAATTTTTTAAAAGTTTTTTTTTTTTTAATTTAATTTCTGATGTTTATCTTCTGTCAATCCACGACTGCTTTTAGAACCAGCGTGTGAATCATATATCTATGTTTTATTTTTATTTTTTATGATTAGAATTTAGTCCCCGTGGTCTAATGACTAAGACGTCTAACTTCGGAACAGATGGTTGCATGTTCGATTAGTGAATTTGTAGAAATTATTTCTATTTTCACAAATTACAACAATTGCACCAGACAGACAGAGAAATAAAAGCTTTTAGTAATATAGATATTACAAAGACCATTGGTTTTTAAGTTACAAATAGTGATTTTTCAGTACTCTATCTTATAGAAATAGTGCTTCTTTCTTTTTTGAATCTCTTTCCTTAATTACAACCATTACCCGTGTGCAAATTGATTGATATAGATATTTGAAGAAGAGATATGTTGAGATGGATGTTTGTTAATATAGATGATGAATGAAGATCGTAGCTTTTATACGAAATTCTTGGCTACGAATTGATTGTGAGTATTCTTTCGAGTGAAGATAACCAAATTCTGATGATTTGTGACTCAAAGGCATAAAGTTGTGCGTGAGTGAAGACAACGTTCTCCAAATAGATGGCAATTTTATTTAGAGTCTGTCCTTGAGCTTTACTGATAAACATCGTGTAAGAAGGCCTGATCGGAAATTGCTTTCTTGTGAAAGTGAATAGAAGTAGATTATCGTTTGGTTTCATAGACATCGCATGGATGAAAACAAAATCTCCTTTGTGAGTTCCTGTTATAATTTCGGCTTCTATGAGATCATTATCGAATGAACGGCATTTAAGTTGAGTTCCGTTGCAGTGTCCAAACTTGGGATTGATTTTTTGTGGAGATCCAATCTTCAATGACAAACGATGTTGAGGAATACCGCTGAGATTCAATGAGTTCAGATATTCAGGCAGATAGAGATGTTCGTGTTGTGGATTATCAGAAGTATCAATTTTATTCTCACTTAAATACTCTCTAGTCTCATCTTGTATTCTTTGACTTATCACTCAATTGATGTTATCGACAATCTTGTTCTTTGGAAAGTTCTTAACTTTGACGTGATTCCAGTTATTTGAGTTACAAATAGTGTTTTTCAGTAATCTATCTCATAAAAAGAGTGCTTCTTTCTTTCTTGACTCTGTTATCTTTACTCCAACATCTGCCGTGTACACGCATATATTTTTCAATATCACATAGAATTTGGTTAAGGAAGAATACTTAAAATATTGCAACATTTCGGCAATTATAGTTCTAATTGTCAGTTTCGAATTACAAATAAACTGACGGATGGGAAATAAATAAACAATCTTGAGATTCAAAAAAAAGATTGAATATTCCTTATTGATGGGGGAAGGGGAAGGAGAGATAAGACAAAAAGCAATATGAAGAGAGTTGTAGTCCCCATGGCGTAATGGATAAGACGTCTGACTTTGGATCAGAAGGTTGCAGGTTCGATTCCTGTCGCGGATGTTTCATTGTAAACATTATTTCTATTTTCCATTCTCACAGAAAATTGCTACGGACCTACAGACAGACAGAGAAATAAAGGATTTTAGCAATATAGATTGATACTTTTCAGTGGTTTCTGAGTTACAATAATGCTTTTTCCGTATTCTAGCTAATAGAAGTACTGCTTCTTTCATTTTTGACTCTCATTTTTATTATAATTGTCACTTTTCAGTGACGTTTGAATTACAAATATTGATGGTTTTTGAGCTGCAAGTAGTGATTTTTTCGGTATTCCACCTCAAAAAAAGAGTGCTTCTTTCTTTCTTGACTCTGTTTTTTTTACTCCAACATATGCCGTGTACACGCACATATTTTTCAATATCACATAGAATTTGGTTAAGTAGGAATATTGAAAATATTGCAACGTTTCGGCCATTATAGTTCTAATTGTCAGTTTCGAATTACAAATAAACTGACGGATGGGAAATAAATAAACAATCTTGAGTTTCAAAAAAAAATTGATTGAATACATTCCTTATTGATGGGGGAAAGGAAAGGAGATGTAAGTCAAAAAACAATATGAAGAGAGTTGTAGTCCCTATGGCCTAATGGATAAGACATCTGACTTCGGATCAAAAGGTTGCAGGTTCGATTCCTGTCACGGATGTTTCATTGTAAAAATTATTTCTATTTTCCATTCTCACAGAAAATTGCGCCGGACAGACACACAGACAGACAGAAAGGCAGACAGAGAAATAAAAGATTTTAGTAATATAGATTCCTCATTTTGCCTTGAAGTAAATAGGATCAGATAAAAACGAGCAGTGGAAAAAAAAATAACAACGCAAAGAGTTAAAGATGACTTTTACTTCTACAGAGGATATTTAATGATTTATAGGACTAGAACATTTTAAAGATCAATCAATATTTTCTAAATTTAACTTATTTGTTTAACTTCTTTTTTTTCTCCTTCTTGAATTGTTTTCACGACTGATGCTTTACTGGGCTGAAGTAGCTTTAAAATTTTCCAACTTACTCTATGACAAGGGATTTGAGATAGAACCTAACTTAACGTAGACAGTTACAGTACAAAAGAAAATTATGAAAATTTTACTGGTACACTAGTCCTCAAAATGGAAAAAAAATATGAGCAAACAGAACATCTGTACAAAGGTCATCTTCTTTTGTTTTGTTAACTTTTAATTCTAAATCTTGAGTATCGCAGTATTAATTTCTAATAACATGGTACTTCAAAGTTAACTTATTAGCCATTACATAATTTCAATTTCAATAAGAAATCTTTTTTAAACTTACAACGATGTACACGTTTGACATACATATCCCAGTTCTGGTCCATCTCAAGCCGGAGGTCTGTATTCTCAGGCTCTCGTGTTGTTGTCCCGCAATACCTAAGATCTGGACTGACAGCCACGGCATCATATTCGGTCATGGGATACTCATGGCCTACTGCTGGTGACAGCTGAAGTTCACTCTGAGACATAGTCATAAATGGACGGAAATCGGAGGGAGGATCTATGAGAAAAACAACAAAAATTCCGTTTTTAAATGAAATATTTCCTAAAAAAATGTTATTTGAACTTTTGTTTTCCTTTTCAGTGAAAAGAAAATTCAGTAACTTGACCAATTTCATTCATTTAGATTTATAATGCATGCTATCTTACGCTGACATTATACTGACTTCAGAGTTACATTAATTTCAGAGGGTTTATCATAGTAACAACATACATTATCAGTTCATTATCAGTATTTCGCAATTGCTCAAAACATAAGAAATTTTCATTCATTCGAATTTGTATTCGGGAAATGTCTCTGAATTTTTGGTACTTCAACAAATTATTTATACACAAATGGAATAGAACAAAAAAACTAACACACATTTTAAAGTATGTTGTCTTCTTAAGATAGAGAGTACCCCTCCTTAACATAGTCCTCTGCATAGTTTAATTAATAAGTGATTAAATTTGTGAAGCAGACTGGCTTAGAAAAACTGTAAGTTTGGTTTCCCATCAATTAATTAAAATAATCTTTGATAGCAACACCTCAAGATTTGTCAATCATCAATTGCGTTCTAATATTTCGTCCCATAAAAAGGACAGGTAAGGCCCACTATTACAAACCTGAAAGAATAGATCAAAACAGATATTCGCCTTTGAAATTATTAAGAAAATAAGATAAACCAAAATTCCTTGAAATAATAAATAAATAACGTGTAATATAATATCGAGTCTCATCTGAGAATGCAAAGGTTGTTGGGCAAGTCTCTATTATAAAGAATTGTTTGAATGACATCACATCATTCCATCAAATCCTTAATATATTATGAAGACTGAACTGTAGATTAGAAATTTTACTATTTTAAAATAATCTAAACTGCTTACTTAAACGAAATTGGTCAAGAACTGTACTGTAGTTTCTAAAAGTGTCAAAAGAGATAAATAAATTCCAACGTTTTCAAAGTTAGCATTATTCTGCATTAAGCTTTTTTTAATTTTCCTTGTTTTTAGGATTCAGGTTATAAAAATGTTTATGTTTCTCAATTTGTGTGAACGAAGTAAATAGTTTACAATAAGGATAAAAAATCAAAGATGAGAATTAGGCTATTGCGTCCAATGGCAAATTTCTGCCATTTGTAAAGTCTACATCTGTTGAACAGAAAGGAAAAAAAGGTCACATTTATTGAAAAGGATATACAGTTTACTCAACTCCGCTCTCATTCGATTCAGTGAGCATAAGTTTGTGTGTTTTCTGGCAAATTGTTTTATCGGCCGTTGCGGACCAACTGGAGATTTCTTTGTTTTCTGTTCTGCGACCCAGAAAAGCCTTCATCGACCACAATGTTGGAAACCCGCAAATTTCCCGGCAACCGCTGAAGGAAAAGAATCGCATTGCGAGGGATTTGGGCAGAATTCGCCGGGCATGCTTATCAAATCCGTATATTTACTGTTGATGAGAGACAAATGTGCAAAAACGGCCGGAGGCGGTTTTGTAAACAAAGCGGAAAAGCAAACAAAAGAGTTCTTGGTCTCCTATAAAATGGAAAATATACAACAAAATCTGGGATTAACATTTCACAATAGGAATTTGCAATTTGTTAAAAATAAAAAGAAATTGCTCTAGGGATTTGCGCTCCTTTTTTCATTTTAATAAAAGAAAGCTTTTTACTAATCTAAACAACTCAATTCTTTGCTCTAGTGAACAAATCTTTTCGGTTAAATTCACTTAGTGTAACTTCATGGCTTGCACAATAAATAAAAACATCAAAAATTCTTGGATTGGCATCGCATCAGTGTTAAAATGCAATGTTTAATTATGCTACTTTTTGAATCATATGATAATAGTGAGTTGGTAAATATTAGACAACTCTGGAGTTTGGAAAACAATAAGAAAGTGTAGTTGCTTTGTTTTTCTCAAAGGAATTTCCGCAAATTTTACTGTAATGATTACTTTAATAACTTTAGCAGAAAGGGAAAAAAACTTCAGCAGAACAATAATTACTATACGTTTTTATTAGGACGCCTTTATAAACTTTATGTGGAGAGCTAAAAGAAGCTGTTTTTGGTAAGGTATGTATATCTTTCCAGCTTTGCTCTGATTGTTTTAAAATTTGCTTGTCAACATTAAATTACGAGTTATTACATTGCTAAAATAATGGTCTTCTGGTCTCTGAAGATTTTATTATTTGTCAGAGACAAATCTATCTTGTTCGATTTGCAAAAATAGATAGTTATCCAAAGAAATCTGAATTCAGTTAGTTATTTTAACTGTTAAAATAAATTAAAACATTACATTTTCAATGTCTTAGAGGCTTTCTCTCTGACAATCAACAATTTCATGAAAATGTTCTACTTGAATGTCACAATGTCAGAAAGAAGATATTTACTTTTATGGGAAATTTAACAACATTTTCTAGATGCAGTCTTTTATTGAAATATGAATTGAAAGGGAATTATTGATAATGTTATTATGAAAGTTGAATCATAAATAACACAAGGTGATTCAGAATGTCCTGGACAAACTTTAAAGGTAGGACTAAAATACAAACCGTATTCATAGTGAAACATTTGTCAGCAAACACCATCCTAATGTTTCAAGAAGGCGCTGTTTGGCAGCAAATTAATTGGCACTGAGACATCATCATTTGAGACGTTGACTTTGTATGAGTAGGATGTATAGCTTCACTAATGCGGAGAGGAAAGATGTGCACCTAGCTTATGGGTCACCGAACAGAAATGGACGAGCCGCTGTACGATTGTATCTTGAACGATTCCCCAGAGACGTGTGCCCCATATAACGTTTGTGAGTTCGCACCAGAGATTGTGTGAAGGAACTTTCAGCACCTACTGTGAACTTGTAAAAGTACACCTTACTGTCATATTGTAAACATAGGGCTAATAAGCATGTTGTCTATCTTACTAGTTGTCTTTTATTTCTGAACTTTAGTGTACTTTCTAGCACATTCAGGTATGAATACGGTTTGTTTTTGTATTCCTGACCTACCTTTAAAGCTTGTACAGGGAATTTTGAATCACCCAGTATATAAAGTATTTTCTGTTCTCTTGGCTGTTTCTGAATAAAAGTTACACATTCGAAAATGATAATCTAAACATCGTAAAAATAAAATATATTGACTTTAAGTTATAAGTAAAGAACAAACAAAAACATAACACTTACCCTTTTTATAAAGCTGCTCTTCTTGTCTACTTGAATTTGGTCGTTTGTTGTTAACTTTCGAATAGAGGTCTTCTCTGCGCTACGGAACAAGAAGAGATGCTACGGTACCAGTAGAATATCAACAAACATTTCGGGTAAAAAAACAATACGTCATTTTTTTTTTAATTGTGACTCGATTAATTTTTTTTAATTTGTATTTGCATTACAATTTTTCAATTTGTTCAACAATATATAAAAAGCATTGTTGAAAAAACGATAATTAATCAATTTTTTTCAGCTTTTCTGCATTCTGACTCTATACAATGTAAAAATTTATAGTTATACTTATATATTAATTATATAACAAGATTACATTAGTAACAAATACTATATAAAAATACAAAAAAATTAAATACTAAATCTCCAATCCAATTTCCTTTTTTTATTAATTGTATTTAAAAAATAGCATTTTTTATTTTATTCTGTAAGAACTAAAAATGTAAGGGTTGTTCCAATGTTTAATTGTTTTTTCCCAATTTATTTATAGAAGCAACAAATTTTTCTAAATTCTGAAATTTTTGTAATTCTCAGTATGATTTTTACAAGGTTTTTTAGTTTGTGATAAAAGTTTTCGACGGTAATTAATAAAAATTGGTTTCCTAATTAACTTTTTATGCTGAATCTCATGCCACAAATTACAAGCTTGTAACTCTAATAGTTTCTAAGATACAATCTATGCATTAACACTGTTTAAACAATGAAGATTAACAATTTGTGTCCTTTTTAAAAAATTCTTGAAATTTATTACAAACAAAAAAAAGTATTAATAAAGCTATAAAAAAATCAGGACAGTTTTTTGTCTAGTTTTTGAAAATTATTCTTTTACATACTTATTTTTCAATTATGTAACAAACGAACCACTAGTTTCAATAAAAAGCAACCACACTTTTGCCTATTTGAAAATCATCGTCATTTACTTACAAGTTGTACCCTTTTTATTCAGAGATCTTCAACCTGTTTTAATCCAAGGGTCAATGTTTCTGTCTATTGCAGGCTCGGAGGCCCCAATACTGTATCGACAACATTAGGATTGAATTATTATAATATTTGCATTAGTTTTTTCATCCTTATACTCGCATATTTTGTAAGGTAAAATAGGCATTAAAAACAAAAGATAATTATATACAGTATGTATACTGAATAATAAAAAAGTGAAATACTTTTGAAATACATTATGATGTCAGGCTGATAGTCGTAAGGCAACCAACGGAATTTACTAAAGAAATGTCCAGCTGTACTTCAATATGTCACAGGATATTAAGCGTTTAAGTTTAAGATGTTTATTTATTACAAAATGTAAGAATGAAATATATAAAATATATTCGCAAGGTGTTTGCTTTTTGCCGAGTCCCACTTCCGAGAGCGGGAGAACGAACCATAGGCTTTCACGCGTTCTGAGCTTGATCAACGAGGCTAAATCTGGCTGATGAGTCCTAATAAGGACGAAACAGCTGTCCCAGATTGCGGTCGATGATGGCTCAATGCGTGATAGCAAACGAATTTGCGCATTCTGTATTTTTTCGTTTTCATACTACATTTAAGGCACGTTAAACTTTCTGACATATTTATTTTATATTTTTTTGTGCACCGGAAGGCTGCAAAATACGTTCAAGCGGCGGATAAGACCTCTGCTTTATATTAACAACAGTACCATGTATGTCATCAGCAGCTGATATTTGAAACATTTTTTACACAGACGTAGATAAATGCACAATTGTGATGATTTCTAGTATCTGGAATTGTTTTTGCAATATTTTAGACGTTCTGCAATTTATGATACGCTGTTTTTAACAGATTCGGCCGGCAGTTGAATCATTCCGCATAAAAGGTAAGCTTTTTAAAAATATTGATATTTATGTTTTCTAGTTATGTCAATCTTAATGTTCTTATTGATGAAGAGTTCTAGGTAGTTACTATGGAAGATAGCTTGACAGCTACTACAGTAGGATGATTGTTGTATGCTAACTTTATTTTTTTTTTCAAGCACTAGGCAAAATACTTGAGTTTTTTTCTACAACTTTATTTACATTACATTAAGACATCAATTTTTTATTAATTATCGTCAATAACTTTTAACAAAGTAAAAAATTTATGAAAATTATACTGCGAATGACAAAAATGTCGGAATTTTTAAATAAATTTGTAACTTCTGTCAATAAATTGGGAAAAAAATTAAACACTGGAAATCAATTATTGTAAAATATTTTATCATAATTCACTTTCATTAATTATCCTAATATAAAAATAGATGCCAATAAAATTTCAGACAATTAATAATTTATTTTTTTTTAAATTTGAACATTTATCATTATTATAAATAGAGCCATGAAGCCTAACTGACAGTAGTAGTAAATCTTTTAAAATTTAATTATCTCAACGTTGTCCTACAATATACTCTTTTATTCATAACAATACTCAGACATAAATATTTCGCTAAAACTTTATTATTAACGGTATTGAGTGACATAAAGAACTAATATTGGTAAAATATTAAGAGTAAATATTTAATTGTGGATTTATTATTTTTTTATGATCATCGTTAGAAATATTTTCCACAAAATTTGTCAAAAATGTAAAACTATCTGTTTCAAAGAGCTATAATAAACCTGTCTTGAATGTATTTACATTTCTTATAACTTATCGACAACCTAAAATAAATAGGCTGAGATAAATGTACAGAAACAAAATAAAATAAAAATACAACTACATAGTTTTCAATGAAATCTAAGTAAAGAGTGAGCATCTTCTGATGCTGTTTGTAGCAACTTGGGATGTAAGATTGACAGCAGAATAATAAAATAAATGAAGCTTCAAAAATCCAAGGTAGTTCAGGAAAGCGAAAGCACTGAAATAAATGGCTCAGGAAAAAAAACACATCATCATTCATTATACATTCATATTTACGTATGCTTCCAGAAAGCTTTTAGAAACATTGATATCATTCGTACAGTTCGTGAAGGTGAATGTTATGGATTTATATGCAGGGTAACGAAACAGAAACCGAAGTCCTACGAAGAATGCCAAATGTCTATTAAATGATGTGATGGAATGGAAACCAATTCTCTAATTTGTGAAATCGTTATATACCATTTGGAAATCGGACGAAGCATTTGCTCTTACAAAGTACAGAAAAGATACTGAGTATATCGGTAAAGTTATCGGTAAATTATGTAAAGTTGAAGAAACATCATAATCTAAGATTATTTCTCGAGGTCTGCATTACTCGCATTACTTCGAGTAGTATAGGCACCTAATGCTGCGGGATATTGAGTTTCTGGATACTAATGTATTCCTAAGTTTATGACAACACATCGAAACATGCCTTTTTCGGTTCCAACATGTCAATTATTTAAAGCTGCTTTGAAATGGAAAACAATACAAAACAGATATATTTGAAGACAGAACAGCACATAATAAATTTATTAACCAAAAAAGTGCGATTCGTAAACATATATATAAACAACGTTATGAAAGTTTTATTGTAGATTACTTCTTTTAACTTTTGAATTATCCAACAGCTGAAACAATATTAAAAAATATTAAAGAAAGTACTTTTTTTTATTTATTGTTTAGAGATGTCTACAAGCGGTGACAACCAAAATCGACCAATTCCATTTTAAAACAATGTTAGAGGAAGACTGAGATTTCGTTTCTAGAGAGTTATGTGTAATCTAAAAGAAAATACAGATAAATTTTTAGAATACTTTAGAGAACCTGAAACTCATTTGCGAACAAATAGTCAAATAAAAAAAAAATAATCTACTGAATGTTCTCAATGTTTTCCTAAATTGTTAGAAAAACATTTTAACCATAAAAATTACAAGCTATTCATTTTCCAAAAATTAATACAGAAATTTATGCTTAAAAAAGAAAATTTAATTAACATTTTGCAGTTTTTAGCTAATGAATCCAACACATTCAAAGAAATAAAAAAAAAATAATTTTCAAAACCACTACATGAAATTAATTTAATTCTTCTTGCCTACTAGTGATTTCAGTTACAATGAAATTAGCATTATGCAATCATCATTAACTTCCAATGGTTAATAAGATTAACCAAACTACAGTACTAATTAGCTTAAGCAAGTTAAATACAGTTAACTATTATGAATTCCGTTTCATTTGTGTATAAATGAAATTTTGCACATTATTCCTCAAATTCGGAAGTAAAAAACCCAAAATACTGATAAGTAATTACTGAATAGCGCAAATTGTTATTTTCTACCATAATTTAATGTCTACAACAATATACTGTACAACAACATTACAAAATTTTAGAACCAGTGGAGGGCAAACATTGGCATTTTAAATGTACAGTATTTTCAAATTTAAATGACCAAACGAATATATATATATATATAACCCATGGTAACGATTAACATAATAAAACTTAATAATTTAAACTTTTAACTTACTTGTTAATAATGAAATAGTATCAATTTTTGCAATTGACTTGATATTCAAACGAAAGAAGATAGTTGACCGTTTCTTAACTGTATTGTTAACTTAAATACATGTGAAATGTCCTGTTTCTAAAATAGGTTCTGTTCCTGATTGTAGATTCAACAAGTTTTTTCCTATTTGCATAGCATTTATTTAATCTATTTGAATTCATAAATAGCATGAACTGAGAAAAGACTATTGCTTGAGAACTGTCTAATGAATTTACCTGAACCAAATATAGGGAAACTAACAATTAGGACCAGTGGATGTAAACATTGACATTTCCTTCCATGTCAATGTTCACTTTCCAGTCATAACTAGATTTGAAAGGTCGTTTTAATTAAATCATTAATTAAACCGTGTGAATTAATGAAGTTCATTGCGCAGTATTTTTTATTGTTTCTATTATGACAAAGTCATTTTTGATTGGATTATTTTTTATGCTTTATATGGCTTATTCTCTTCAGATAGCAAAGAAACTGCATTTCTGAATTGCAGTAACATGTTATGAATTGCAGTGATATGTTAACGAAGTAGCTAGATATATGGGATAGAAATTCTATTCATAAAATGAAATAGAAATGTGTTATAGAATTATAAAGTACTTGGCACCAAAGTAATTTTCTTATTAATCTAAAATGCTAAATTTTCAAGATGTTATTCTGAAACTATTGCACTTTTTCTTTCCTGGCTTAGTTTTCTGCTGCTCTTCACAGCTTCCATTCATTTAATCGATACGTCTTTCAAGGATGGATAAAAGACCATCCCCAAAAGTCGATGATCTATTCACCATACCATATTCAATTTGGATTTGAGATTTTTCGTGGATTTCAAAATTAAATTGCAACTATTGGAAGAGAATAAATGGCAATGAAGCCACTTCAGGACTGACGTAAAGGAGAGTTACAGTGAAAGAAAATGTCTGTACCAGAATCTTCACTATCTTTTAAAACGAAGTGAATTGCAGTATAAAATTCATCAGAATTAATCCTTAAATGGTAGAATTATAGCCATTGAAAAATGAAAATTACGAATAAAGAACTTTAACGGCAAAGGGATGTTAAAGCTCTTTCGTATGGATGTTACCGTTTGAGAGATCTTAAGAAAAGTAATCCTACTAACATCCATGCTCTATGAAAATATCTTGAAGATACTGAATTTGAATTCACTGTTCTTTTTTCTAGAAAACAATAAGAAAGAGAAAAAAAATCTCAATCATACGTTAACAATATTGTATTAAACGTTAGAAAAGAAAGAAACATTAGAGCTACTTAACATAATTCCTTTTTTAAAAAAATAAAATAAATTCGCCAGAATAAAATAGAAAAAAAAATAACTTTAATGCCATTTTGTCATTACGATGAAATCAAATTTCGAACGTAAGAAATTTTGGTAATCGCTCCACGACTTATTTCATAACCAAAGCTAGAAGTACTTACATGTACTTAGACCTTTTTATGTCATTTGTAAAAATACATATTTCAGATAAGTAATTTTTTTCTGTAGGGCAAGTGGCTAATATCTAAGCATAGCATCATGAAAGATTTTTAGATCAAGTGAAGTGATTTCTAAGTTATTATATTTCTCGCCATAACAGAAATAAAAAAAAATATAATGTTTTCATTTATTAGTTATCGCGATTAGTTATCTCGTGTTTTCAAATATTTTAAATTTAAGTAGCTCCTGAGTAGGCAGCATAAAAATAGATGGTTTGAAAATCTTTCGTCGACTTGACTTTCCTTATTCAATAACGGCCATTTCCTTTTATTTATAAAATAGATTCACGCACGAAGATTCAGTGTAACCAAATGCCCCTCTTAGACCTGAATGGTTAAGCATGTTGATTGATCAGAAACATGTGTAAGATGAAAGAGAAAGATGGGCTTAGGGCTCTTATTACACAGGACGTGGGGGGTTGAAATTCAATTTATTGGAAAATCGATAATGCGAAACTGTTGTATGTGTGTCCCGTAGCCCCTTGACATCATCAAGGCCCGCGAATGAGAAAGTCATTTACAATTGGAGCAAGGAGATGAACCAAAGGGAGATAGAATCGCCATTTCCAATGCAGTCTTTTTCTACTCCCCACTCCATCTGTCGTAAGCAATTTGCTTTCTGTTGTCGCTCCCTGGATAGCCGGCGTCGTGCAATTTATTACCGATTCTCCTACCGGTGAAACCTTTGCGGCAAAAGCCAAGCATGCGCCGACCTCAGCTGTGATACGTAATCTCAGTGGAATACATCACTCGACACAACACGGAACAAAGAAATGACTTTGAATATATCGATTGTGTTAGAAGAGGAAAAGAAAACAAA
Source organism: Thereuonema tuberculata (assembly GCA_023159025.1). Classification (NCBI taxonomy): domain Eukaryota; kingdom Metazoa; phylum Arthropoda; class Chilopoda; order Scutigeromorpha; family Scutigeridae; genus Thereuonema; species Thereuonema tuberculata. The sequence continues at coordinate 50,206,754 of JAFIDM010002131.1, read as the reverse complement.
TTGTTAACAAAAGAAAAGTGAATTACTGGCAATATGTAATTTTGCTTGGTAAATATTGATGCGTCTTTGCTCTAAGTACAATGGCGTGATATTATGAATACTTATGAACAAATGTATTAATTGAAAATAGAATTGAAATAGAATCTTATTGTTTCAAGATTGCAGCCGCTTTTAATACATAAAACGAAACATCTACTGATATGTGGTAAATGAAAACAAATTCTGAAATGCTCTCTTAAGGAATGCTTCTTCCATACCAGTAAATTCATACTTGGCAACGTTTGTGGAGAGTCATTCAACAACTAACAGAAGGAAAAGTGTAAAAGTACAGTACTTGAAAAACTGGATAACAAATTTTTAAAAAAAGTTAATATTTCACTTACACTATTCGTTGTTTTAGCATAAAGCTGGGACTGCCTTTCCAAATTTTTAGGAAATCCACTAACCATGTCAAATATACAATGTGATGCCAATGATGTGTACGCTGGCTTCGAACTGGAAGAGCAGATTTCAATTGCAGAGATAGGGAATATTTCCATCCCGACAGGCCCAAACATTCACTCAGCTCTCTGTGAAATTGGAACTCGCTTTCTTTCCGGGAGCTAAAGTCAGGCAAGTACTAAACTGTCATTCAACTGCAACTAGTTGCAAATGGTCACTTAAGCATTGCTGTCTATGCCTTCGGCACCTTATGAGTCAATGGACGTTCGAAAGGGAAATACCTAACTTCCTATTCAGGATGTCGTATAAAGATTAACTATGGAATAAATAATAAGATATCTAATATTGTCAACAGAGACACAACAAATGCTATCAAACAATTTGCACATGAATTCGTAAACAGAAAATCTTCATTCAATGCCACGATACAATTGCAGCAATTTCACAGTTCATCAAATAGTGTAACATATCACTGGAACTTATATTCTCCCTGAAAGAAAAATTTGTATTCCAACAATTTTAGCATTTACTCGTAATCTTGTAAATTTAAAATTCAAATACAACATTATTTTTAATAACTAAATAACTATATCTGCTTGAAATCCAGCATTGTTGTAGCAACTTCAAAAGTATATCTTTGTATGGTTGGAAAAATATTGATATATCCAACAAGAGTGAAGCTGTGACACGGCCGTTTCTACTTGCACAATTTTAGTGGATTTTAGTGAGAAATAACTATTAGTCGTAGAGAAACCTTAAAAGTTTCATTATGTTGTACCCGTATTCATAATTCTGAAATATCATAAAAAATCTGAAATAAATTCTTAAGAGTTTCGAAATGCATATACAGTAAAACGCCGATTATCCGGGGCTCAATAATCTTTGGCGGTGGTCCTAAACAGTACACACAAACTCAATTTTGTTTTAATTCTCTACATTTAAACAAACCAAAAATCACGGACTTTCTATCTAAATAAAGTTTAAAAAGCTTAATAAGTTTTTATGAATTTAACCTAGTAAAACGTTAAGCGTTAAATTTGGATTAAGCGTGCTTTTCAATTATCAAGGTTTTAGCGTTCCCCAATTACCACAGATAATTGACGTTTTAACTAATTCTGGTGATCCCACGGAAATTTTATGTAATTTAGATAAGTTAGGAAAAAAATGGATATAAACACGCACATGCCACTAAAATTAATATATTAAAATATTCGTTTCTTCAGCGTATATAAAAAAATAACAATTACTTTTTTTCCTCTTTAGGAAAAATCGAAAAAAAAATGTTTTTAAGATAAAAACGAAATAATCTCGATTCATAATAATTTAATTTAATTATTATGATTGATTGATATTCAATCTTCCCAAAAACATCAAGTTGCTCAAACAAACATTACTACTACGAAGTCTATGACATCTCAGTTTATGATATACTGTTGATAATATCTGTTGTCATATATTATGATCTATAAAAGTTCATTTAAATTTTGTAAAAGCATTACCATGCTCAATTCTCCTCCAAACGGGTCCTATGGCCTACCCAGCCCTCTGTATACTGGGTACCAAGTTTCTTTCCCGGGAGTTAAAGGCGGGCGGGCGTCGGGCTGACCACCCGACCTCATACTAGTTCCGTTGGTCAAGAAACGTCGGGAGCCTTACCTCCCGTGCACCCGTGGGCCTGTATGGCCTGTTTGGGGACAGCTTTAGCTTTTTTTAAAAGCTGCTTTATGATCTTAAAAATCAACATAAGTTTGCTGAAAATTACTTAATTCATTTTGTTAACAAAGAAGTCTATCGGATTTTTTTTTTTTATTCTTTAAGCGTGTCGCACACTTGTACGGTTCGGATCAGAATCGAACAGAATTCCGACATCGGAAGCGGAATGTTTCCTTTAGGTCTGCGCTCATATATCCGGCACGATCGGATCAGAAAATTCTAATGGAATCATTTGTATAGATTTCAATGGGATGCTTCCTTGAGGCTTTGGAAATCTTCAGAAATTCTGAAGTCCGATCAGAATTCTGACCAGAGGATACAGTAGAAAAATCCCAAGGGAAAAAAAAAATCAAAAAGAAGTTAATATTATTGTGACAAAAGTAATAAAGTTGTGATAAAGTAATATTATTGTGATGAAGTTAACATTACTTTATTTCCACAATTTGTGTCTTAAATTTACCAAAACTGATAACTTTTAAAATAAAGATAAAACAATTAATAAATCTATCAGTTCTTGTATTTTAATTAATCGAAGTTATTAAGTTTAATAATTAAGTTAATTTAATAATTATTAAATATTATTATTGTTTTATTTGTACAATTAATGGAATATTATGTTTATATTAAAAGTATATAGGACCATTTTTGTATATACTACCATTATAACTCTCAGCACCCACAAAACAGGCTAATAAGCTAGTGGGACTGAAATGTAATATATTTGATGAATAAATAAATAAATAAATAAATAAATAAATAAATAAAAAAAAAAAGTGATAAGTCTTTTTTTCCGTGCTAATCTTGAAACAAATCATTAAAACACAAAATATTTGGTAAGTCTTAGCTAAATTATTAAAAAATTTCTTATTCTATTATGTTTTTCGATATGTTTAGACCCATAATAGAGTTCAAATTAAAAATAAATGAATCGAATGATTTAGAAAAAAGAGTCGTGGTAACTTTACGCCCATTGCCGTATACTCTTAAACGACAATTTTCGTTTCTTAAATTAAAACAATATTGCAATTAAAGATGTAAAAGAACTTAAAGGTAAACCCAAAGTCTTATTAAGAGACATAAATAAATAATTTTGACAAGTTCTGGTAGAGATCTAGTGACTCTTGGGTTTTCTCGAACAATCTGAGAAGTAAGTTTCTTTGCACGCTTCTACATTTTTTTTTTTTTTTGCAATTCTTTCTATTCAAATAATTGTTCTTCCTCGCAGGAAGGCAACTCTGCCCTCTGGAATTACACAAACTACATTTGTCTGCGAATTGTTCCAACGCTTCTGGCATTATATTGATTTGTCTGCTTCCAAATACCTTCTGTAATTTGTTTCTGGGAGGCATTTAAAGAGAAAATTGAATACGTTTAACCTTAAATTTTTTTCCAAAGGATATTATACAAATTTTCGAATTTTCCTCTTATCATACGGAAAAGTTTCAAACGAATATAAATATGAGATCACAAGACTGAAAACGTTGCTTAAGCGACTTATAATTTTGTAAGAGAACTACTGGAAATTTATTTTAGGACTATTTAGGAAATTTAAGTTTAATATAAAAGATGTGCGATAGTTATTAGGTGAAATTAGACAACTTTTAATACCTATACCTAAAAACTGGAACGCTGTACCTTGGATGCATTGGTTTCTTTAAAGAATTATTTTTGTAATTTGAAATTATAAGATCATCTCCCGCTAAAAAGTTACTTCGTGTATTCCTATAAGTATTAGGGATCCGAGATGGTACAGTTAAAATGCGCATTTATTGTTATTATTTAGTTCAACATGAAGTTTTTAGAATTCCTTATCATTCAACTTCTCTTTCTTTGTATTCCTTGAATTTGAAGTATTAAAAAAAGGTACTATGCAATTAACGACAGATTTTAATGCAGAGAATTTTTGAGAAATCCAGTAAGAGTGAAAAATCTAGCACAGTTGAGATCCCAATGGTATCCATTGGTTTAATAATGGTCAAACTTTAATGTATACAGATATTAAAATTTCACGACCTCTTTTGTCTCTTTGACTAATAGCCCTTCTTTTCTAATCACTTACTCAACTAGATAAAGATAGTAATTTAGTAATAAAGATAGTAATTTCTATTTACACTTTTGCTATATTCACGATGAAAATTGTTTTCACAGTGTCATGAGCTTTAAAACTGAGATTGCAAAATTACTCATATAAAGCTTCGGCAGTCATCTTTGAACACAAAATCATAACAAAGTAGAAATGGTAATTGTATCTACATCGTGGTGTCTTTGAAATTGAAATTGGTGTCAATTGAAATTGAAATCCATTGAAATTCATTTATGCAAATTTATCGATGAGAACACTGTTCTTTTTAAGCTCATATACTCACTGAAAAGAATTTATAATCCAAGTAGGTGATAATGGACAACAAAGAATAATCTAAGTCAGCAAGATTTGGGATGTAATTTATTTTCATCTCAGTTAAAAAAAACCTATCCTAATTTATAAAGGCAGGAGCATAAATGAAGGCATCAAGAACTTAATCCACGTTAATTGGAGTAATTAGCAGGATTATCACAACTGATTAAACTCGTGTGCGAAAACAGCCGACCTGAGATCAACTATAGCATCCCTTATTGATGTTGCCCAGCTCAAAAAGCAGGACCCGATAATGAGACGAGATGGTGGATCTGCAGGCTTTGGGTGTCCAACAAGTTTGAGCGAACTTTTTAAAGTTTGAAAATTAATAATGTCCCTAATTTAATGTCAAAGGATAAGGCTTCTATATTCTACTTTTAAGTATAATTGGTAATGATTGAATTATTAACATCTTATGCACTGAAAACTTAAAGCCTAATAATCTAATAAAAACATTTTTAATGATTTTCCTATAAGAGAACAAGTTACAATACCAAAAATCTGTTATTTCGAAAAATAATTTCGTTTTCGAAGATTAAGTGCATTTAAATATTGATAGCATTTAACTACTAATTTTTAAATATTATTTCAATTAAAGGACAATGTATATTAATTAAAATGTTCCATAATAATGCAATGATAATATTTTAAAAACAAACAGTAATTTTCAAACAATACATGAAATTTTTTGTTTAGTTACTCTGTAGTATCATTTTTTGCCTAAAAATTTTCTGCTTAACTTTCTCTATGTTTTAAAATTTTCATTATGCTGATAACAATAAATTTTAGACATCGCAGATATATATAAATAATAACCTTTTATCTTACGTTAAATTGTAATGTACTATAAAAGAGGGATTTTATCATCATATTATCAATATCTTCAACATTTTTCATGTAAATTTGAACAATTTTATTTTTCATATCTTATCAAAAAAAAATAGCTTTGTCGGCCAATAAATGATGTATTAAGATATTTAAAGTTAATTGAAAAGCCTATCGTTAAAAAAAGTAAAGTAAAGCTATTTTATGATTAACACACATTTGCGTTTCTAATACACATACACGAAACCATAAATGAAAAGAAGCTAGATCTCCAGAAGTCTGGGAAACGCCTTTTCTTAGATGACTATTACCAATTTTTCGGTTCGGTGAACTCCGAACTTTGTTCAGAATGACTTTTTAGGGCATTGTATCAATTCAGTACTAAAAATGAATAGAAAAAAATCCAAAGCTATGACTCTTTTCATAGGTGACTTTTTTATGTTTTAATTACAAATAAAGTCAACTTTTTAATAGAAGACCTTTTCATTAACGATGTACTAATATATCTTACTTTTGATAAAATATAGCATTTTACAATTGGGTTTTTGTTTAATATAAGTAATCTATTAGCAAAATATATCCGAAGAATCAATAGAATTCAGATTTCAGTTATCTTTATTATACAAAGATAATGGATGCAAATTAAAGGAAAAATGTCAGTTTTACAAATTTGCTGGATTTTATTGATAATTCACAATGGAAGTTTTACTGAAATTCGGCAATCTTAGCATGGAGTCTTTCAATTTTTCCCAATCGTTCTAATTAATTACAAAATTGTAATTAAATCTATCTATCTTAATTATTTTATTTTACATTATTATAATTGTTACATTGCGATCGTGAAGTTAGCAAATGCACAGCCTAACTTTAGTTAAATAATGTTAGTTCAAGATTCGTTATTATAATACTTTTCTATTAGGAATTCTCTACTAATTTATTATAATAATTATATCCCGTAATGAATTTTTAAAATTTGCAATTGGGCGATGTAAAAAGAAATTTTAAAAATGAAAATGTTTTATTTAGGAAAACATATTGAAATTAAAATAACACATGGAAGTTTTGTTTGCTAATCGTAATACGTTTCGCCACAGTATTAGAGAGATTGAGCATCTGAAAAAACAAAATATTCATCAACTCAACATGGCAAGAGCATGCATTAAAAGCTTACCTCTTAATTTGAATTTCAAATAAAGTTGGAAAACCACCAATTACAATTTACATGGAATAAAAATTTAATAAAAGCTATTTAACAATATTGGAGTGAACACAATTAAAAAAGCCCGTTCAATTTGAAATCTGTCCAACCTTGTGTTTTTAAAGTGATACTACTATTAATTCCCAGCAAACCTCATTCTATTTGTTGTAATTGAACAATCAAATACAATTTCAAGGGATGCCCACGCTGAAGCTATTTAAGATGTCTATATCACTTGGCACCAATAAATAGGAGCGACTCCACTTTTTCGAACCGGAAGTGGCAGCATTACGTCGAAAATGTCATATTCGTTCTCAGTATAATCAATTTAGCATAGACTGATCGCGCATTTCTCCATTTATCACTACTTTCATACCTGGGTCAATAACTACCTAAAATCGGGGCTTGGACCGTAAGACGTATTTCCCCGTAAGTCGGATTTTTTTCCTCCAAATCTAGAGGCATATGGAGAGAATTAAACACAAACACATAGACACGGATACGAGAATCTTAATATCTACTCCTTGATGGGTAAAAATATCAAATGAATAATTTATATGCATTTCTTTAATAAGCAAAAATTAATCAAAAAGTTTTTGAAAGAACTGAAAGCTTACTAAACATTGAATGTTGTTGTTCTTCTTCAGCCCTTTTTAATAGCTATTTATGGCTATAGACCTCCCCCCCCGCTCTGAAGGGTAACGGTCTAATCTCCACAGTGACCTGATGGATTGGAAAATACATTTTATACCTACTGCCAGATGTTTTAATATAGAATATTATTTTTCTTATTTTTCGTTTCTTTTAATTGTCGTCAAAACAATATAGGTGAATTCTCCTATTTATATTTAATATGGATCCATGCCCTGAATAAACATTATAATCAAATTTTCAAAATTTACTGAAATTTTGCTTAAATCCACAAACCCGTAGATTAAATTAGATGAGATTGTGGTGAATGTGGGTGAAGGGAAGCCAAACAACGCGACCTTAGATCTATTGTACTGTCGTGGAAAGAAGGAAAGACGAAGAAAATCATGGAGAAAGAATGCTGGGAATTGTGGAAATGTCTGGCCCCTGACGCTACCTACACAGATTGTCCGCAACCATAAAGCCCTCACGAAAACCGAATCCACTACACAGAGTTGAGACGCCAATTTCTTAGCTACAGCGTCAATCATGCGACCATTCATAAACCCTTTTTAAAAAAGCCATTAAATTCGTATGGAAACTAGTTCAACTGATATTAAATTACTAAATCGTTAATCTTCATTTTTAATCTCAGTCAGAAATGCCCTGCTTTATTTACAGAGTTAATCTATGGGAATAGGTTTTGTCAATTTTACATGCAAATCTCATATAATGGATTCAAGCTGAAAAAATTTCGAACAAAAGAGCTAGGGCAAATCTCTTGTCCGTAAATACGTAAATGCTCAATTTCTAGTTTTTTACACTAGTGAATTTGCCAGTCGATGTAAAACGAATGTTTAATTCAAAGCTGTTTTTCACAATTGGCCGAGCATACAAATCATGAAAAGCATACAAATCATTACTTATCCAAATGAACGTTTTCCATCTTTGTCTAGTTATCTCTCCGTTTGTCTGCTTGTAAACTCAACACTTTATAATGGCTGAAATAATTTTCATAAAATTTATTGCTCGCATATTTATAACTTACAAAATTGGCACAATTATTTTGTTCTCTGTGCTTCCTATCACTCAAATATGACTCACGAAATCCCTTGCTAGAATGGCTACAGACATTTCCTGAAAATTCGGTACGATGATTATTTTCGTCCAAGTTAAGATTTGAGCATTTACTTTGATCTCAACCTTCCCTCGGTCCAAAAATATGACACCACTTTCTATGACTGCATGCTCTACTGATATCTAAGCGTATATTTTGTTTGTAACTAACGGAAAGTCGACAATAAAATTACTTTGCGGCCTCTTTTTGTCGCTTAGTTTCCATATCTTAAATGTTCGTATAGATCTGTAAATTTGAGTTCCAAAAGTTCCTATGTTATCAAGAATTTTAAATAGCATAATTCTCTTTGA
>JAFIDM010002131.1:50172020-50193087 GCA_023159025.1 Thereuonema tuberculata | reverse complement strand
AAAGAAAGAGGAATGTAGGTGAATTTGAGTGCCATATTCAAACGCATGGAAATTGTAAGAAATAGTAACATTAAATAAATAAAAATATTAGTTCGAGAAATTCAGTCAACTTAGTATAATTTATGCAGTTTTGGCAGAAGAATTCATCTTCCTTTAGCAGATAAGAAATATGGGAAAGTAGGTATTGTAAGAGATTAGAGTAACAAATTTCGTTAATTTTTTAAAAAAAAATCAGGTAATCACTGCACTTCTTATCATTTTAAAATACAGCAGGACCTCTCCACTACAAAGCAGATTGTATCCCCATTGATTGATCTCTTAAATTTTAGGCTGTCCCATTCAATGCAGCTAGCGTGAATATCTAATGAATAAGAAAAAGAATGTTTTTTCCAAAGCTATAAATTTTAAAATTTTTGTAAGCATTATTAAGAAGTATTATACTAGTTTGACCGAGTTGATCCTTATTAAGAACTTCCAGACTGAAGAATATTTCGTTATCGAAATGACAAAATTAAATGATCTAATCTACAGGAACGATAATCCACCTGCCCTGAACACAAAGTAAAGAGGATAGAAATCAAAGAATAGAAATAAAAGATAAGAATAGTACAGAAAAGAAAGGAAAGTTACAGAATGAACAATATGGAGCAAAACAAATAAAACCAAACAGGCGAAGTAACTATTCATTATAAATTTTGTTTTGTTCAATAAAATAAGACAATTTCCGTAAAACTAAAAGATTTTTGTCGTTTCGGTTGTTATAAGACATTATAGCTTGTTGCATAATCAATGAAGCATCGAATAAATTTCAACGTTTCTATAAAAGTAGGAAACTTAACCTCAACGCATAATTAGAACAAAATAATTTCTTACATCCCATTGTTTTAACTTCTGTTCCCCTTTCGTTTTTGCTCTGCAGTTCGTCTTATGTCAAAAACCTGCTGTATCGTTTTTGTTATTCTGATTTTCACTATTATTGATAATGTTATTCTTGTAAATAACTTCGATCTTGTAAATAATGAAGAAATTTGATATCTAATATTATAGAAGGAAGAAATTTGATGTCTAACATTATACAGGTTTATTTATGTTGAATAATACTAGAAAATAATAGAAGAGAAAAATTTAATGTAAAACTTAACTGTATATAACAGTCAAATATTAAAACATTGCTATTGAATGGTAAGATTATTACTATTTTACTGTTTTATTTCCTTAAAAAAATAAATTACAATCAAAACAATATAAGCTTGAGTGTATGAACATAGGAGGCAAATATCTACGTATGTATGTAAATGCAGTTGACAATGGAACCTGGAAGGGTTCCAAAATAGTCTTTGGTATTTACTTTAAGTAATAAAATATCTTTAAAGTAAAAAAGTTTTTGTGCTGTCTTGAGCTAAGAAGTTATTACTCTTATGAAGAATAAGTAATATAAACATTCTACTTCTCGCAAAGTAAATAAAGTTAGTAATAAGACGGTTTCCTTTAACTGTAAAAACGATAACATCTCTGACGACTAGAGTAGGTGGTCAGCGCCGAATATTGATTGTATAACAACCAAACAAATATTGCACTCTGTACACATGTATTGATTCCCAAAACACAATAATGTTCCCCCTTAGGGAAAGAGGCAATGTTAATCGCTTTACATGTATTTGATGATGGACTAATTAATACTCTCGCGGTTTATCTTCCTTTAATTTGGGATAATAATCTTCATTATCTTTTGCCTGTTTTATCTATTCTACCGGAGGGTAAGTCCCACTCCATACCACACTCCTCATTAAAGTTACGCCGACGGCAAAGTGTATTGATCGGCCAACAGACCAGCCAGCGAGGGCCGTAATGCTTTTTCTATACTGCTAAGCATTTCCGTACACAGTTTAATTCCAGAGAAAACTTTTAAAGTTTATGGGCAACTCTAATTTGCGTTTTAATTACGTGATCCGATTTTCATAATTATTGTTTACCTTATTTGTTTTTACGGCAGAACTGAGCTATGGCTCTTGCCTGCAATGTTGCTGATGCAAGCAATTATGCCTTGTTGACTATAATAGTTTTGGGTAATTTATGATATCGGTTAATTAAGTGGATAGAACAACCTTATAAATTTACTATGATTGCTTCTTCTGCAAACTTGCATTAGGGACAATACACTCGCACGAAAGGAAAGGGGTAATAAAAATAAATATTTTAATTTTTCGTAAATTTGAACTGCTACTCTATTACCATAAATAAAGATAAAATGTGATTTTACAACTTGCAGCAGAGACCACTAGTAAAGTGTGGTTCAAGAACAAATCGATCAAATTTTTATAACCTGATTATTGAATCAAGGAATATTTATTTCCTAGCTATATATATATATGATAAACAATTTTTTTCGTTTTTAATTTGCATTTGTTCCCCATTATCGAATTTTTTTCTTGATTCCTTCGGCATCTCTGGATCTCGCATCGCTCGTTGAGAATTGCTACCTGATTCATTGAAAAGTTTTTAATGACAATTTTGATTTTTTAATCCTCACAACGTACTGTCGGACATTACAAAATGCAATTGTTGAACTTAATAACCCCAAACCAGGATCATGGGATGTCATCAGAATGCTTTCTTATCAAATCAAAAAATGAAAAGTCAATGCTTAAAATATGGAAGTATTCCTTCAAAAAACCGTTTCGATACCGCCCTTTCTCATGCAGATGTGCTGAATCTGGTTTGAATCCCGGTGTCGGCATGGATGCTTACATCCTTCCCTTATATGCTTCTTCATTTTTCCCTTCAGGTCTAAAGTTATTCTATAATGACTTTCTGAGGAAGGCAAATGTGAAACTACCTCCATATCTTTCCCAGGTTATTAAAAAGTATCCTTCTAGGGATTCGCCATGATGAGAACTCTTAAAAATGTAAGTGTGAAATGGAAAAAAATGGAATCCTAACAGTTTTTTTTCTTTATGTATTATACTTAGTAGATAGAAAAATCAAAATCATTTCTTGGATCTGGAGAATGCTTCGAATGCTTATATGCGCTGGATAAACATTACTTTACCTTAGGAAAATTCTTCTGTAATAACGAATTGTCAGAAAATATTGCCAATAAGTTGTGGAACCAAAAGAGAGGAAAAAAACAAACACATTTTGTTTGGTAATGATAGTTGTTGAAAAATTTGTAACAAAGCACCTCAATGAATTAATACTATTTCTCTTTAGGTTTTCATTTGATATTTCGCGACCGTCATTCTCAAAACTTATTAAACAAGAAAGATTTTTATATATTTAGATTTACTAGAAGCTGGTCATCGCTTTTCTTTTCTTGCCTCACTTGTAAGTTTTAGAATCTGAAGTTTAAATATCATGAAATTATTTGAGGTATTTTTTAATCATTGTGAGTTCATTAGAAAAATTGCTTAATTTTCATCTTCCAAACTCAATATCTCAGTTTTGATGCATTTTATCAATATATGACACTAAGGATCTGGTGTCGCTACAAGCTACTGATGATTCGAGGATAGAAATATGATATATAACATAGAAATTTACTTAATATTAAATATCAGTAGTTTTACAATAGAGAAAAATGCAATTAATATTAAATTAAAAGTTTGAGATAAGTTAACTATAAAAAAGCCACTAAAAAAAAAAAAAAGAATTAGTAGAAAACTAAGGTTTCTTCCAATCACAAAGACCACAATGCTTAGAAACTTCAGAAGGGAAGATGCGAAGACTCTTCAAGCGGAAGAAGGAGAAAGATTATTGCCCAGAGTGATTCTTTATAGGCTGTCAAATTTTATTACCAATAAAAGTAAAAAACAAACATAAATTAGAAAAGAGACATCATTGAAAAAAAAAAAAAAAAAAAAAAAACTCACGAAATCACACCGGTGCTGTGGGTCATAGAGGCTTTTGTCTGACGATATGGGAAAAGTCTGTAATTGGTAACTGTCGGCATTTTCTTCTGTTCCCCCTCGCACAGCAGGTAAGCGAAATGTAGCATAAGGGCAAATGTCATCAGCAGCGCCTATGAAGAAATAAAGACAGTAATCAATATCTAAGATATGGAGTGAATAGAATAAAATTCCACAGTGTAGATCTATTAATGCTGAAATGATTGTAAACGCTAGATCACTGTGTGATCTAGCGTTTACAATCATTTCAGCATTAGTATTATAAATTGCCAGAATTAGAAAAAAAAATTTGACAATGGATTTGTTCATTAAATTTGGTAAGAAAACAATCTCAAAAAAGCTGTAATTTTGTAATTTACTTGTCAATTGTCCTAACAATAAATTTTCATTTAGAAATTATTTAAATATCCACTTAATTACGTTATTTTCAAAATTGACGACACAGTGGAAAAAGTCTACAATTTTAATTGTTTTCTTAATAATTCCCTTTGCAGTCGGAGATAATAAGAAAGTAAACTTAATAGACTTTATTACTCATATAAAATACTTAAATCTGCTTTATAAATTAGCTGCGGCTTTGGCTGGAAGCAGCTAAAGTAGTTACTCAATGAAAGGAAGTAACACTATCATTTCCAGCAACTCAAGCTACTAAAATGTAGTTTTTGCCTCACCCAGGATTTCAAATCACAGTGAATCCTAGCGTTATCAAATCCCTATACATTCAATTTTATTTGCATTTTTAGTCTTCATATGAAAATGAAATTGAGTTTCGACGGAATAAAGCAGATGTGAATCTTTAGTTTATTGTTAATCTGTTTCCTGGCACCTGTGTGTCAAGTAGAAAGGCTGCTCCAGAATACGTAAAAGGCAGACATTACGGATGCAAGCGTAGTATGTTGGTTTAACAATGTTACTTCTCGTGTTATAATTTAATAGTGATCCACTGAGTGAAGCCATTCTTTCACTTGTCACTTTTGTTTTGTTTTAAAAATAGCTTCAAATCCTAATATTTCAGAAAGCTATTTTATAATTAGTCTTACTTTAAATTAAGCTTTCTATTTACAGAAATGTGTCGTTATCGCCTGAATAACGAATGACCAGTAATAGCGAATTGGATATTTCAAAAATACAATGAAAGTCAATATTGTAATTGGACTTCTGCCAACTGCTAAATAAAGACTAGATGAAGCAAAAATAACTTGATAAACAGAGCACATATTCACACAGGCTATAAAGGTTCATTATAATTTTTTATAATTTCCAATTCAAGCTCAATAATATTTTACATTTAGGTTAAAAAAAAATTCTCCTACGAATTCTCAAAATTCTGCTAAAAATATTTTGAGAAATATTTATAAAATTTATCAAGTATATAATTAGAAAAAAATGTTTCCTCGCATAAATTAAATTACAATTTTTTTTGTCTAAAACTGTATATTGATTTTTATTTTCATTCTTAAATTTATTCATATACTCATATTTATTGGGCCCGGTAGCCGAGTGGGTAAGGGCGCTTGGCTGCGGGTTGGAGGTAGAAGGTTCGATTCCCGGCCTCGGCGGAGGACGGGAATTTTTCCACGCTTCTTTCTCCTCCAAACGGGCCCTAGGGTCTACCCAGCCCTCTCTAGAATGGGTACCGGGTTTCTTTCCCGGGAGTTAAAGGCGGGCGAGCGACGGGCCGACCCCCCGTCCTCAACTTTGTCCCGTAGCTTCTGAACACTGGAGCCTACCCTCCAGTTGCATTGCGCGGTCCTCTGGGCCCGATCGCAACTTTAACTTTAACTCATATTTATAAGCATATTTCTTCTTTAACTACTGTTAAGACTTACAATGTATTTTAGATAACCAAACAAGAAAAAACACTAAATTTTCAAGAAACAGATATGACTAAAACGTCGCTGTGTTATCAATTTATTACCTATCATCAAATATCTCAATTAGCCTACTTTCCTAGGAAAGGGAGGCTGTTGAATTTGTCAGTCTGTATGCATGTATGTTTGTAAATGTGTCCTGAGAAATTATCTTACAGGAAGTTTACAACTGAAACAATGTCCTGTATCGATATCTTAAACATTGTTACCATTTATTATAGTCATTACAATTTTTTTATGATATTTATCCAGCTGTTAATCTTCTTAATGTGTACGCGAGCAGACAAGTATTTCCGATTACATTTTTCAGAAAATGAAAATCATCTATTCCTCACTTTCAGCAGATAAAATTTTTAAAAATACCGAAAGCTTTAAATTATTACAGGAAATTTAAAAAAAAAGAAAAAGAAAACGTAATGTTTTAAGCAAAATAGACTTTAAGTTCTATCAGGAACTTTTTTTCTTTGATAATGGTTTAATATTGAACATTTTACAACTTACATTTTGTAGAAAACACTTTAATTTTATAGAAAATTTTACTTTTTTACTGATTTAGTTTGGAATATAGTCACCAATTTGTATTTTATATTTTCATTGGGAAAATAATTTATAACTAAATAAGTTATTGTAGTTCTCATAAATTACCGCAATCAATAATTTTTGATTTAATGTAAATTAAATGGTATGTAGTTGTAATAACAATATATTAACATTAACTTAAAGATTAATTAAAATTTTAAATATATCATTTATATGTTGCTATTGTGTGTATCAATATAGCCTATTTATTTGCTAAATACGTAACATTTTCAAAGTATATTGAAGTTATGTTAATGTAACTATTAAACTGTTTCATTAGAATTACATACTTTAATTTACCGGAGATCTTATCTTATTCTGATAGCTTTTATATTCGAAAACTACTTCTGAAATAAAAAAAGAAATTACGACAATAATGAAATTAACTGTCGTCACTTTTAGTACATTTGGAATGTTAGTAACAACAAAATTAAAGACAAGATTTTATGTGGTTAGTAAGGAACTTTTCTGTCTTTTTCTTCTTTTTTTATTATTTTGCTGGTGCATGTTTACGGAGACTAACGAAAATGACAGCCTTTCCAACTTCAACTTAATGGTTTTCATAACCTTTCTTGCTGTAACTGCACGTTCTCAAGGCCCACTTGTATGATATACCGTGTCGCCAGGCTAACCGTAACTTACACGCAGGAGGAGGTAGGGGACGGGGGTTAAAGAAGAAAACGGAGAAGAAAACTCGTAGCCTTAATGAGTGAGCCAGAGCAGCTGTCAAGAGAAACTTCTTGCGGGATATGTCAGTCCACAAAGCGCGGTGCACAATGCCAAAGCAGCAGGATACGATTCACGGGACATTCATATATTATTTCATGATCAGATGCCGACGTCACTGGTTTTACAAGTCTAATCCATAACGGTCATGCTGTGTTAAGCCAAGCGTTAAGCTTCTTGGCAACACCCAGTCGCTTCTTGGCACTTGCCACATCCTACTAATATATTTCGAGCGCACACACATTGCTCAACTCTTTGTATGGTAACAAACAGTAGCGGCTTTCATTTAGGAGTTGCCGATATAGGAGAAAAATTCAGAGAAAATAAACCATCACCACTCTTAATGATAATCAAGTACTTTTTTTGTGTTTTTACAGAGTAGAAAGTACTCTTTGTTTTTACAACTGGAGATTAGTAGCAAAAAGTTAAAATAATAATAGGAAAACTTGATTTTTACGTTACAGTGAGCCTCAAAAGATCACCTTCCGTGTATTGTACGGCTTTTATGAATATGTTAATAAATCGATTCTTACTAAGAACATTTGAACTAGTGAACTTCTTGAAACTCGCGTATAAAATGTAAGACGTTTCTCTTCAAAAATTGAAATTAAAACTTAGTTTCACCATCAGCATCAATTGTAATTTATGTAAGTTTTGAAGTAAGCAAAAGAATAATAATAAGCAAACAAACAATGAGGCAAGAGTAAATAAATGGATTTCACTTATGTAACAGTATCAGACATTTCAGTTATTATTAAGTTAATTTATGAAGATAATTTAGACATTGAGAATAATTTTATGAAAGCAACTTACTGTATAATTCTAGTTGAAGAATAGTATTTTCTGAAATAATTCAAAGCTTATTCATCTCAAAAGGTTTATTTTCATCTTCGTTATTTTTTTTAAAGTTGTAAAACAATGCTAAGGAAAAGCCTCTGTATATTTATAAATTATTACACTTGCCGAACAATATTTTGAACTTGTATCAATTAAAAATCAATTAAAATCCTTATACATTAACTTTAGTTACATAAATCAGAGGCGTTACATGACATTGGATAATTTAGTTACAAATACTTTACGTAATGTAAATCACAATTGCAACGTTCTACTACATTAAACAACGATTGAAAACTAATGTTTATAGACTAATATTTTATTATGGAAATTAATTAATTAATAAATAACGATCAAATTTTCTTAAGAAAACCTCATGAAAAAATTTTCAAATTCAAGAGTTAAAATCTTATCTAGTATTTAAATTTGCACGTCAAGTCTCCAAAGCCTCTATGCTCCGGTTTAAACTTTATCAAAGGGTAGCTGAAGACACGAACTTAGTAAATAGCCTCAATATACTAAATGAAAATAAGTTAGAAATTTTTATTTATAATGTCAACAATTGGTATTTCTTCCTTTTCCTATTTTCTTAATTTTTTAACTTCACTCAATTTACTGATTTTCAAAAAAAAATGAATGATATATGAATGAACGTCAACAAAATCTAAATATTGCATAAACCCTTCATTGAAAACAGTGGCGAAAAAAAAAATTCCTTTTAAAAGCAAAAATGTTGATTTTATCAAAACAACTACTTAATGAGCTGCTATTGAATTCACAGTCAATTTAGAGGCTTGGAATTTGAAAGCTTATAACAGAAGCAATTTCCTATAAAATTCTGGAAAGTAAATATTTTCAAATTGATCCACATTTTCAAATTAATGAAGCTAACATTATAATTTAGGAAAACATTGATTTTCCATTCATAAAGCAAAACACATTTAACGAAGTAAACAAACTTTTCTTCTTCAATTAGCAATAGTTTACAAAAATTTATCCAAATTAAAAGCCATGGTAATTGTTCCTATTTTCAAAATCTGTATCTTTCACAAATGTAAAATAGCTGGTGGTTACTTATGTACCCATATCTATTACATATCTATTATAATTCATGTCCTTCATCTAAATTATATAACTTCATTAACATTGTACTTGTTATTAAGATACAGGTAATTTGTTATCTCTGTGATTCTTCTTCAATAAAAGTATTCCGGTTTCTGTATACTAGCTGTTCGTTGCAAATATATTTTGCTTTTTTTTTGTATGATATCTGAGCGGGAAATGAACATTTTCCTCCATCGGTTTTAGTCATTAGATGTTGGGTTTGACATCTTTCAGCTGCGGTTGATATTTGAGTGGTAACAGAGTTTGCTGCTGACCGTGGAGAGGAGTATAGAAGTTGTTGCTTCTCTTTTTGTTGATGGTAGATTGCATTCTTTGATTAGCAAATAATTTGAAATATATAAAAGCAGAGATGCTACATGACCACTTCTGTGGTTGAACGCCCTCTAATTTCTTTTGTTTTTTTTTGGTTTTGTTTTCTTTCCTGATACCTGAGTTACAGATAAGCTTTGATGTTAATCGTTCCTTCACGTTGACAAGCCCGCCGGCTCATTGGTAAAAAAAATAACTTCTTTATAAAAAAAAAACTATGAAAAACTAAAATGAATGTGAATCTTGTAATATAAAAGCCTACTATGCTTTTTCTATTACACATCTGATGCAGTAAAATTCTTGATACTGATTAATTTAGACATACGATCCCAAAGGCTTGAGTATTAATAGAAAATTGATACAATATTACTAAACTTATATATTTATCTTTTATTGTATCTTTTATACCCATAAAACTCTCTAGAATACTACAGAAAATAAATCTAAACTTAATAAATTACATAACTTTATAAAATGCACATTTTTCTTTCAGTTTCCACTGATTCTTAGCCCTTGGAATAAAGATTAATAAAAACTTTACTTTAGATATTCCAAACTATCAATAGAAAATTATTATTCTTAATACAAGTACACTTTAAAGTCACGTGACGTCAATTTTGTTTTTAGTTTCACTTTAAGTCTAAAAGTCGGGCAACTCATTTCTAAACTTATTCTGCTATGAAAGTTATGTTTTCTAGAATGTTTGAAAAGCTGTTAAAATTCTTGTCAAACATATCTTCACTTTTTTCCGTAGTTTTCTTTACCTAAAATAATATTATTGTTTAAAGTTGCAGCTTACCTTGGGTGACATGAATATTGTGACCTAATTCCCTTGACATTGGAGGATGTATTTTTCTTAGCGAGGAAGGCGTTCGTGAAGACTCATAACCTGGATGACCACCATCTAGAACAACTTTCTTCTCTTGTGGACCCCCTAGAGTTTAAGAATGAAAGCAAACATAAAAACCCTCCACTTTTCTGGAAGTATTAAGATTCTTTTGTAATCGATTAATTAAGAAAAAACTTTGTTAGCTTATTAAAAACAAATATAATTTTAAATATAAGTATGAATTATAATTATGTCAATATTAATAATGACTGAATGACGTTAATTATGATTATCAAATATATAAAATTATGATTTTTCTTGAAACACCGATAATATATTATCGGAAATTAGCTTTAAAAACTATACATTAATTAGTATATTAATATTGCAATGTAAATTAGTGTAATTTGAATAACGCCACAACATTGACATAACATGTTAAAGGGGATTTTCATATTAAATTTCATGTAATTTTCATGGAAGGATTAAATTCTATGACATATAAGGTTTATTCCTAAAACAATACCGAAGCAAAAAAATACTGAAATCTGAACTAGTAGAGATTAGATTACCAGCCGAATCCTTACCCTCCTGTAACCCTCGAGAGGGAATCCCGGTGTCCATTTATAGTAAGCTGTAAAGTAAATCCTGAGAAGTATCTGAGAAAAATCCATGATATTCAAAGGGAATTGATCCCGGCTCTTTCCTATTCATAGACCCTAAACCCATGAGTCACTAGACCCACAAATATAACTTTCTTCTTCTTAATATTTGAGAATCAACAAATGTTCATTTCCTTAAGGACAAGACCGTGATACATTAATCGTAACAAGATAAATCATACAAAATACATGAAAAAGTTGGTCTCCAACTTGAAAGAAATGAAGATTATAAAACTTTTCCATACAGCATAAAATGAAAATGCACTTTTGTTTTGTAATTTATTTCTATGTAAAAACATACAATAATCACAAGATTAGCGGATACATTGCTTTTTAGTTTGAATTCGATTTGACGTAAATTATTCGTAAAACGTCGATTTGCTTTAAAAATAGCCTTTAACAATAGCTTATAGAATAAACTATTGTTTATTGTGATCTCCTTTAATATGTGCAACCTATATTCAGGCTGTTATTCGATATGTATTAATGGAAAGTTTAGGTTTCTTGTTCGTAAATGGATTACTTAGCAAGGTATTTTGACATTTGACTCCGGCCACATTGATAATTATTGCTTTAACCCAATCAATTATACACTTCATTAGTAAACCCTAAATGTCCCTAAAACATTTTAATATAACAAGAAGAGTAAATATAAAAATAAATATAAAAATATAAAAAGCATTCGACAAGTAACTGAAACTTACTATCAATCCCGTAGCCAGAGTTCTTTCTTCGACGTAAGCATATACATATACCGCCAATGGTAGCAAGTGTGAAAATCGTTGACACCACAATGGGCACAATGATGGACACATCCTTGTAAAATGGCTTTGGGTGATGGTTGGTATGCACAAGAACACCTGGGCCCACCGTCCCTAAGGAAAGAAATCAACATGAGGAATTAATGAATGTCACAAAACTTTATAGCCATAAATTCATTCAAAGAAGAGTTTTCATTGTAAAAATGCACGGAATATCCATCAACTTTTGATATCTACATGAATAATTGCAAACTTCGTAAGAGGTTACAGCAATAAATTTAAGTTTGAAATCAAAAATTGATAACCACATTAAATGTACAAAAGTTAAAAAATGTATAACATAGCTCTTAATTTAGGGTCAAAAACAGCAAGGAAATAAAATACAGTGCAACTCGATATCATAGTACGTTAGAATTTCACAGCAGAGTTTTACAGTAAGATTTAGATTCGAATAAACAGTATGATTTACAGTATCTAATTAACATTATAAATATTTATGTTGAAACATGTTTTAAATTCCTCTTACAGTAAGGGTTAGGATCTTTGCACTTAAAACGACAAACCTCTTGAAATATTTTTACATTAATAATAAAACAAAAGCTGTTAATTAAACTAAATTACCAGCGATGCCTTTAAATAATGGTCGATATTTACAATTAAAGTACCTACTTGTTTCTTCTCAAATAACTTGAATCTATGAATGGATGTTTCTAAAACGTCACATGTACATTTGAGAAGATGTACATGAACATGTACATTTCCGAAGAGACCATACCTCCATTTTAGTTTGAATGTTTTTAGAAATGTTAAAAAATAAAGCGACCCTCCCGGATAAATTGATTCATCTATCATCATTATCATCATTTTGGGCAGTTCTTAACAAGAAAGTAAATTCCAAGTTCTTTCAAAAACTTAATACTGTTTATTGCTTGCTGTTTGACATTTCTAAAAATATTCTTTCCATAAAAAAACACAAAAAAAACGGAGCGATGTGAGGTTTCAGAAACATTCCTTCTTAGATTCAAAAGTTATTTGAGAAGAAAGTAGATACTTTAAAAACTTTACTTTATCTCTATTAAAAGTCGATACTTTATTTGTAAATGTTGATCATTATTTAAAGGCATCGATATTAATTTAGTTTCATTAAGCTTGCTTTGTTTAATTATTATTTACGTAAAAAATACGTCGGAAATTGTTGCTCGTTTGTCTTTTTAGGTGCAAAGATCCCAATACTTACTGTAAGAGGAAAAGCATGTTTCAGCACTAATAATTATAATATTAATAAGATATTGTAAATCATGCTGCTTATTTGAATGTAAATCTCTGCTGTTAAATTGTAAAATTCCATAATATTGAGTGGCACAAAATTTTAATAATTCAAAAACTGACATCTTTTTGATTTAAGTACGATTTTAAAGATCGATAAAAGAACAGGAAGTCAACATCTATCAGAAGATCAATGAAGAATATGTAAACATCATTTTAGTTCTGTAATTCTCCATCTGAGGTAAAATTTGTTTCGGGTATGTCTGCCTTTACAGAGGAAAAGAACTCACTGAAAGTACAGTTAGATATCTTCATCTTAAGTACCCAATGTTGAGTAAAACGAAAATAGAAACATAAGCACTTCCTGGTTCGTTTAGAGCTAATGGAGAGGGAAGATTTTCGATTTAAATGAATTTAAGGGAATTCCAATTACATTTTCAGAAAAGCAAGACAAAACAAAGGTTTCATACTGCACATGTTTTATTTTCAGCCATTTCCTGAGACAGAAATACGTGTTTTCCCCAACTCTAAAAGTCAAAAGCCTTCCAAGAAAGGTTTCTCACTTATGCCTGTTCGACTCGTAGTTTCGACTGTAGATTGGCAACATGTTTCATTTTTGGCCTCTTCCTGTGAGAAACGAAGTAATTGAAGTCTGGAATACGCATTTTTTTTCCGCTTTTCAAGTCATAAGCTTTCTAATGAGGTATCACTCATGTCTGTCCAACATATAGTTTAGTCTATAGAGGTGATAATGGACGAACGGATCGACAGACGGACAGAACATCGACATCTTAAGATTCATACAAGCCGATGATTTTAAAAAAATCGAAAGTGTATAAAACATATTTGCAACAGATATTTGTGATACGCAAATTTCATTAGTACTAGTATTCAATTATAAACTTATCACCATCAATTTTATAAATACATAAATTTTATAATCAATTGTGGCCGTTGAAATATATATATTATGTAATATATATATTACCTCCTTTTGCATCAAAGAATTAAAAAATCAGTTTAAATGATATGTATTTCTGCCTGTTAACATGATAACTGAAAAAAGTATAGAAATTTTATACATAGTAAAGGTTATTATAAGGATGATTGATGTTGTTTTTTTATGGCAATAGGTAAGAATAAAGAAGCAAAAACTGCCAAAATACCTAAGTTTCGTTAAAGCGCAGTAACCACTAAATCTCAAAAATTAGTTATTGTAGAAACCAGAGGCACTAATGTTATTTCAGCATTAGCAAAAGTAGCGAACTGTTGATTTACATAGAAATTGTGCCCTTAGATGCCATTAACTACCAATAAATATACGAAAAGTCCCTTACGATGATAAGAACGGCGTAAATACAAAATTCATAGAGAGCTTAAAATTTACTATCACTTTGTTTTGGTAAAAGCCATTTGGATCTTATGGTGAAGATATTCTAAAGTTACATGCAGCTAAAGCTTATTAAAATTGCTTATTTTAAGTAGAACTTTTAATTTAAATTAATTATAACAATTAATCTTATTAGAAAAACTTATCTTGCAGTGTAAAAAGTGCAAATTACAGTTAGAACTTAATGTTGTAAATTTAAATGACCACTCTAGTTAAAGGCTTTTTCATGTATCAATGGTAAATATTTTGTGAGAAATGAATGCCTGATGCTGAGGAAATCAGTACGATTTCATTTTTGAATGAATGATTTCAGAACTGAATGCCGCTATGCTTGTAACTTCTCTGAACGTTTTGGCGATAATGAAAAGTTTGACATTGCTCAAACTGTTCGAACAGAGCGTTTAAGATATGTAAGGCTTATCGTTAAAAACAGCAATACTGAATAACCATCCGTGGCAAGAAATGATCTGGAATAAAAGATTATTGTATGCCTTTTCAAAATCTATCACTTCTTTTGGCGGCAACTGCTTTTAAGTGATTTCAACAGTAAGTCTTTGTCGTAGTCTAGCAGCTTTTCTGTATTCCCAAACATTTCTGGAATTTTGTCTTTGATAGTGTGAGATGGGGAATATAAAGGCACACCAGGAGGACATGTCGAGCGACTCGTCAAGAGAGAAAAATAAGAATGGAAACGTGCGGATGGCAACGGACGACAGTTCCATTATCAGCAGTTGAACGAAAAGAAAGAAAAAAAAGAGAGATGGGGAAGAGGTAGCAGAAGCAACAGCCGGCGAAAATGGTTCGAAAGCACTCGAATGGTTTTTCTACCTGAGAATGTATTAAAGAATATGGCTCCTTCATGCGCCAGGGAAGTCTTGTCTCTTGGATTTTATCTTCGAACATGTCCCTGCACAATGGGCTACAAATGTTTATATTTGTAATTTTTTAAATATGAATTTTTATCGAAGTAAGAAAAATAAGAAATATTGATAAGATACGAAGAAAATACCAGCGGCTACAAGAAGTCACCTAAGTATATTTAAGATATATCTAATAATTCCTTTTGCCCTTTTTTAGTCCATTCTTAAGTCAGTAGAAGTGTCTATAGTATTCTTTGCTTGAATTCTTTTACTATCTTTACTTCCAGTATCTAGAAAGATACGGAAAATTGTTATTGAAATATTTTCATGATATTTAGGAAGCGTACTTTTTTAGGCGCTAAGAGTCTTAAATTACCGAGATTACATAGCAATACTGTTACATCAACAGGAATATATTTTATTCTAATTTAAAGGATGTTGGTATATGCCAGTAGGATTGCAACTATTAGTGCCTATTGTGAAAATAGGGGGATTAACAATGGCCAAAGACAGTCGGGCAGAAGAAAAGAATAGGAAGAGACAAACACAGGATAGAAGAAAAACATTCAATCCTATCCACGGATCTACCAAAAATAAAGAACTACATCAAAAATTATTTCATTATTTGGAATTGCTTACTGCAAGTCTCCTTTAGTCCCAACTCGTGTCATGTAAATACTTTCACTCTCATATAAAAACACACGTACACATAAAATATCAAAATTGCCATTCAAAGGCACTAACAACCAAACCACTTTGAGATAAGAATTTTGTAAAAGTAAAATAAAATTTTATATGATCGAATATTAAGAAAGATATTTCAGAATAGGATAGTGATAAAATCATGAAAAACTTCTCAAAAATCTTCTGATCTTCAACTTCGTCATATCTATGCGTCCGATAGTAACAATCATTCACTGATTTCACGAACTTTTAGATTTTTGGAGAAAACTTCAAGTTTTTACTAAGTTCTACAAGATCTTCCAGGAATGGTCAATGATGAAGAATGCTGATCCGGCAACTCTACTGCAACAGTGATAATGGATTCGATTTCAGGAATTGACTTGATTTCTTCTTTTTAATTTAAGTGCAAAATAGCTACGATAAAGTTTAAAAAGCAAACTAAGCTTTTGATTAATGTAAAGCATCATAATTAAGAACCTTGTAATTTGAAGTATAATTGTGCAGACTTGCAAAATGTTTTATAAATTTCATTTCTTGATACCGTTTAATGATCTTTAACAAGGTGTTTTTTTATTCTTTTTTGCTTTAGTTTCCAGACTAGTGTTATTGTGAAGTGATTAGTTCCTCGAAATTCATAGAGATATATGTTTTTCCTATTAGCTCATCGTAGTAATTAAAGTAATAAACAGAATTTGTTATTCCTGTGATCTAATCCGAAACACTAATTTTTGTTTATCTAATAATGATATCTTCAAATATTGCTAAACGTAGAATGTAATTTAACCTAAAGCTATTTTGAACTGGATTCGAATGGAAATCACAGCTCATTAAAGCTCGACGGACATTTCCATAACCTTTATGGGGGCAAAGGAAATTGGGTGTGTTTGAATAGACGAGATAAAAACGATACCTTTGGCGTTTAAAGAGCTTCCTTAAATTTAAAGCAGCCGAAAAACTGGATTTTACTCTTATTCTTTTCAATTCAAAACCTCTGCGTCTTCGCAAAACAGAGGAATGCGAAATACCTCCTGAACTCCGGCTGTCATCCAATTTTAGCTTTTCAATCTCTGATAAGAGGTCTCTCTTTTACTTCCCTTGATCATGAATTGAATTTCTCTGTTATTTCGATGTCTTGCTAAATTGTACTTTTCATTTAACAAAATATCGATTATCAGATTATTATAATACAATAATATCAACCCTTCAATAACGTATCTCCAGAACGAAATTTGACAAATCAATTTCGCACTGTCCGATCAGTTATGATGACGAGCTTGCACTTTCATTCGCACTATTTCCCTAATTATTTTAATTTATAATATTTTTTTAAATTATTAATTAAAATTTATTATTTTAATTCTTTTTGTAAGCTGTCACTGTTGTGATATTACTTAGGGACACTTGCTTACTCCAAACAGTAGAAACTCATTCATGTATGATAAGTCATTTGACGTTAATATATTCTTCTGAAGTGCTGCATTCAATAGAGAGTAGTGTTGTCTAGATTTAGATGAATAAGTTTCCGATTCTTTGGAGCTAATTGATAAAGATTGAAGCATTAAAGAAACAAGCGATTGAGAATTATATAAGATCTTAAAATTAGAAAAAAATTCATCGAACTCAAAGCAACTTTAGCCATATTATGTCAAACTTTTGTTATTCTATAGGATTATAGTCACCCAATGAGTCATTAAAATTTCTTGTCGTGTGAATAGTCAAATTATTAATTAACTCAAAGAAAGTTACACTAGTAAATCATTCGCTTTATATAATAACAACGCTAAGCACGTGACCTCGAACCTTTGGCGCACATCCGGAGAACTTCATGTGCCAAAGCAGAGATAAATTCTTCTAATAATCAGTTATTGGTTTAAATATTTATTCGTTATGGCTTCAAAAAATATCCGCCTTTTAGAAAGGCTGTATAACACCACATTTTCTTGCTCAATTCAGTTATTCTTTTCTTCTAAGCAGTGTAAAGAAAATAAACTGCAAGTAAACAAGTAT
This sequence comes from Thereuonema tuberculata, assembly GCA_023159025.1. Taxonomy (NCBI): domain Eukaryota; kingdom Metazoa; phylum Arthropoda; class Chilopoda; order Scutigeromorpha; family Scutigeridae; genus Thereuonema; species Thereuonema tuberculata. The sequence continues at coordinate 50,175,276 of JAFIDM010002131.1, read as the reverse complement.
GCAATTTTCTAAGATTATCCAACGGTGAAGTAATGGCGCCATAAATGACAACAATTCGCCCAAAAAAAAAACGCCCAAGAAAACGACAAGCCTCAAAGATACTCCCATTGGTGCTGCATCGCATATGTAAGCACTGCATCTAAGGAAAAACACGGAAAAACACGCTGATACAACAAATTTGACTCCATCAACCGTCAATAAATTATTAACGAACTACTTGATGTAAAAAAGTATCATAAAGCAAGGGTTAGTGCGGTCCTACTTCGACATATTCAGGAACGAAGGATTTTGTATTCTGTTGTAAGTTTCTCGTGTTTTCTTTCTAGTGATCAATGGAAATTTGTTGTGACTCTTGATGAAGCATGGCTTTATTTGAGAGATTGTGAAAAGACAAGAGCCAGTTCATACTTCCCTCGTGATGAAAAACGGAGCTCTATTTTTTACAGTAATTCAAAGAGAGGTTTCCTAAAGGGGTCGTGTTTGTCGCTGGTATTTGTGTCAAACATAGACTCGTTCAGATCCGTCCTGTTGCTTCCAATATCAAAATCAACGCTGCTTATTATCATGTTAACAATTTGCCGCAAAGAAATTCCAAACCTGTATCGCAACATACAGATAGAGCAAGACAAAGTCTCAAGTTATACGTCAAAGTCTTAGATCACTTTCCATGCCTCGACTGGAATTCAGGTCATCCCTTTACCCACTCAAGTCAATTCCCCGGATGCCAGCCCCATGGATTAATGCGGCTTTGGATTCTAAAATGTGCACCTGGACAACGTCGATTGCAAGACTGCCGTAATCTTTGGAAAATAACACAAGAGGAGTGGAATAGGATTCAAAAAGCTCTACTACAGTGGAAACTTCGATGCAGAGCAATTATTAGGATTTCACCCAGAATATAATTGAAGTTGGCGCCACGGCTTTTCATAGATGTTATCTTTAAAAAGGTTATGAAGAAATGTTAAGAATGGTCCTTCTATTTATATCGAAATCGATATTTTTGCTTTAGTTACACTGTATAAAACTGATCTAAAATTTAATATAAATCATCATACTTTAATGGCAGTGCTTAGAAACCTAAAACAGGAATGTTAGAAAGGAAATAGAAAATGAAAGAATAATAAAACAAAGAGACATACCATGCGCACCAAAGGTGTAAATAGCAAATTTTCGAATTAGATTATAAAATTCTTTGACGCAAAAGCTTTTCCAATATTTCAGTACGCATCTACGAGTTAAAAGAAGACAAAGTACTTTCTCATGGAAGTAACTGGAGACTATCGTCCTTTGAACTTTACGAAATAAAGCTTTGATTATCAGCAATGAGAACTAAAAAAGAATTAAAATAAATTTTCTAGAAAAAAAAATCATATTTCTGTTTCGGCATTTGAAACCCTTAGGTGGAATAAATACATGAATTATTTGAATATTAAATAAAGCGATTAAAACTAATAACTTGTATCATATTTATTAAAATAACAAAATATTCCTAATTTATATGTAAATCTCAATTATACGAAATTCCCAACTGAAATGCAATTTCGAGCAAAATTTTCTAGCAAATAATTAATTTTTAATGGACTATTAAGCTACTGAGAAATGACGACGGTAAAAATTAAAATAATAGCGATATATTAGACTCTATTATTTGAAATTATTTAGTGTTTCAGTTCAGCATTCAGCAACAAGTGTGAGCGTTGGTATCAAAGTCCGTTTAATGACAATTGTATGTCACAGTTCATATCATCAACAATTACAGCAACCAGGCAAATCGTGCCATCAATTACATAAGGGCACTCATTAGTATAAATGGCTGCGCGAACTAGTTAAAATGTTTGGGATGATTTATTAAAATTGTGATGATATGGAAATATTATGCAAATATTATTATCTGAATTCCAAATTTGCACACCCAATAAAGTTCATTATAATTAAAACTGAAAACGATATGTATTAACATTATTAAAATTTAAAGGTAGTATATCAGTTGGAAACTTTGCTATTTTTCCAAATCTAATTTTTTTTTAATTGTTTTTAACCAGTAAAAAAAATTAATTATTTCGTTGTTAATTAAAACAAGTTTTTAAAATTGAACATTTAATGCAGTGTTTTTCCTTCGACATCTCATATCTTAGCATTTTACAGTTAGCTTTGCTTTGCAAATCTCATTTCGATTTGTTATTGGAATTATGTTAGCGTAAAGTACTGTCCTCCATTCCACTCCAAGAAACGAAACAACGGAGGCACAACTTTTTGAGTTCTAATTTATAGCTTTGGAAAGTTCCTCATTCCGATAGATATATCTAATTTCTAAAAATACCTTTTTAATTCCAAAACCTGTATCAAAAGTGAATTAATTATATTCAAAGAAATGTACAAATAAAAATGCCATTGTCTAGTGAAGATTCCCACAATTTACTTACGAATTAAGTGCGATTACCAAATTAAATATCACTAGAATCCACCAATGCTTCGCCTAGCCACCAAAGTTGAAATCAGACCAGATTGTTGGGGGGAAACTGATAAAAACTTCATCTATGATTCATTACTGTCACTTTTGTGGACTAAATATCGTGCATAGAGAATGAGCATAGGGATTAAGGAAGGTTATCAAGGCGCTTTTTCACAATCTCCCTTCAAGGTTTTCGTTGGAATGACATTCTTAAAAAAAAAGAGCTCATCTGTTCGGTAAGCGTTCTTCTAAACAAAGATTATTTGAAGGAACATTTTAAATATTAAAGCATATCGTAGAATTCACCCCATTTTTATAAAAAAAAAAAATTTTTCAGAGTGGGAAAAAAGAATACAAATTCAAGGGTTTAAACTTAACATTATTTTAAGTGGAAAAAATACACAAGTGTATAAGCAAAAAATTAGTACCGATTTAAAATCGTACTGATTTTGATATTGATTCTATATACAAAGAGATACATGCCTAAAAACTTAGAATAAGCACTGCCTTTAAAAGAATTTGCAGTGCCCAAAATTGCTTTGTGCATACTTAACTGAATGTAGAAATGTTTTTTCCCAACAATGTTTATTTACAATAACTTTTGAATCTTACGTCAACATAGTTACAATCTTTTATATAAATATATATATTTTATTGACTGAGTTTGTAAAACAAAAATTTTCAGTTTTCAAATTTCTTGTGTATCTGTTTCTACATTTATTACTCTAAAATAAGACTGATTTTCTTCATTAGACCCTTAATTATGAATTAATTAATTTAATTAATTAATTTAATAATAATAAT
>JAFIDM010002131.1:50115808-50156286 GCA_023159025.1 Thereuonema tuberculata | reverse complement strand
TTCATTAAATTATTTAATGAACTTTAAATTATTAATTTATTTATAAAGTATTGTTAAATACACTTGTAAAAATTGTCTGCTTTTACGCTTCTACTATATTGTCGCACATTGCTTCAGCACCATAATTATAACTCATTTCCGCCAAATAGTTTATAAGCTCAGGATGCAAGTTTAGTTTGGCTCCAAAAAGTGGGCTCGATTTTTAAAAGTGGGCTCGATTCGCCAATATACTTAATTCCTTATTTCATCACAACACATTTAAATTAATGAAAACTTTGGAATTCTTGGTCAATTCCAATAGATTCCGTATTTGGTAATAATGTACTGCTTCAATTAAAATGTACGCACTACACCATCAAATATACCCTATGTTTCATTTACATAATTTTAGAGTTTGCGTATTCATTAGGAAATTAAAATGATATGTTTCATATCAAAAGCTATAGAAATTTCTGTTAAGCGTATAACTAGGAAGTTTATCTATTATTTTGGTCAATAGCATGTTAAAGAACGTACAAATATTTGCGAGGCCATAAGTAAAATCATTTTTTAGGCTTCTGAAAGACACCTTATATCCCCGATTTGTCTGTATGTCTGTGGACACATATCCACAATGCTTCGCAACGTCTTCTGTTAGCTCAATTGGTTAGAGAGTCGTGCTAACAACGCAAAGGTCGTGGGCCATTCTTATTCTTCAATTTTTTCTCCCCATTTTAAATCTTTTCAAAGTTTCTCAACTTATGACATGATGAGATATTGGTTATGGAATCCTTTACAATGGGGATGTTTAATGTGACGTCACTGTCACGTGATGGTGGTTAACCCTCCAATGCCTTCTAGAAGAAACTTTTCAAAGTTTTCAAATTCCTCCAAAATAACTTTGCTGTTTAATTAAAAATAAGATGTAATTTCATGATTTCCTAAGTAAAGATAAAAGTAACTGATTTAATGTTACTAAACCTGACTTCTAAAGCTAAAAGAAATGATTTGAACGCACAGTTTGCTCTAACATCAGCTGATCCCTTTGAAGCACCAGTTTACTTATTCGAGGCTTAATCCTTATATATTATTTCTCAAAGCTGTTTTTCTGTCGGAACGCCGTATTTCCGTTAATACTTCATCAAATTCAATGATTGAGACATCATTTTGAAGATTACATTCCCCGCTAATGACGAAAAATAAACAAATTGTTTAAAATTAACGTTTATTTAAAAAAACTGTATTTTAAAAAACTTTTTATAAAAATGTAGACACGCTTTAACAGAAGCGACTTCTTTACGAAAACGAAACCTTCTAGCGTCGTAACCTTCAAATATATTCTTTTTTAAAATAAAAATGCTCTTTAAAATGATATATTATCGTTTATTTAATAAGAACAGATAAAAAAACAAACAAAGATTTATATTTTTAATAAAATTAAAGGAATTATTACAATAAGAAACCTATAAATTTGTCAACTTCTCATATATTATTTATCAAAGGTGTTTTTTTTTTATTTCCCTTAATACTTCATCAAATAAATGATTGACATATAATTTTGAAGATTATGTCCACCGCTAATGACAAAAAATAAACAAATTGTTTCAAATTAATGTTTTCGTTAAAAAATGTTATTTTAAAAACCTTTTTTAAAAACTTTTAGTTGTAGAAAGCACACTATGTTCAACAGCTTTTGGAGTTGCTTATTATTTCTCAAAGGTGTGGTTTTTTTTTTTTGGTCGGTGCGCTCATGATTGAGACGTCATTTTGAAGGTTACGTTCACTTAAATCAACGTTGCTCCTCGCAAGTAAGCACCATATATTATTATTTATCTATTGTTTTGTATTATTTATTTATTTTTTTATTACTTAATTTTTCATTACTTTACAGCGTTTGCAACGTTACGTTATACTTCTCCTAACCTTAATAACATTGATCTGCATGACAAGCAAAGGTAAAACAAACATTTATTGCCGATAATTTTCTTATCCTTATATATTATTTCTCAAAGGTGTTTTGTTGTCGGTACGGCATATTTCCCTTAAGACTTGATCAACATCAATGATTGAGACATCATTTTGAAGATTACGTTCCCCGCTAATGACGAAAAATAAACAAATTGTTTAAAATTAATGTTTTCGTTAAAAAACTTTATTTTAGAAACTTTTTTATAAAAATGTAGACATGCTTTAACAGAAGCGACTTATTTTTCGAAAGCGAAAGAAAATTTCAAATAATGCTGTAGCGTCGTAACTTCTAATACATCCTTTTTGGAATAAAAATGCACTTTAAAAATATATTTCATCGTTTATTTAATAAGAACAGATTAAAAAACAAACAAAGATTTATGTTTTAATGAAAATAAACGACTTATTACAATAAAAAACATAACAATTTGTCAACTTCTCATATATTATTTCTCAAAGGTGTTTTTTTTTTTTTTTTTTTTTTTTTTATCTCACTTAATACTTTATCAAAATCAATGATTGAGATATTTTGAAGATTACGTTCACCGCTAATGACGAAAAATAAACAAACTGTTTAAATTATTGTTTTCGTTAAAAAACTTTATTTTAAAAACCTTTATAAAAATGTAGAAGGTGCCATCTATTGAATCTGTTCATGTTTATATTTCCACATTACCATTCGGCGACTGATCAAGATGCCATGCGAATTATTCGCACGGGTCAACCTTTTTATAAAAATGGAGAAGGCGCCATCTATTGACAATGGGTTTAAATAATATGCTCGACAGCTGTTGGATTTGTTTATTATTTCTCAAAAGTGGTTTTTTGGTGCGAATTATTCGCACGGGTCAACTAGTAAAAATATATTACTTAATGAATTCACTTACTTATTTTTCATGTTGCTCACCCTGTATTTATGCTATTATTATTATCTACGGAATTTCTATACATTATAATTCTACAAATCGAATTCAACTATGTATTACTTAAACCAAATTCGTTTCTATTATTATTATTCCTTACAAAGTAGAAAAAAAAATTGTGCAATATTATTAAGTCTTACTTATGTATTACTAAAAGTCTCGATCATTAAATATTTTCATCAATATGATTAAAATAAGCTTCCCTCTTTTACATTTTTTTTATTTCGGTCATAGGTGTTTTTTTTTTAATGCAATTTGTTAACATTAATAGTGATTTTTTTTTTAAATTGCTAAAACTGTTCCATAAGTAATTTGTTTTTTTTAAATATCAGCACGTAGGAAGAAAGAAATTCGTAAATGTTCAAACAATTCATGTCATATTTATCATTGTAATTCGTATTATTTAATAATTTCAATTTAAGAACATATCCCCAATGGTTGGACCGGTAATGCTTATAATGCGATAGAAAAAAGTATATCTTAATTTACTGCAGTAATGAACAAATTAAAAGCAAAGGCTTTCAATAAATTATTTCCCTTATCCTGTTTTCTAAGTTCTAATGAAGCGTCTATAAACCATTAATATATCTGCAAATTACTTCAAAAATTGCATAATTAATTAATTTTGAAATTTCAACTTAAATAAAGCTTGAATATTTATTTATTTATTTATTATTTATATAATCAGTTGGTTTTCTTCACAATGACCTTGAAAGTGATTCGACAGAAAATTTCTGAAATTCAATTTACATTTTTTCAATTTGAAGGCCTTTTTTTTTTTGAGATTTTATTTCAAAAACTGAGTTTCTTTATTTCTGTTAATGTTATTTCATTTCTGCTTTCACACGACCAACGATTTTATAGAAAGATATCTCGCCATCGTCATGAAAAGTAACATCAGAAACAAATTTCTCTTTAAATATACTTATTCCTTTCATCTAGAAATAACGTATCTACATTATTTCCATACGCCTCCTTAATTGTATGCCGATAATTCAATATATTTAAAGTCGAGAAATCTTTAATATACAGAGGTGCTTCGGTAATCTTCGCCATGTTTTTAGAAGTGACACCACCATCACGTGACTTTTCCAGTCTCGAACCCAAGGACCTTAAACATCCCCATTGGGATTTTCATAACTATTTTCTCTAAAATTAGTATCACGTTGTTTAAAGTTGGTATTTAGGAAGCGACTGTTTTAGGATTTCTTGAATGTTGTAGGTGGCCTGTTAGCTCAGTTGGTTAGAGCGTCGTACTAATAACGCAAAGGTCGTGGGTTCGATCTCCTCATGGGCAATTCTTATTCTTCATTTTTTTCTCCCCATTTTAAATCTTTTCACAGTTTATCAATTTAAGTTTCTTTTAAAATCATTATTAGGAATTCAGTGTATTAACAAGGTGTATTAACAAGGTTCAGGATTAAGAATAATGATTATTCCATATAAATAGGGGTGGGTAAGATAGCATGGGGTCGCAAAGAGACTCGCGCGCGCATTTTCTAGACCACTCCGGCGCAGTCTATTCTAAAGTAAAGGTGACTCCGAAGCCGTTCCGAAGCACTGTGATTGGTTTACTAATCACTATCCCTACCTTGTTTCATCAAGAAATACATAATAGATCTAGAAGAAGGGAGAGGCGAAAGACTGCTAAAATATTTTTGACATTAAATCGTGGTTACTGACAAACTATTTACCTGATAAAGCTGAAATTTCAATTATAGATAAATGTTGATAAATTCAATTTCGTATTGATTCTAATAGCAAATGAGTCTGCAATTATAAAGTCAGCAATGATAAAATCTTCTACTGTGCCCTAGAAAAGCTGAACGTTTGCTGATAATATTAAGCTATAATTGTCTTTTTGGAACAACGGTTTTGGATCTTGCAAAGCGAATAGTCGAAAGTTCTTTTTGAAACTTGATTAGTGACTAGTTTTTGGATATTGGGCTGAAGCTACTCCGTGTTAAGATGAATACTTTGTTGACTTAATTTGTGAAACAAAAATGTTTCAAAATAATGAAAAAGCGTGTTTAATTTGAAGCTATAAAGTCATGATACTTGAGTAGAATTAGACAGGATACTGTAGCAAGGGGTTGAAATTTCATATTATAATAACCGTCAACTCAGAATTAAATATATTAGGAGCCTTTTTACATTTTCCAAAATTTGATGATATTTTATTAATAATGTCTGAGTTCATTCACGTGAATTTTAAAAGTACAATTATTATAGTTATGGAGGAAATAGTCACAACCACCATCTACCTTCAGGACGTTTTCAAAATATGGATAGATTTTTCCAATGTTTTCTGTTTATCAGTGTTTCGTTGATCCTGATTGCTTTAATCCCAGCGACTTTGAAAGTGTTTAAGTTTACAAGTTTTCGCTAAACAATATGAACATTCCATTAAGTTAGAAAGGCAAAACTTGTAAGGTGCTGTTACCTCGTCAATTAACCACAGAAGACTGGAGAAAGCACTGATGGAGAACTGTTTGGAGAGCTACAAGATTGAATGATTGCGGTAAGTTGGCTGTGGGCGAAAAGCTTAATTTTAGACAACACTTCTCAAGATAGGTCGGCCGTGTTTGAGTACACCGTTCTACACTTAGCTCGTTCATATTTTGCCAATCATCACCGCAATCAGTGGAACAAAGGGAGAAATTACTCGCCCAAGTAAATTACGCCGAGTACAAAAGCCCAATTTGTCCACAGATTTTGTGCCTTCATTTAAAGTTCAGTTTCCGACCGAATTTGTCATCATGGCGTCACGTCACAAAGACAAACAATAAACGAAGGGAAAGAAAGAAGATGGAAGAAATTATTTTCTAACGAACTATCGAGGAGCAATTTGAAAACCCGAATGCATTTTCAATAATTATTCCACGTAATTAATATACAATAAGGCAGAAATTGGACTAACAGAAAGTTAGAGTTTTTTCATACTTTACAAAACATTTGAAATTTTCAAAGTTTTTCAATTAAGTTTTTCCAATCAATATTGATCTTGATTGCGTTTTCTTATTCTTAGACAATAATGAATAATAAAAAAAAAATGTGCGAGTGGAATATGTTCGCAGAATAGCTTTGTTTAAAATGATATCTATTAATAATATTATTAATATACGTATAAAAAAATGTTTAGCCTGCGCTTATAAACATTGAACAAATATGCAGATTATTCAACGGTAAATCAGTCTTAGAAAAAAATTTTGTGATTCCCACAAACAAAGTTTTCGACACTCGGGACTCCAAATGTTTCCAAAGATTTTCAAAAATGGTAAGATCCTCTCTTTCCCACAAATGAGCAAACCAATTTCCAAGGATATCTGTTCACCTGTTCAAAGTTTACTGAAGGGAAATACGAACACATACAAACAATGACAAAATGATTTTTACTAACTTAAATATTTTGGAAAATACTCCTGTATAATCTTAGACTTAAGAAATAAATAAATCATCTTAAATACTCCAACCGATATTTCGTCTTTAATTCAACATTAAGACTTCTTCATAGATTTAAAAAAAAAAAAACAAAAAAAAAACAGTTAAAGTTTAAATAATTAACCCTCACTTCTCCAAACTTTTGTATTATTTGTATTAGTTTATTTCTGTATTATATGTAACAAAGGTTTGATATTTTTTTTGTTGGTATTATTGTAACAATAATCTGTTATACTTTGATATGTTATTATTGTTTTTCTTTTGTAATATTGCTTTTCAATTTAGAGAATGTTTTTCTCTTTTATGATTTATGATGTAAAACCTATGAAGAAGTCTTAATGTTGAATTAAAGACGACATATCGGTTGAAGTATTTAAAATGGTTTATTTATTTCTTTAGTCTAAGATTATGGATATACCGTATATACTCCAATAAACGCCGAGGCTCTTATTGTCGCCGGTCTCTAATATGCGCCGGGCTGCAGAGGGGACACGGCCAAATATGTAGCCGGTCTCTAACAGTATCCGGGTCTTTGATAGTTAGTACACTACCGGTACTAGTGTAAGCGTCCGTATCTGTATATAATATCTTACGGTAGATTGCCTTACAAAATGCAGCCGAAATAGTCATTTGACATTACCTTTAAGATTCGCGCGGTAGAATACACGAAAGAAACTTCCGGTGAGGCGGCCGCTTGTCAACAACGAAGCAGTCATTGCGGATTCGGACGACGAATAGCAGCGAAAGGAACAGAAACACATTGCCATTTATCTTTAACAGTCTTATGTAGCATGTGAAATTCAAATAAAGTAGCTGTTTGTAATATTAGCCGGTATTTATGTGTAAAAATATTGCGTTCTGAAGGTTTTTGTTAATAATGGCCGGCCTCTAATAGCAGCCGGTCTCTATTAAGCGCCGGGAGCCGAGACTAGTTAGGGAAATAAACGCTGGGGGCCTCTATTGGAGCATATACGGTACTTAGTTTTGGGACGAACTAAGATTAATTCTATTTAAGATAATGTAAATCCCTGAAAGAGAGTTCCAATCCAAGATTAAATTCCTGTTTTTTTTTTTTTTTTGTAGGCCTATTACTGAACAAAATAGAAGGCAAAAATCTATAATAGCATATCTTGCTAAAAAACAAAAGCCAGCAAAATGTGAGAAGAATAGACTTCAAACCTCCATCTTCGGATAAATTTCATTTTATTAATGGTAATATTTCACGGATATACCATTTTTCCGCTTTTTCAAACCTTTTTTTTTTAAAAAAAAAATAACAAAGAGCCTTAATAAAATGAAATTTATTCGAAGATGGAGTTTTTAATCTAATTTAATAGGAGTATAAGATAGGATATGAAGACTTAAAACCTCTTGCAAAACAGGTAATAGCACCAAATGCATACTGAAGATAACATGTTATTGATAATTATTCTTTTATAATTCTTCACTAGAAATGGAGACTTCACTAAAGCAGATCACCCTCAAACTCCCGTACTGTAACGAATTTTTTTAAGTATTATGTTTGTAAACTATTACAAGTCAAACAATAGAAGGTTTAAACTGTGTTGTTTCATAGTTTAAAGCTGCAATAAAAACTAAAAACTTTCAAAGCACACACTTGTAAATAGATCTAACACATAATACAATATTTTGAGGTTGACAATTCCGCAAACATAAAATATTTAAATTTAGCAAACAACTGCTAATTCATCCTGGTACAATGACAACTTGGAAAACTTATTAATTCAATTTTGAAGTTAAAAGATGCAAACAAAAGAAAGCTGGCAAATGATGAAAATTAATTTCCTTATGGATGAAGACGTGGAGAAAAGCATTTACGATAAAAGTTCTCGGTTACTTTGAAGTCTCTTTTTAATTTTTAAGGGATGAAGAATCCTTAATTGGTTTACGAGATTACGTGATTGTCGAAGCTAATTATCAGAAAAAAAGCTGTGCACAAAATGATACCTATCTTAAGAAGTGCCTTGCAGCTTTTGTTGATAGCCCAGATACTAAATTAACTGAACCCCATTAACAAAAGACTATTAGAGTTCTCATTAAAACTAGAGATTCTTGTGGCATTCTGAATTTAATTAAGTTATATAATACATATCAACATAGCTCCATTTTCTGATAAGTATTTTTTATGGAGATGCGAACTTAAAAGCTATTTTCGTAATATTAGATAGCACTTTGATGATGCAACATTTTGCGAGATTTTCATTGAATATCACTGACGTTTTACGTTCATTCAAACACACAGAATTATCTTCAATACATAAACTAACAATTGCTTCTATTAACAATAAATTAGGGCCCCCTTTGATGGGGAGCAAAAATACACTGGCAAAGCATACAAGGCAAAAAGCTCGTTTCATGATGTGAACGAAACCATAACAATCCCGTATATGTTTAATTTTCGGCCACTTTTTCTGAGACAGAGACACAGAAGTGACCGCAAACCGGAATTCGTAATTATCGGCACCTCTGTATTTTTCAAGGGTTCCAAAAATATAAGACTCATGTCTATCCGACTTGTAGTTTCATTTGTAGAGCTCGTGACAGGCGGACAGAATAAAGGTAAGGGCTTCCCTTTACACTTTCATGCAAGAGGTCGCTAAAAACTTAAAATTTAGAAAATTATTTTTGGCAAAACAATTGAAATAAAATTTCCATTTTTTTTTTAATAACTGCAATACTCTTGTAAGAAAGAAATTATATGAATTATTTTAAATTTAAAAATGCCTTCTTCCTTCTCCACATGTGTATGGGCCTACGATGACAATGATTCATCTCTTTTAAGAAGGAACTTGAAAATATCAAGATCTCGGGGTATAGAATTTAGAAATTCTGGAGTTAGATGCGAGTTTAAATTAGTTAACAACGTCAGCGACGATATATTTTCTTGTACACCCAAAGCCAGCACTTTTATTCTGGATAGCTTTTCTTATTCATCATCCAAGTCGTCTAGTATATTGGTTCCAGAAAAGCCTTAAAATATACATTCTTTTCTGTCTAAATTGAGATCGAAAGGATCTCTAATTTCTTTAGTGCTTGAGATATTATTCCTATGCTTGAAAAAATGTATTGTTTTCCTCAGAACTTTAATTATCAAAAGCAAATTTCTTATTAAATTAAGAAAAAACTTACAACTTTTTAAATTTTGAAGAAACTGAAAGCACAACAGTAATACTATCATTACTGAAAAATTATTCATTTATTTAATGAATATTGATTGGAATTTGAATGGTAAAAAATGGAATGAAAGTGAAATTCATAGTTACATATTGAATAGTTTATTAAAGTAAACTTGCTAAAAATTAACATTCTACAAATATTTTTGGCGACCACGTAGGGAGGAGCTGCTAGGATTCCCATTTACGTATGTGTCTGTAAAATGTCCTGCAATGAATAGACTATGCTGACAAGGAATATGAGACTTTTGACCCACTGTCGCCATTTCTGGTACAGCTGCACTTCCGGCCATTTACTCAAGAGTAGCCCGAATGATACAAAATGGGGTCTAGACATAAATGAATTCAATGCGGGTATCACTTAAATTTCAACGATTTGAATAAATGAGTCTTGCATGCCAATGAATAGTAGTGTCACTTTTAACAAAGTAAACTTCTGAGACACATGAATTGCATGGGTACATCAGTTTTTTTATCTAAAACTTATCACTAGAATATTTTATAATAATATATAATTTTTATTTACGTACTTTCTTAGAAAAAATACAATATTAAAATTTCATAATTATGAAAAATCATTAGACATTATATATATATATTTTTTTTTATCTGAAATAAGAAATTTAATATTGAGAATTTTACTATAGATAAATTTCAAAATCCATTTTTTAAAGGAAATCCGCAGAACAGAAGATATAAAAAAAAAAAAAAAAAGTTAAAGCAATGTTCCGATTTTTTTTATATTCTTTCCAGAAAAGTTTGAGCATTTGTTGATGACAGACAGCGCCGACTTACAACCGCGAACAAAAGCTCTGGGTATCGCGTTCGACTTCCGAATCTGTGGCCATAATTCCTATTCATTCAAATGGTTGGCGCAGATGGTTCGTGTCCTCGCAATGCAGGGATGAGAACGGGGAATTGGACGCGGCTCGCGGGAAGACAGCGATGTTGGATTGGCCCCTGATGTGTATTCATGGGACCGGCAACCCCTGCGACATCTCTACAAGTTCAACCAACCTCTGCATCGATCACCCCCTCCCTGACAAATGTTGGATCGTACAAAGGATTGACTTTTTGCAAGTGGATTCACTAGAATAAAGTAAGGGGAAGGGGTTGTTGATTTGTCAAAAAATTTCCTTTAAAAAAAATAAATTTTCATAAATATCATTAATTGCTAAGAAGAATATAGTGTGATATCTTAGATAATTCTAAACAAATATATTTGTAATTTGAGAAGCGATATTTAAATTATGGTAATTATGAAATCAAGAAAATCCCTATGTTTTATATCACTGAGGAGATTTTTTTTATATACTGGAATAACTTAACTGTATTCAGTATATCAAAGTTATTACCTATAAGTTAGGGTAAAAGTGCATATTACGATACTCTGCTTTGACCTATTTTTCCCCTTTTGTGAGAACATAGCTGCCTTGGGACTACTTTTCAGAAACCTTTAGAATGAGCTTTGCAGGCAAACTTATTTAAAAATGATTTCGCACGATCTTTTACTAGAAAAACTGGTAAACTCATCTGGCTAACTGCGATCTTGGGATAACAATATGCAGCCGCTCCTGACTACACTCCTAGCCTATTAGCAGTAGCCTGCGGCGCGAGTCAGCCTAATCTAGCGCGGATACGAAACCTCCGATTGATGCGTACCGTATTGTGCACTTTAGCCTAAATTAGATTCAAGATACCAGAAAGAAACGATAAATAAATTCCTACATTTAGCAATATTTGAAAGCACAATTTCTCTTTTAAGAAACATAATCAAACTGGCTTTTTATTTAGATTTACAAATTAAGCTTAAGTAGAATTAAGTAAAGTTTATTATAAATTTCTTGCTATATAAAAGCTTAGATCTCTGAATAAAGTAAATAAAGAAAAGGAAATTCAGCACTTGCATAGAAGAGGAAATTGCCTTTCTGATTCGATTACGGGAAGGAATTGGAAACGGCCGTTTCGTCCTACTACGGACTCATCAGCCCAATCCCCGCCCTCCCTTAACTGAATCAGAAAGGCGAGATCTTGTTAGTGAAAGCCACCGCCAACCTGGCAGTGACCCACAAACAACAAAAGGCAAGAAAATAAATTACTGCGTCTCTCGATCTTAGCTTAGATCTGTTTGCTACTTTGTCTAAAGATGGCATGCTCTATCTAATGAACAGAACTAACAATTTACTTTCTAAATAGCGAAATATTAATATCAATCATAAAGAAAATGAATTACGTTAATTATTTTTAAGTATAAATAATCTACTAATACAAATACTTTTAGAATAAATCCCAGTAAACATTGCTGACAGTTGGCCTCAAAGAAATAGTCATTTTCGTAATTTCGTATTGTTGAAAAAAAAAAAAAGATTCATTTTATTTTTTACAACTTCACACAATAATAAGTTTGAAAGAGCCTGCTAATTATTGCTAATAGCCTGTGAAAAAAGCAACAAATTATCTTTTCAAAATCCTTTTAAATTAATATATCCTATGCTTCTAAATTACTAAAAATAAAAGATTATTAAAGAAATTTATCAAACTTAAAAAAAAATATATTGTAGCTTGATTGTAATATTTCAATTTCTGGTTGATTAAGTAAGCCAATTTTTTAATGTGTTACAGAGACTAACTTTTTAAAGAATTCCCATAGATTCTATTAATCTTCTATTATTCTAGATTCAATTATTCTCGAAACTGTGATTGACTTCATTGTTTCACTGATTCCTCTTCGGCCAAAAATAACGAAAAATATATCTGTAGCAAATAATTCATTCATTTTAACCTTATTTTGAATTGGTTCGGGCTTTTATGCCATAGTAAAATAAAGTAGTAGTACTATCATGAACGCCGTTCGTGCTCCGCACTTTCGCTTTTACCCTCTCGCCTGCTTTCCTTCTGTATAATATTTCTGTAATATATCTCTATATTCTCTGTTATTATTTTCTAATTGTATATCTTAACCTAGAACTAGTCCCGGCATTCATAAGGTTCCTTACTTTTGATCCCCGCCAAATCTGCGCCGAAGAACCGTCTGTGCTCTATTTTTAACGACTTTGTGAGTGACTCAAGAAAGTTCCTCGGACAGTGCACAAAGCCAATCAGGCCATGAAGCCTTTTGTTTCCCTGTTAAAAGCTTTCTTCCAATTTTCCGCCTGTTGTAAAGTGCATCAGGAATCTTCCCTCAACGGGGGAAAACAAAGAAACTGATGTCATCACAAAGAGAGCTGTGCCAGAAGGAAATGTTTCTTTCCCCCCCCCCCCCAATGGATGTAACGCTGGACACCAAGAGGAAAACAGAGCAGCAGAAGGTGAGTTACAGAGAAGATGACGAAGGCTCACGCGTCCAGCGGTGCAGGTCGTAAGGAACCCTGCCCGATTTCACCTTGCTGACATTAGTCCCCGAACGGATGCCGGCGACAGCAAGTGGACGGCAGTTGCAAAAAAGACGACCCAGGTCCCGCGGATTGCGGTACCGATAGCCGCTACCCTGTCCGCCTTCAGTGTCTTCATTTGCCGACTTCCCCTGATTGAAGCCGGTGGATCCCTCGAACCTGCGCCGAAATACTTGGGCTGCGCCATTACGGAAGAGAAAATACGAAACGGCTTCGCAAATATCCGACCGTCATTGACCTTCCGCCGCTGACCTTTTATCGCCAACTGTTGGACAGCAACTACGCTGCGCGATCTTCACCACGGCCGACTCCTGAAATGTCTCGTCCGACTGCATCCAATAGAGTTATAGAGAATACATAATTTCCCCTCGACGATCTGACTAAGTTCGTCGGACCTATTGGCGATCCCCACTTTTATGTATGACTTTCTCCAAATTCCCCGATTCCAGGACAGTTTGAATGGACCCCTAAGACCGGTTGTACATTGTAGTTCTAGATATTTATCTATTCTTATTATCATCATCTAATAATGTCTTTCTTGTAAATCTTCCACATGTTTTTGTCTCACTATTACTTAATTGAAAGGCGCGGGCCGCTGGTGAATTCCCGCCGATTGGCTAGCTTTCCACCGCACCTCCCTTTTCCCGACCAGTCTCCTCACACCCTCCTTACCCATCTTCTCTTCAAACCCGTGATCGTGGTTTGCCTTGGGAAAGAATTCGATTGGCGTGCGCCTAAAACCAACACACATCCATAATTTTTATCAAAGAAAGTATTGGAAAAACAATTCCATACAAAGTCACAAAATTTTAGAGAATCGTGCTTTACAAGTTATTGTCTTTGCTTTTTAAGAAACAATGCGCTATGAAGTTTGTCTCACATATCAGGGATGCACTGTGAAATCCTACTAAAAGATAAAGAGTCTTTTAGTGATGAACCATGCGACATCACTAATATCATTGTTCGAAACTCATTAGGATTTCTATACAGGCCTAAAAGGGCGAAAAAATCTTTTAATTTCAGAAAAATGAAACATTGGTTATATCTATTTTTAGTTAAGCCAGAGTAAATATTTTACGTGTCCATTTGAATACTTGTAAAAGATTACATACAGAGAACATTGATTATCCAAATAGTCGATTATTTGAACAACTTCTGCCTCCCAAAAATTGAAGAATCTACTTTTAGTGCAGTGATTATACTGCTGAAATAATATTCTTGTCTCTTAATGCATTTTTGTCCCTATTATTATTTCAATATACATGCATATAAATAGCATATAAATAGTCTTAATTTACCATTACAGGAGTTAAAACTAAATGGTACCTCATATAAACTAATAATCCCATATATATTAGGTAGACATATATTTAGGTTGCCTTACGAATATATATATATAAATTTATTATTGGAATTAATTTGGTAACAGAGCCTACCTTGGTTCTCAATTAGTTTGGTAATTGACGTTCTACTTCTACGATAAATGTAATGATTTGAAAGAAGTTGATTGCAATTCCAGATAAGTATTTTTTTTTTTGTAACTGATGTACTCACCTGGAAAATTATTCAAGGATTATGAGCAATTGAATGTTAAGTTGTACTGAGCTCTGCCGTTTCAAGCAACTATTATTAAAAACTACTTCAGCTTTAAGTAGACTTACGAATAAATATTTAATTCTGGTCTAAAATGAAAAGTCGCATTTATTGAAATTATAATTGGAAGCTAGTAGTAGATTTCCGAATGATTTTTAATGTTCAATTAACTACGTTGGTCTAAAAATCGAGGTAATCATTCGATTCTTAAAATAAAACTGAAAACTGAAGTCAATGGATGCATGAATTGACTCAGACGAAGATACAGAGAAAATATGAAGAAAAATACAATATTGTTTATTTGCCTGTTTTCAATAAGAGAATGAGACTCATCAAGTGAGTCAGTCTATTTAACTTAAATTTTTAACCGCTGGATGCATTTTCTTGAAACTTGCAGTCACATTTAAGGACAAGAAACATCATCTAACTTTTGTTTTTGAAAATTTTCCATTGTTGATCCTTATCGAGTTAAGAGAGTCTATTGGGGACAGAAATTATCTTAGAAAAGTATCAGAACCAAAATATTGGATTTTTTGCATGATTTTTAAAAATCGAAGGAAAAACAAATTCACAAAATTTAGAAGAAGTAGGCTTCAAGTTCTTTCAAGAACTGCTTGTCACAGATTATGAGATTATGTTTGTAGAAAAAAGAAACATGAAATATTTCAGTTTTTAAGGAATTATGGTGACGACTGTACAAAAGCGCTTTTACAATTTACGAAAGATGCTTTAATATCATGCTTTAAACATTTGCTGATTTATTCTTTCAGAAACCAATAAAATCTTATCTACGTATGATGTGAAAGCGTTAGTATGAAATAAAAGTAAGAGAAAATGATAGGTTTTAAATTCATCATAAAATGTTTAGCTTTTTGACTAATTAATGCCAATTTTTCACTTGTAGAGTGATTATTTTTCTGGTTTCTTCAATTTGTAAGCTAACTACTATTTAATATTAAGTCATTTGCTTTAATTATTGCAAAAAAAGAGGCTGTTGTTGCAAGAAAGCAAGGAAATCTTGATAAGAAAAAACATATTTTAAGAACTATCCGATACCTTCACAATGTTCATTCTTCGGTTATTTTAATAAGATTTCTTTTGTAGCAATGTATTCGTCTCGCTACTATGTTGTAGCACACGGAAGTGGTTAAGGACACGGAAATGGAGCATCAAAAAAAGTGATACAGGCAGATACCGATATGAGTAAACATTAGTAGATATTGGAAGATTCACTGTAAGCTTAACTACAAGTTTGTCATTCGTTTTCCGCAAATAGACCTACTTTCTTTTGCTTAAGTGTAATGCGGAAATATAATATTCCAGCAAAATTTCAATCATTGGTGGAATTAGTTTTCTTGTGTGCTTTCTCTTGACGCAATGGGGACAAATTCCTCGGGGCCTTACGTAAAACGACATTGTGGATGCAGTTGGGGTATGATATTCATGGAACCACCAAACCATGAAAACCTTCGCATTACGGCGAATACGAGGCATCTGGCAGCTGAGAGTTATTATTAAAATCGATATTACGCCTCCTCTGCCCGACAGCACAAGAGAGCTCCTGATGAGGACGAAAATGAACAAATCATGGCTTTTGCAAAATTACTCTAGCCAAATACTGTGCATTTCCATGTTCTCATTTTCCATCACTCTTTGAATTCTCTCTGGTTTAATTTGAAAGGAGAAAAAAAAGTTGGTAAAAATTTTGTTCAATTTCTGAGACCCTTGATGATTTTTCTCAGACCCTTCATCATTTTTGTAACATTTCATACGTCAATATTAAAGAAGTCTGCAATTCATATTATCAAAAGAAACCCCAATTTTAATTTAAAGTTTACTTTTTTCAATAAAATGTTTGTTTGAAGTAAGTAATGCATGACGAGGTAGGTAGGAACAACAGGAATAAATGACAGGAGCTGTACAATTTTACATTTCTTTTTTCTTTTTATATTTTATAATTCCATCTACTGATTTTTATTGAAAACAGATTACAAATAAAATATATCCTATACTATTTTATTCATGATCAACATACTAGTATCTAAAACTTTTTTTTAATCTTTATGTTTAAATTAAATGTTAACATTAAAATGTTGTACGAATTTCCTATATAATAAATGAAGACTGAAATATGTCACATGACGTAAAATACTATAATATATGATATTGATTATCTAATGTAGATGCATAAGAGTTGGTATAATAACTTATATTCAGATGATGTTGGAGTTTTGTATATAAGGAATATAAGGAATACAAGTAACTGAGGTAACAAATCTAATCGACTACTACAAAAAAAACTTGCACGAAAGAGACAGTTTTGGCCAAATGGGACTTAGTGGAGTGTGAAGAATCATATTTGAAATAGCTCAAGCAATATGCATGAATTATCTTTATTAAGGTAGGTTGCCCAAATAAGGCCCACCTAACGTTTAAAGATTTTTTACGTTTCTACTGCAAGAGTGAAAATTCTGAAAACTGTCTTGAAAGGTAGTTTAAAGTGCGCTGTTATGAAAAAGTGAATTTAGAATTAGTGGCATTGGAAATTCTTTCTGTAATAACATAGTTTTGAAAATATAACTGAAGAGCCTTATTTGGAGCCCCTGTTCCAAATAAGGCCCACTACTAGTCACAGGCAAACTCGCCCATAGGGACAAGACCTTGTCAGTGAAAACAGCCAATTTCCAACATTTAGTTCTGACTAAATATTAAGCTACAAATTAATAATTAATTAGTAATTAATTTATAAAATTGTGAATTTAAAACTAGCTTTGATGATTTTTGTTATATTTTTTTTCTCATTATATATAATTAGTTTATGTTATAGAATGGAGGACCTTATTTGGAGCCCCCTGTTAACCTACGCTTTCATGCATTGTTTTACTAACAAGTATTTAAATGCACGTCAACTGGAAAATATCAAATACAGTATCTTATTCTACTCATTATACACTTTAAAATGGCATAAAATAACTTTATGTATATTAAGTTGCCAAAAAATGCAGACAATTTATCAAATTAAGTTGAAATAGTAACGACAAAAGCTTTGGGCGACTTTTACTGTTCAATTGAAACAAACACGGGGAAATTATCTACTTCAACGGACCTAATTTTTGGTGTAGCCGCTAGAAGCCAGGACCTGTCTGAAACATAACTAATCTTGGTAAATTGTCAACGTTCTATTAATAAAACCAAGGATGGGCCTTATTTGAAACCGGGCCTTATTTGGGAAACCTACATTTACATATATTTCTTGAGTTATTTAAATAATTTCATGAATTCCTATATTCTATATAATGATTAATGAATAATGAATATTTTAAATTAAAGGTCTTTGTTACAATGATCTAAATCAAACAGAATGTACATCAATGTTACTACTAGTCACCAAACAATGATTAACAAAAATCTGAGACGAGTTGCAGAAAGTTTAAAAAATCATAAACAAATGATTCAACTAATAATTCTGTGCTGCATATCTCATTTATAAAAATTTAATATGTCAAATTTTAACTTAGGTTAGCTTAGTAAATAATAACGATTATTACGATGTTAATATTTAATCCCTTAAAGCAATAAATTTGAACAGTAGCCATGGCAGTTATTTTATAGTTTTCAACTTATTTTTATTACTTTGGCTTCTTTTTTAACATTTAATGTTTGTTAAGTTGACACGAGGAATAAAAGGGTATAAAAACCGAGAATCCTTATGGAAAGAGCCTAACCCCCAAACCAAATCTAATTCGTAATTTTAGTGCTTTCAACCTATTCTTCACAACCATGCCATTCGGAGAGAACAGGATTTCTCCCAAGGTAGTCATAAAGGCACCGACCGTCTCACTTCTCCTAATCCGGGAACTCAAACCTCTCTTCACCGCAACAGCATCGCTCAGCATAACCATTCGCTTTTATCACAGAAGCTTAAAACGGCAAAGAGTTAGGAAATCAGCAAATGAAAAAAAGAGAGGTTTACAGAATTTCCAAACTCTAAAATAGATCCCCCTCTAATTGATGGAGATGGAGGAACCTCGATGACTGAAGAAACAAAATGATAAAAAAATAATCACTTGTCTTTTTAATGATTCTCAATTCCATTTCAATTTCCGTTTTTTTTATCTACTTTCTTTTAATTTAGCCTGACACAGGTGACTCTCAGCAATTGCTTCACAAACAGTAAAAGAAGGGTTTTTCTCCCTAGGTTTATGAGCCAAATAACATTCGTAATAAGGTATTTCAAACATGCAGGAAGAGGCTTGTGAACTGAGAAAATGGAAACATTAAAATTAGAATGATTCTTTAAAATTAAACTAAGAATTGTGTCAAGTCCGTTCAGTCGTAGTCGAATGACCAAGGCTGCTATTTGCAGCGCAAATAAACCTGAATTCTACTTTCAAATCTCTGAGCCAGCATGGATATTTATCTTTTGCTCTTCTGTTTTCGTTGCGTACCACGGATATAATTTAAATTACCTCTTATAGCGCTGAGACTTACTTGGAAAAATATTTTACAATTTGTAATGCCTGTAAAGGTGAATGATGCAAAACCAATAGGATAATATTGCAATCTTCCCACGACATTTATAATAGTAAATCATTGCAACGAATAATTTTATGTCTTAAAAGCAATTGATAGCAAAATCTCAAGGAAAAAATAAGATGAAATTTGAGTGTAGTCGCACGGTTTTAGAAAATGTTAATTAATCCTATAATATTTAATTGTTTGTCGCATTTACTTGCAAAGTAAAAGAGATGGTTCGTTAGAATCACTCCGTCTCAATATTTCTTACTTAGAAATTATTGCTTCTATTTTTACCCCAGTTCCTTTTGGCACTATCTTGCGACAGAGACAGACTTTCTCATCATAGTTTACAGCAAAAGCGAGAGAATGATTCAAGAAGATAGTTCTAGATAAATCCCTAGATTTCGGACAATGGTTTCGAAGAACATTCCTATCATTTCCGGGCTTTGAACCCAGATATCTTTGATCTCACTGACCGAGTTGTTAAACTGACTTTTTTTCCTTAGACGTAATCTAACATGATGAAAGACTCACTGACGTCTAATAGGTTGCCTGGTAAGACAAGGCCCATTGTATTTTTTTATTTTTTTCGGTAATTTCATCCAAAAAAAATATTTTCAATAACAGCACAATGAAGCTTTATTGAAGATCTGAATATCGTAATTGTTAACTAGGCGATAATTTAACTCATTAAGTGGACTGTAATTAATGATTAGCTAACAATTATTCACAAAATTTTCACTATTAAGTATGTTAATAGTAAGCAAATACAAGTTTTAAATAACCATTATATACAAATAATCGTTACTGAGTGTTGAATTAATGCTCAATCAATTTCACGAATATCCTCTATTCAAACTTTAGATTCCTAAAAAAATGAAAGTCTGCTTTACTTAAAATATTCTACATATAAACTATAACATATGTCCAAATGCAACCAGCTTCAGATTTTCCATTTACTGAGAATTATGTATTTAATTGCGTCATGTAAACCCAATAAGTTACACGTCAAGGAAAACATTTAATTTTTAAAAAAGAATTATAAGGAAAAAAAATTATTCTAAAAACCGACAATCAATAATGTTATTGTCGGTTTAATGTAATACAGTAAAACTTTCGGATTTAAAACAAATGATAATTCAATGCATCTCTTAGGAATAATAAATTTATTTTCTAAACTGCTGTAAACCCAATATTTGGTGCAAATACGAAAAGATTTCACTGGATGTACATAAGCCTTCTTTACGATTGGATGAATACAATTACATGGAACAGCCATAGAAATTTGATCCCAAGATTCTAAATTAAAAATTAAAAAATAAGATAAACGCATCACTTATTCCAAGCATATGTTAATTTTTAAATAAAGACCAAACATTTGTATCATTTCTTAGAAATGTATAATTAATATAACTTCTTATTTTGGGATACATAAAGTTCCCTTTTCCATAAAATTTAATTTATTAGAAGGATCATTTGAAATTTATGAACAGGTTACACTTTTCTTAAAAGATTCAAAATTCAATGAAATGATTCATGTAAGATTTTCATGAAAACTAGATTGTTAAAAAATTCCAGCCAGCCAACACACAAAACTAGCTAAAAAACATTCAATACAATTACAAAAATTAACATTAACAACCGATTCCGCCTCCAATACTAAGCTTTTACTCGCCTCCAATACAAAGCCTCGTATTTGAGGCGAAACCGGTTATGAAGTTAATTTTTTAATTGTCTAGAAAGTTTTTAGCTAGTCTTGTGTGTTGGCTATCCGAAATTTTTTAATCACTATGGGCATACGTAAATTTTTGTATTTTAGCTAACTTTGTTATTCACGCAAAAATCTTTGATATATAAATATAAAACAAAACGCTAAAACTAACAGAAAGAACAAGAGTATTGAATGCTCAAAGAAATGCTTTCTCCATCTCTTTTATATTGAGCCTTTTTTTTGTGTGTGTGCCTTTGGCTATGAGTGATTGGCCAATACTCAATATTTTGAAGACTAATTTGTCCTTAGAGAATTCAGCTTCGAACAATGCTACTGTAATGTTGCGAATCAAGCGCAATTTGTATCGCCATCTGGGAGATTTTAATTATTCATTTTGAGTATTGATTTCGTGCTTTCAGTAGAGAACATGAAACCGGATGCAATTGAGTTCTACGTTCAATACACAAAGCAACGGCACACTGGCCTTCGAATGCAATTCATCTGAGTGATTAATAGTCGAATTGCCAAAGGTTTCCAAATTGCTCTGTCGTCGTTGTGGATAATAGTATGCTCTTTGTAAAATAAAATCTAAAAAAAAGGTTCATTGAAGTTACAAGTAGAGGATTGTCAAATTACTTTATTTCAATGACAGTCATTTGATTAAAACTATTTTCTCTTTTCTATCTTACCATGATTTCAGAGCTTTTATATTAAATTATGAAAATCTTAACTTACGTTGTACAATCATTAATAACCATTTGCAGCATTACTTTTCCTAACTATCGCTTATATGCAGAAGATTTAAAATAAATAAATTCTCAAAGAATAAATAAACGATTTCACTTTATTTTTCATGTTAATTTCAAACATCATTCCACTGTACTTCAATAAATTTATCAACAACAAATCAATTTATCAATATTTTGGTAACTAATTTAATAACAATAAAAAGCGAAATATAATTTTTAATAGATATAAACACAGGATTTAAAATGAGATTAATCAAGCTTTTAATTATAAAACCTGATACAAAACCAAAATATTTTTTTCTTTAATCAAACTTTGGGATACTACCGTTTTCGGTACAGCACATCATACAAATGGATCCAACACGCATATATCTTGTGTCTGCGGGCTTTGGTATTAAATAATGTAGAACAGGTAACTTCAATGGGGCATAACAGTGGGTTACTTCATTGATTATCTCTGAAACAACTATTGTCTAAGGCTGTTCACGCACCACTTTCAAGAGTTTGCCGAGAGTAGTTCGAAAAGAAATCACTGTAGAAGAACATGAGCTTGTTGATCAGAGGGCTCAAAAGAAGATGGCGACAATTATTCAAGCCAACAGACGAACGGCAAGCATGTAAATCACGTAGGAACTCAACCTTAGTTTGTAGAGCATCATCTTAGAATGCATCACGGAACTTTGTCTCGAATGAGATATAAGCAGGGATATATGGGATATCCCATATGGGATATGGGATAGCCTAATCCCCATAGAATCGTGTATGAAAGCCCTAACGTATCTTAACATCAGCCCTTCATGGCTGAAGGTTATCCTCACGAGTTTAGAAACTTTTCTCAGAAGGACCAAATCGCCAAGGATTGGCTCCAGGAACATAAATAAACAGTTTAAGTTAAACGATCCCCAGATCTCAATCCTTTTGAACATCCTTGTGATGAACTAGTAAGGGCTCTTTCTTCAGAACTCAATCTGAATCTCCAGCAACTGCAAGCACAATCATGTATAAATGGTTCATCATTCCTATAAAATGTATCCAATATTTTGAGTATCAATGCAAGACGATTTTAGGCTGTTATAAAGACCAAAGAGATACAACACAATACATGTGCCTAAAAAATCAGAATTTGAGTGTGTATGTTATGTTCAACAAATATTATTTAAAACTTGTACACATATAATTTGATAATTATATTAATTGAAGAGTACATTCTAACCTTCCCTTCATTACTTAAATGAACTAATAAAAAATGATTTCATCGAAGCTGACTTCTTATTTCAATGCATCATTAAATTTTAGTAAACATTAAATAATAATTGGTTTGATATTATTAATTAATGTGAAGTTATTTTCGAATTTAGCAAATGACAAATTGTAGACTAAATAATCTTTATTATTTTAATTTTCAATCCTAATCCTTAAGTGTTTTATTTTACGTTTCGTGACAAATTTTAACATTTCTTTAAATCATCTGAAATATAGGATTGGGCAAAACAAACAGTAGTGCAAGACAGAAACAAGGAGCGTGAGCATAAATATAAGTTTAAATATCAGTTACTTAGTGCAGGAATACTCTAGTTTAGCATTATCCATTCAAGGGGAGTCAAATAGGCTCTAAATGTTGGCGTTTACGTATCCTAAATACGATAATAAAGGAAGCTACAAATAATGTTTGAGTTCTCTACGGTGAGGTGGAGTACAGAAAGTTTTCCGAGTTAAAGATTTGAAACAATATTATTTGAAATTCTTCTTTTCTTATTCAAAAAGATATTAATATTAAGTGTTCAAGTTTTAAAAAATATTAATAACAAGTATTTCACCATTTATTTTTGATCTGTTATAAGCACTTAGGATAAAAAAGCCAGAATTATTTAAAAGTAAATAATTAAATCATAAATTCTCTAAAAAATGCTTAGAATCAAAGATTACTTATGTATATTAAATTGAAAACATATTAAAAGAAAATGAATAAGTCAAGTAAATTACAGTTCTTTTGATAGACATTGTATAACCTTCCATTATGTCTGAAATTTCTTCAAATCTCACATTTGTATTGAAGTTCTTTCAGCGCCACTACTATTCTGAACTTCTGTAATCCCTTAAATATAGATAGAATACATCGTGTAATTTCTGTTCCTCGACTGAAAATAAGCAACAATGTAAGTTGAATTTCCATATCTATAGATTAGGTAGCATAGGAGGCAAAGGCTTCTAAATTGCAAGAACGAGATTAATGAGTGTCGTAGGGCAAGTACCACAAGCGATCGGGTACGAATTGAATGATGATGGTGGGAGGTTTGATGTGGGGGAGGTTTTTCTTCTCCGGAACACATTTGGAGAAGAAATAGCCATGGAAAAAAATAACTCGACTTCCCCAGAGATTGAATGCAGTCCCCCAGGCCTAACACAAGCATCTTAACACTGGTAATTGACGATTGAAAAAGTATCGTTTAAATTTTGTAATTTCAATTTGATAGTTACATTTACAGAATAGTAAATAGCTAATTTTTATTTTATTCAGTAAATGTTTAGTTATATGGATTTTGTTTGTACTTACAGGAATTTCAGTATTTAAAACAGCTGTGCTCCTTAGAAAACGATAATAAATTAAATCATCATCCACAAACTTCAAAAGTATTAGTCTTAGTAAACTAGTAAGACAGTAAGGCCATGACCCTATTTTTGAAAATATTTTAACGAGACACTATTTATATGTAGTACATCCACAACAACTGAGGAAAGAGAAGACAAATGTGATCTCCTTCTGCTTTCTTTTTTCCACTCTTTTCAAATACACAATATCGTGAATTGAGGGTAGCTTTCAGATAACAAGCATGTATTTCCCGATCCACCGACCCGTCTTCATTTACTTAAGAATCCCCTGACAGCGCCGCGTGTCGACAATCTTATCGCCTCCTGTCGTCTGCCTTTTCCCATCCCCCCTCGTTCTCTCATCCTTCTCTACCCTATCGTCACGTCTTCATTTCATTACATTTTCCGGGACACACAAAATGGCATTTCAAGGGGATATTTCTTCTGCGGTGCATGTTCGACAAGAGAATGACGATGATTTCACTCATAAAACTACAGTGTCTGTAAGTTTCCTCGCCCAAAGGAAAAAAAGATTGTTAAAATGACCGCTAATAGATAATGCTTGACATGTTTTTCAGAAATGACAGTATTTTATCACTACCTTAACAATTAAAGAGACTGTAACAAAAAAGACAATAAAAAAAAGAGGAAGGAAGCAATACACATGAGTGGGTATCAACAATAAAACCAAACTCCTCTGTAATCTCAAGATATTTGGCGGCT
Organism: Thereuonema tuberculata; assembly: GCA_023159025.1. Taxonomy (NCBI): domain Eukaryota; kingdom Metazoa; phylum Arthropoda; class Chilopoda; order Scutigeromorpha; family Scutigeridae; genus Thereuonema; species Thereuonema tuberculata. The sequence continues at coordinate 50,131,506 of JAFIDM010002131.1, read as the reverse complement.
ATAATATTATTCTCAAAATTTGCAAAACGCAAATTAAACATAAGTACCTAAAATTTCCTAATCTTTGTATCTTCTCAATTAAGGTACAGTTCAATTGCTATTTATGCAAATTCCAAAATTGTAAAGGAACGGTCATATTTCATCACAGTTCTAAACTTTAATTGTATGTTTTATGTAAACTAAACTATATTAACTTTAGTATGGTTATGAAAAGGAACTACGAAGAAACATTCGTACAAGCTTCAACGCAGAGGAGAGGGACCGCCCTCTTTTAATATTTGATGATAGTATTTCATATTACAATGCTAAAAATAAAGATTATACTGAACAAACAAATGTTTTAATTATCTCAAACTCTATTCATATGTTTTATACTAAACCAGAACATCATTTTTCTTGAAAAAAACAGCTTCTTTATTATGCTTAATAAATTTAATATTATGCTCAATATTTCATTTCTTTTAACAAGAAAATTCTTCAGTTTATATATGAGGAAACAGAAAGCTTTCTCCTTTCTCGAAGACTCCATAATTCGTTACGAATAAAAATTTCAAAAATTTAAATTAATAATAATAATTATTATTAAGCACTTAACATCGTGCTTAATTAATACAAAACTTTATTCTTAAATATATAATGCTTAATTCACACAAAATTTTGTTTTAAAATAATCTTTAATAATACAACAACAAAACATTCCCTCTTAATATTTTAAGCCCATACTTCTTTCTAATTTCCTTTCTGCTTATTTGCATCTTAGTAAATAAAGATCATCTTCACCAAAAATATATTATAAAATATATTTATTCAACAAATTCTGCAAAAATTTCATTGTTCACAAAAACTTGAAAAAGGAAAGAAGATGAGACTTTCCGAAAATTTGTTGAATAAATATGTTTTATAATATATTTTTGGTGAAGATGATGCTTATTTACCCTCTTAATATTGCTCAAATCACACAATCTTATTTCAATCTAAGAGGTCACAATATTTTCCTTTATTTAAGTTTAAAACTACACAAGTTTTGTTTAAATTATGCCACAATTATTTTCTTTTGTTTTCCGTGTGCTTTTTTTTTTTAAGTATCGAAACGCTATTTCGCTAACTTTTAGAAATTTATCTTTAATCCTGTCCTTCTCTTCTTGAATTTTTAAACTATATCTACCTTAGCATCTGGATTGTGATTCATTTTCACTCAATGGTCAGCCCAATTTGATGTTTCTCTTATTGTATTTAAGCGCTCTTACGTGTTCCGCTACCCTTTCTTTTAAGATTATACCAGTATTAACGCCGTATATTTTCCTTCAATCTCGGCACTAGAGCTTTGTAGCACTGCTTTGCTTACTTTCATTCCTAAGGGCAATTTCATAATTTTATTGTATTCACCTTTTATTTATTCTTCAGGGAAAGAAATAAGATAAAGACTAAGAGCAACAAATGTGAATACAACCAATATTTCTACATGTAATTTTTCCTAAATTTTTTATGACAATTTTTATTAATATTATTTTTTCAGGACCAACCAAAAATGTAACATTCAATACGGCCACAAAAACGATTATGCCAATATCCACGAATTTTAAATTTCTTGGAAAGAATAATAGTGGATTTTATTTCTGGTTATATTACATTAAGTTTTAACCAAGGACAAAAACTTTACCGATAATTCAAAAGATTATTATTAAATCACATATTTACAATTAGTCGTGTTAAAAGAATTTATTATTAATCTTACATATTTAAGAAAATCTCTTTAAAAAATATTCTCTGAGGCATAATAACAGGTATGGATCATAATAGATAATAATAGTTGATAAATCTTGAGGGGGCATTCTACAAATTAATATAGTCTCCATAAAAATTATTTTGTTAGTATTTTGATATTATGACAAACTGTTATTATCGCAATTACATTTTTCATGAATCTAAGTGTTTAAATGTTTTGGTGTATCACAAAACTTATTATCCTCCTTCTTGTAAAATACTTAATTTAATTTAGAAGAAAATGGAGAGAAGAGATTTAAAATATTTTGATATATCAAGTTGTATCATATATTTTGTTTGAAAAATAAATTGAAAGTCCTCATAAACGTTACTTAACTTTAGATTAAATTTTTAACTAAATTTTGATTGAACTTACTGAAACTATTTTATCTTTGAATAACTTTAAAACCTTGATTGACATTTGCAGATCTTTTATTACTTGGCACTAATTTCTTAGAAAAACATAATACTGAAAGCAATAACAAAAAACTTACTGTTATTACTGAAGGTTCATCAATTTTTACTCCTATCTTGGGTTTTCATCAAATTAATTCTAAGGGCAGTTACAGTTCTAAGGGCAGTTACAGTGTCATAAGTATTGATTTCGCTACGTCATTAACATTAAATCATTGCATATTTAAAAATAATTACCATCCCATACGAGCATCTGTGCGGAAACATGTTATATAATTATTAATCTTAAACATTTTCCCAAGTTCTGTAAGTTATATTCCTTCCACTTAAACTTTAAATTTAAGTTGAAATTTAAACTTTAAATTTGAAACTTTAAGTAATTTTACAAATGAAATAAGTTTTCTGTATTAAAATAGAATGAAAGAGTCAGGTAACTAAGTTTTTAATATGAAAGTTTAATTTTATTCATTAAAATCTCTGCAGAAAATTGAGTATATCCGAACATTTTGTTGAAATCCTTCCTTATAAGTTAGATGTCAGTTCTAATTTAATTAATTAATTTTGTGAAAAGAGATTTCAGATATGAAACGTAATAAAGAAGCTAAATTTTTATTAACAGGCAAATTCAATCGACTCACAAAAACACGAGTTCTTAAAAGCCTCTACTTCTCTTCAAAAACAGGCTAAATGAGTATTTCAAGAATTAGGTCACAGTCGTTGTCAGAAAACTTCCAATTTCTTGCAGATGAAGAAAAGCTGAACAACACTATGTCGCTACCTCATAGCTCATCATACTTGTCGTCCTTTCTGAATTTCTTTAATATTAATATTTGATATTAATCAAATTTCGATTAGATATATTTATATATATATATATATATTATTAAACCATATGTCAATTACTTTAATTAATTACTTCTAACATGTTTCCTACAAAGATAGAACATGATCGTAGAGTTGTAGATGTTGTATAAGTTTTCACAGAGATTACAGGTTATAAATACGACTTTTAAGTGTATAATTATTAAGCAACCTGAAATAATGTTTTGTATTATTCTTTAGAAAAGATATTATCTATGTCTACGTTCTTAACAAATGACATCAAAAATAAATAATAAAAATTAATCGACATACATGTATTGTTTAAAAATTAGTGTTGAACTTACCTACGGCTAATTTTCTTTGACTTTTGCAATGTTCTTTTGCATTTAAACATTAAGCGTGAGTTTTTCTATACTGGCTAAAATGCCGATATTAATTTGTTATGAAAACTATAATTATGCAATTTTCTTTTTGTTGTAACTGCATAAGTGGTCTTATTAAATTACAATGAATATCTTCAAATATGTTAAGAACTATTTTGTATAGTGCTATTGTTGTTTAAGGATTATTTGATTTTCATTTCTCAACTTGTCTTAAGGAATCTTGAATCTTCCTCAGTCTAGTTTCAAAAAGTTATTCATTATAAATTTATGATAAACAAGAGCGAACTTAAAATTAACAAATCTCCTGTTAACTTAAATTATTGCTTAAACAAAGTAGTTTTTCTATTGGAAAAATATTGCTATAATTCATAATACTGTTTCTGGTATTGTCAAAAATTTCCTTTAAAGCCTAAAATTGTAGGCTTTATTTTCAAAAATATTTTAATTTTCTGTTCTTTCATGAAACTCAAATTTCACTTTATTATTATCAAGTACCCACGTCAAAATGATATTTTGTATCTAAAGTAATTATGGTGATTTGGACCATTTTTGTTTAAGAACTGACCCTTTTAGTTGATTCCTATCAGCTACCCAGTTGATTCATATGGGGATTTTTATTTCAGTATATTTAATGAAATTTTGAAAGGAAAGCCTGCTTTAAAGTTAAAATTTCAGTTTTGTAAAATTCATTTCTATTGTAATAATTAAATGTTATTAAGTAATTATTTTTCTTAAAATGATTTATATTGGAATTTTAATACTGTTATTTTTTTTGCCTGCCATCAATAAAAATACGTTACAACGTTTACTTGCAAAGACAGTTAAGATCTTTAATTCTTTGCAATTAACTTTACCCAATAGTAATAGTTTGGATTACTCAGGATTAAACTTTCTACAGAATTACTGGATTTCAATTTACTATTAGCAAGAAAAAAGAAATTAATATATTCATAAGTCTTTATTCCAAAGAGCTCATGGTAATAAGTAAACAAATACAATTTGTCAACTGGAAATTTTAAATAACATAAATAAACTATTAATTTATTATTACTAGTACCTACGCTAGTTAAATTCAGTATCTTCTTTAGTATTGTTATATCTTATTAACAATCATCATTGCACAATATAACTGTGAAAAAGATCCTAAATTATAAAACATCTAAAAAACTTACAGTGGACATTTCGAAGCTCATAATCGTATCAAGATTTTTTTTTTTTTTAAATGTTCACCAGTCCTATTAGGTATACCTATAAAATGTATACCTGTAATATAGGTGCTGATCGATTGTTATATATGGTTAATGAAAGATAATTAGAATTAAAAATTTATTATTATTTTCTCATCAATTACATCGTTGATTAGTTGAATTTTAATGCAGCTGATATTTTTACAATTTTTTATTTCATAGTTTTCCCAATTAATTTGACTAAATAATTTATATTTTATATAGTTATCTAGTCTTTGACCATAGTTATTATTTAATTTTGAAATATTAAAAATTTTTAGCCAATTTTTTCTAGTTCCTATATTTTCATTATAATTTTCTTTTGCTCTTTTAACTTGATAAATATTTTTTAGAATGGTTTTATAAATAAATTTTTCTTTTATAGTTAAGATTTTGAATTTTTTTCTGATTTCTCTTTGTTCTTGTATTGTTTTATTTTTAAAGTTTATATAAATATTATCTAATATTTTAAAAGTTATTTCATTTTCAATAAAACAAAGGAGCATCAGTCATTAAAACGACAAAGTAATTGGTTATCACACATTTGTTAGAGGTTAAGTTGTATCATCATATGACATTTTTAAGCTGCAATACGATATTTTTTGACACTTGTGACTATATTTCATTATTAATGATGCTCGTTAATTTTACGCCGTTTATTAACAAAAAACTTCAAATTGTTCAACAAACTTAGTAACAGATAACTTAACCTGTAACAAATATGTGATAACCAATTACTTTGTCGTTTTAATGACTGATGCTCCTTTTTTTTATTGAAAATGAAGTCTCGATAAGATTATGAGCTTCGAAACGTCTACTGTAAGTTTTTTAAATGTTTTATAATTTAAAATCTTTTTAACATATATATTGTGCAATGATGGTTGTTAATAATTTATATATTTTCACATTAAATCTTGAATAATGTATTGTCATATCTCTTAATTATTTAGCTGCTAAATAAAAAAACTAGATAAATTCCTTACCTGCTCCTTTTGTAGCAGCGGTAACAGTAGCACTAGGTTCCCCTATGCCAACCTTGTTAAAGGCAGTTATATAAAGTTGATAACGAGTCCCACAAAGTAGATTATCAATAGCATATTTGTCATCTTCAGTGGGTAACTGAACTTCTTGCCATTGTCCGTAATCTTGTTTGTAGCTTAGAATGTAACCTGTAAAAGTAAATAGGAATACGAAATCTTTTATTAAATTTAGAATTTTCATTTCATATTTTGTATCAAAACAAAGTTATTGAAAACAAACTTTTAAAATTAGCGAATATAAATAGTAAGGAAATATGAAAGTATTTTTGTAAATATGACGTTCTAGAATTTCTATGGAAAGGCTTCACAAAATTAGTGCATTTTAACAACAATGGGGATGTTTAAGGTCTCTGGGTCGAGGCTGGAAAAGTCACGTGACGTAGGTGTGTCACTTCTAAAAACATGGCTAAGATTACCGAAAAACCTCTGTATATTAAAGATTTCTCAACTTTAAATATATTGAATTATCGGCATACAATTAAGGAGGCGTATGGAAATAATGTAGATACGTTATTTCTAGATGAAAGGAATAGAACAAATTTCTCTTTAAATATATTTATGCCTTTCATCTAGAAATAACGTATCTACATTATTTCCATACGCCTCCTTAATTGTATGCCGATAATTCAATATATTTAAAGTTGAGAAATCTTTAATATACAGAGGTTTTTCGGTAATCTTAGCCATGTTTTTAGAAGTGACACACCTACGTCACGTGACTTTTCCAGCCTCGACCCAGAGACCTTAAACATCCCCATTGAATATCAATGTACTTATAATGATAATAAAACTGAAACTGATATATTTGTTAAAAATAAAAACAAAAGAACAAAAAGTTTAAGATGTAATTTAGATGAGTTTTCACGAAATTTCTATATAGCTTATACTAAATTGTTTACTTCGTTTATCAATAATAATGATTTTACCCAATATTAGGATAACACTGAAGTCTAACAATATTGTTAGGAATTTGCTGTAAACGCCAAGTCATACCTATTCAACTACAGTCTGAAAGCCGAACAAAAATTAAAAGAAAATCTCGGGAAAATCCAAGGAACGGCATATTGTCAAGCTTAGGCTTTAGTTATAAATAAATATATTGTCTAAATCCTTTGATCTTATGTTATTTCAAGTCTTATTTATACAATAAGCATAGACATTTATTTATTGAAACCATTGAAATTTATGCTATTGACAAAATTTAATTTTCGAAAACCCTTTTGAGTTTCATTTTGATGATATTTTTCATGTGTATTCAGCCGAAAAGGGAAATGATTGCCAAATATTTTGTATATATTCTGAAAACACAAAAGATCAGAATTTAGATATGAATTTATCCGTTTTTACAGCATGTTCAAGGTTTTACAGCATGGTTCGAATGGACAACGTTGTTATCTGCCATGCGACTGATACTCCCGACCTGCGTTCCCCAAGTTCATTAGATGTTGCTTTAACTGTGTATTTTTTCTTATTTTCTTTGACTATTTCTCGATTTCTTAACAGCAGCTTAGTTTAGGTTACACTTGAACCTTAAAATCGTATACAGAACAAACAACAACAAAGTATATTTTCATTACTTTTCTAATTTATTGATCATATCAGTTATAATTGAGATATAATGTAATTAGTCATCACTACTTACAAAAGACAAAAAGGTTGAAGCAGTGATTTCTTATTCAAATCGCCCTCTACGATATGTTTTTACATACTTCCCGTGCTTAATAAATTAAATGATGCTATAAATGTTCCAGGAATGAGATCGTTCAACCATAATATAACTAACAAATTACAAAAAGTAAGCACAATTTAATGAGAGTGTTCCTGAAAAAAAGCGAAATGGAATTTTTGCAAACACGAACGCTTATTTATCAAATGTATTTAAGTTAAAGTTAAAGTTGCGATCAGGCCCAGAGGACCGCGCAATGCAGCTGGAGGGTAGGCTCCAGTGTTCAGAAACCTACGGGACAAAGTTGAGGACGGGGGGTCGGCCCGTCGCTCGCCCGTCTTTAACTCCCGGGAAAGAAACCCGGTACCCATTCTACAGAGGGTTGGGTAGACCCTAGGGCCCGTTTGGAGGAGAAAGAAGCGTGGAAAAATTCCCGTCCTCCGCCGAGGCCGGGAATCGAACCCTCTACCTCCAACCCACAGCCAAGCGCCCTTACCCACTCGGCTACCGGGCCCACATCAAATGTATTTAATATACCAAATTCTTCTACAAAATCTCTTCTTTTCATATTTTGTAAAGCATAAAAGTAACTCCATATAACTCCTTATTTTGGCTTGAGGAAGGGAATTACGTATCACGTTCCCGAAAATTTGCTATTTTTAGTATTTAACTAAACAATTTTAAATACTATGAAGGAGTTATATGGAGTTCCTTTTATGTATTTAATATAGTTTTTCGAAAACCAGCTTTTCATAGACGACGCTGAAATTCAGTCACGGTATAAACTCCATACTTTCAAGAAAATTACTTTCATGAAAAATTTTGAGGCAGTGAAATCCATTTTTTACTTATTTAAATTGATTTGGTTTTAAAGTTCTTTAAAATCCCCTATAGATTTGACAAGATGAATGCAACATCTGGTCGAAGCAGTAAAACATTCCAAAAGGAAAGCTATTCACTAAAAACAGACGGAAACAAATTAAGGCATTGTTAATTCAATTTCTATTAACAATAAAACAACTACATCATTTATTCTTAAAGGTAATCGAACAAACCCATTATCAGCTCAGTTGTATTCGTGGCTGAATAGTTAATTGTAGCCAATGGAATCCTGTTTGACTTAGTTCCGAATTAAGACTCGACTACTTCGGCTTTAACAACCATCTCTTGCCGGTTCTCTGTAAATTCCCTTGGGGGAACGCAGGAAAGCATTTCCGCCAACAAGTCAACAGATACCAAATGATTTTATGTCTTGTCAGGAACAACCACCTTCAACCTGCCCTCAGAGGAATTGCCTTAGGCCCCAAGGTACTGAAGACATCAACTTCCAGACCTACCTAAGAACAAGCATTACTGTAATTGGTCGGTGGTTAACATTATGTAATTCGACATTGCGTTCAGGTACGCCAGCCTACTGCTGGTAAATGCACGTTTTTTGCTAAACTCTTTGTTGTTTATCCCGAACTTGATTCGATTTTGTGTGATCTGATTCTTATCAAGAAAATTAGGAGTACTATTATTACCACAATTGGATTAATGGTAAGTATAGAACTAAATCAATTTTGCAAATAAAGCAGCTGATGAGATTCAGTATAATTAGTTACATGCATTCCTCGCTTCTAAACATTTCATCTCTCATCTTGCCCGAGTCCAATCCGCACCCATACAGGGCCTTCCGAAATGCTTAGTCAAACTTGAAGGCCCAATGAAACGCAGAAATATAATGAAAAAAGATGAAATGATGTATTCAGATGTTAGTGAATGATTACCACGTGCGTAGGCTATGGTGTAGCTACTGTTAGATCATGTGTAATGAAATAGCCTCCATCAGTAGCCTGCACAGTCCTCACATCATCGTCATCATCTAAATCCTCTGTGGAGTTTTTTCTCTGTTGATATCTGAAAACGCTATTGTACGCTACACCGGTTCCTAATGTACGTACAAACATTGAATCATCGTTTTGTAGATGGGTATAAAACGATTCAATATATCCCTAGCATATGTGAGCGTCTCACGATGATGGTGTGAGGCATCTATTGTTGTTGCTGGACGCAACTTCGAACACCTGATCTAACAGTGACTACCTCATAGCCTATGTATGTGTTAATTCTCTAACATCTAAATAAAACATTTCCAGTCCCATGTTCATATAAACATTTTTCGTTATTTTGTTGTACCGGTCCTTCAAGTTGTCCAAACATTTCAGGATCGGGTTGTATGTAATTTTGATATATGCAATTATAATTTTGAAGGAAACAATTCATCGAGTTATAATCCTGCTTCACATAACTACTTAACTTTTCTACTTTAAAATAAGTAAAATAAGTAGCTTACTATTATAATACGGGGTGGAGCAAAAGTCACTACCCATTTATCCATTTATTACTAAAACTTATACTTTCTGTAGTAATAAATGGATAAATGGGTAGTAGTAATAAATGCGTTGTAGTATGAAATCCATCCTGTATATTATTCAAATAGTTCATAGTTATTTGTCACAATCTGTAATTTTCAGCTGTCAATGCAGCTAAAAATAAATGACTGAAAATAGAAGTTGTATACTAGCAGATGAAGTTTCTGTTCATTTTTTATTAGCGAATAAATTTTTGACCTGCTATATGTAAATTTTGATTTTTTAGCTTCTCATGTAACTATAAGAAAGTAATAATAACATAATGCAAAAATAATTAATTCTGAAAATATATTAATTCTGAAAATATATTAATACTGAATTCCATGTATAAAATGAAAGAAAGTCCTTTAGATATATTTTCTTACATAATCCGCCAACTATAAGCAAACATAACAATTGAAATATTCCTTATATTTAAAAGTCCTTAAATCATCTGAAAAAGGTTGTCCTAAAATCCTTGAAATATCCCAGAAATAGTTCCATTACAAAACTTATTGGGGATAACTTGATACACTTCCTTTTATATTTAGCATTTCTTGTTAAAGTAAAAGACTGTTAATAATTTAAATTTGGAACTCCATTTTAGAAGGTGTCAGGAACGAACGTCTCAATTTTCTTTGTCGACTAATTTTTCTCCATGTTAAATATGATTTAGTTTGAGTCCCAACTTTGGAATAGCTACCTGCTAAGAAAGCAATAAAACGTTGTTAAAAAAATTCAATCATTATATATGTTAATTGTTTATGATGCCGGTTTTTGACCTTTTTCTACTATTACCATTTTTACAAAAACAATGGAACTTCTTACAAGATTCCAGAAGATCTGTGAAAGTATCAGTTTTGTAGAACTAACAGTTGAGTTACTTATCTTGTTGACAAACAAATGAAGAATGAACGGACGGCTTTTGGACCAAGCGCCATTTCTATTCATCGGGTATGTACCAAAATCAACAGAAATCAAAATCTTTCTTGTAAAATAATTAATCTCAATCCAAAATTTCATCTTAGTTGCACATTCAATTTTTGAATGACAACGATTTCTGTACTTCAAGAACAACTTCTTTTACTAGTTTATTTGCTTCTATCTCCTTAGCTATCGGCCTATATATAAAAAAATCAAATCACAATCTTCCGTGTTGCAACCAACATTCAGTTTTTTAGGCTGGTTTAACTTTATCAGTTATAATGATCACAAATAACGGCCAAATAATGGGCAGGCATACGTCTACTTCAGATTGCATTTTAGAACTGTTTTAGCTTAGCCCTTTATTCCTCTCAAAGAATATTACAAACGCTAGATTTATTTTAGATTTTGATGAGCCTATGCCAATATCAAATGTCTTAATTCAAAACACGTGCATTCAGTATTAAGGTATACACACGATAGTTAGCCAATTTTTTATTGTTTACATTCAATCGCCTATTTATACTCCGGAATTAATAAATGTTACGGTGATTTCAGCTTCACTTTTAAATTTTGCTTAATAAAATTAATAATTTTTACTGTATATTTCAGAAGTGTTATGTACTTTAACTATTTATTTCATTCTAAAACATAGGTAAATTATCAAAAACTGGCCTTCCGGAGTCAGTTTGTTTGTTTCCTGTGGAAGTAGATTTGGATCCCATCCACTGTTAATTTATAATTTTAAAACCACATTCGTTTTCATGGTAAACAATCACACAAGAATTTTATACAGAAGTAACCAATTCTTTGTTAATTATTATCTCTACAGTTTAGTATTTTTCTAATACTTAGTCTGCAATTTATAAGATTATAAATCTGCAGCGGCATTAGCCTAATTAGAAAACCAGGATCAAAGAAGACCCGATGCTGCTGAGGCGATACGCTAATGATCAAAGAAGTACACTGCCTGTATGGTGACTTTTTATTTTTTTTGTTGCTGTTGTTGTTTCTTGTCTTCTTCACACAATTATTCTAGTGACAGCCCTTTAAATCCTGTTTAGCTGCGCCAATTGTCGGATTAGCGTTACCAGTTGTGGCCAACAAAATCGAAAGTCATTAAGTAAAGCTGCGGCAGGAAAAAAAGCCAATAGCATCAAGTAAAGAAACCCATCCAACAACAAGCAACTAGTGTACTCCTTTGGTAAACTAATCTGACAGTCTTTAATTTCAAAAGAAACTGCTTATATCAAGATAAAAAAAGGGAGAGGCTTTAGATGGAAAAGATCCCACAATTTAAGAAGAACTCAAAGAATTTTTTTTGAATATTTGGTGACAAGCGGAACAATAGCTGTATCAGATTTATTAGTGAAGCCAAAAAATAAAAATTATATTTATGTAATTTATTTCATATAGCCGTACGAAAATTGAGAGAGATATGTAAAACTATTTATTCAAAAATATACTTAAACTAATGTGTGATTCCGTGGTTATCAAGAACAAAATACAGATCACAACAGAGGGTCTCAAATGTCATAGTTCACACACTGTTCTTAGTGCTTCTGCTAGGTTTTTATCTCTCTAATCCTGGAGTTCTATATTTTCTTCCTAATTTGAAATATTGCAGTTTGAAACCAACGGCTTAAAGAATGATACTGTATATATATGAGGTGTGTCTAAAAAGCTCGGTGAATGTCACAAGAAAAACAACAAAACAGAAGATATATAGAAATTACTTTTATTGGCCCTCGAAATATTCTCCATTGTATACAACACACATTTGACAACGTTCGTAAAGCTTCTGAAAACTTCTGGTAAAATCTTTTTGGGGAATCGACTTCACCGTTGATGTCACATGGTCCTGAATCTCCGAGACGTCCGCAAAACGTGATCCCTTCGTTACCTCTTTAAGGTGAGAAAGGAAATAAAAGTCAGCGGGAGCAAGATCGGGGTAGTACAGTGGGTCATTCAAAATAGTAACACCACGCTATGCGAAGAACTGAGGCACAAGGATCGCAGAGTGCGCGGCCCGTTGTCGCATAGCAAAATCCACTTTCCAGTTTCGTGAAAGTGCCTTACGCGTGAAGTGACGCCTAACACGCCAGATGCGCTTCAACAAACATATCAAAACTTCCAGATAGAATGCGGCAGTCATGGTTGGACCGGCAGGAACAAATTCCTTATGGATGATTCCATCTTTGTCGAAAAATGCGATCAACATTGTCTTGATCTTGAGCGGTTAAACCAGTCATAAACACATTTTCTGGTCACAGCGTCCTTCCCATACACTTTGATCAATATTTCGTGCGTCTCCTTTACCGTTTTCCCCAATTTGAAGCAGAACTTAATGTTGTGTTGTTGGTCCACTGCTGTGTGACGCCACCTCTCTCACAGCGTTCAAGTTGGCCTCGCTACAAACTGTAGTTTTATTTTTAATTTTACTGTCTAAAAATGTTAGTAATTCTTAATTATGTAAATTGTTCGAAATGGACTAACTATATTAGGACACTACATTTAATTTTATTTAATATGATTGATCATAAATCGCTTGTGTTCATTTTCTAAAAAATTGAATTTAAGTGCAAAAATCAAAGTTGATGAAGCATAGATAACTTCTTTAAATATTTGTATGTAATTAAACATAAAATGTTATATCTCTTGATAAAGGATTTAAATAAACACCTGCTCTAATCGGACATCTTGATTTTAAAACCCATTATTGTTTTGGATTATATAAAAACAATGTATGATTTACTAAACTACTTAATAACAAATAAATAAAGTTTTTTACGTGTACTGTGAAATTTTAATAGAGTCCTGTGACGCCTGTACACTTGACTAAAAACAGTTAAAACATTTAAAAAATTTAACACTTATTAAAAAATTGGACACTAATTAAAAATTAAAACATTTAAAAATTTAAAAACTTTTAGTTACAATTACATGACCTGGTTTCCTCCCCGAGAGGGGAATTTATCAAATGCCATTGTTTTAACTGTTTTTAGTCAAGTGTACAGGCGTCAAAGGACTTTATTATAATACTTAATAACACTCTAAGTTAATTGTAACAGAGCATCACTTTTAGGTTATTATAAGTCTAGACATTAAAACTGAACTTCTTGAGAGCCAAACATATGTCACAGAATAAGAATTAAAATTTCAATTAGTTACCAAGCGATTAATTACAGAGATATTAAAATGCTAATCTACGAGTAAAGGCCTTTTTTTTCAAGAAGTCAACAGAACATGAGATCCTTACTGATCTACATTAAAGTTTAGCTGAATTAAGCTGTATCTTGATAAAATAATCTGAAACAGAAAATAACTCCTTTAGTGTAATGAAAAATACACTGTTATTTTACTCGATTAATAAGAATAATTAATCTAGCTTCCGAAGTAATAAAGGGAAATTATGCCTTTTTTCTAACGATATTTTAACCGTATTCTCCGTATTCACAAGGGAAGTGCGTGACCTCGAACGCTGAGACCCGCACGAAAATGTGCTTAGATTATAAATCGATCATCCCCAAGACAGTGGTATGAGTCATTTTCATGTAAGACTCAGCTGTTGTCTGCTAGCGCACTTTGAAGCTGAATAGCTATGCAACACGATCAGGTCAGTAGGAAAAGTTTGTTGTTCAGATAGCATAATTATTTTAAGCAGAGGGAAATATAGCAATATAGTCACGGCATTGAAATGTGTGTGTTTTTGGTCGTATTATATCGATATTTTGTTTCTTCGCGGTACCAAAGTTCCTCTCTTGGACCTTCAATGGGTGATCTTTCAAGACATGCAGTTTTGAATGAGAATGACTTATACAACTGTTTTTGGCATGAGTGATTTATATTCTAAGCACATTTTCGTGTGGTTCTTAGTGCGCACTTCCCTTGTTAGTTATAATTTACAGGAAAAAAAAGTTTAGGTTCTGGTTAGAACTAATTTGATGAATCACCTTTGCAAGATCATGGATTAATTCCATTACGGCTTCTAATAACAGCATCAAATACTTGAATACAGAATAGATATTTAAAATTCCATGGCATCAAATGCTTAACAATAATACTGTACGCTAATATTGTTGATATATGTTTGGAGCTTTAACTTACGCACTCATATAATTCATTTATAGCTGGTAACGAACACTAGAACATGAATTAGTTTGTAAATGTTTTATAATATTGTTTTTTAAGAGATCCCGCTGCTTTTTCTACGTTTAAATGTAATTAAAAGAAGTATTATTATTTATTACTTTCAGAATATAATGGCAAAACTTAACGTGCATAATACATGTACAACAAGAAAAGAAAGGATAAAAACGCACAATTTAAAGAATTCACGGAGTTATTTTTGGAAACTTCGTATCGGGAATCTAACACGGACCGTTTCGAGGTTCATACCTCTCATCAGTTCGATTCGCCCAGTACTCATAGCACAGTGTAATCCAAAGAAACATAAACAAAAGACAAGATTAAACAAAACATAAATTAATTTATTGCCCTTTTTATTCTTAATTTGTTTTTTGATGTTTCTTTAACTCAAAGGTCATTGTTTTATTCTTGTCTTTTGTTTGTTTCTTTGGATTACACTGTGCTATGAGTACTGGGCCAATCCAACTGACGAGAGGTATGATGATGCCTTGGGTTTCCGGTACGAATTTTCCAAAAATAGCTCAGTGAATCCTTTAAATGTGCTTTTTTATCCTTACTTTTCTTGTTGTACTTTCAAAATACGTGAAGCTTCAATAAATAAAAAAAAAATCTATTAAAATACGTAGCAATGGTTCAAAATTGATAGGTTCAGTGGAAAAGGAACAGATTACACAAAATTGAAATTTTACATGATAGGAAGTTTTAGAAAAAAGTAATTGCCTGTGGAGGGTTGGCGTTTACTTCTTGTTATTTAAACAGACAGTGAAAGCAGATAATAAATCCAATTAAAGGTTAATGGAATAGATATTAGAAAGTAAAATCTACTTGATGGTAGCAAAAAATCAAAATCCATTTAGATATTGCTAAGTGCCCCTTTTCCAATGTGCTCCTCAACTTATGCATAATTACTTTCATTA
>JAFIDM010002131.1:50069885-50115798 GCA_023159025.1 Thereuonema tuberculata | reverse complement strand
AACAATTACTTTATTTTAATTTACTTTAATTTCTTACTTTCAAAAAAAAATCGGTTAATTGTCTTTGTTGTTTCGTGTCGAAACACGAAAACCCTTAGTTGGACGTCGCTAAATCTGCCTGTTTTATTGTTTACCTTATTCTAGTTTTAAAATTTTTTTTGTTAATTCCGTAATTTATTGTACAGTAAAAAACAAAAATGGAAACCGGAGAGGTCCGCGAATAATCCGCCCACGGATAATGGGGAGTCTACTGTAGTTTTATTAATGAAGTCTCAGTGGGTGAAGGAAATTCTGGTTATCGGAAGAGAGGAAAAAAGGTTTTAGAACTAGCAGAAAAGAAAATCAAAAGGTATAGGGATCCATTTCAAATCCAAACTTCTGTATGGTGACAACTGGAAGCAATGCTATGAATGAGTTGAAGCTATATGTGGACTTTGTTGGGACTGACAGTGCAGTCGCACAACATGAAAACCCAACAAGTTCAAAATGCGAATCTAGCAGCACAAAATTTTCTTTTCTTTTAAAGTATTTATCTTTGATGCATAAACCAAGGAAACTGTTAAATTAGTGAAATTAACACAAAATTATTATAAGATGAATGCTAATGAAGTTATTTTTTGCTATTTATAAAAAAAAATACATTATAATGAGTTAAATTTGACAAAGCCCATTCAAGCATTTATGGAAATTATAGAAAAGAATTTAGCGTTTTATCTCGATATTTTTTTTTATCAGTCCCTTTAAAAATTTGGAAAATATGGAAATTGAAGTAATTTTGTTTTAAATTGTGCAACTTCATATCAATAACAGACAATTCCAAATATTTACATAAATATTATGCCAAAAGGGTAATCGTTTGAATCAAAGCTTCCTTTTGTTTACATTGAGTCACAAGCTCTTCTTCCCCTTGCATCGTCATAAAATGTTTTTGCGCCAGAAGGAATAGGGGAGATGACATCATCCTACTTTACACGTCTGTAACTCTGTCATATCTTAAATTTCACTTATTTAAACTCTGAGTCATGAAGAAGCAATGTGTTTACGATATTATTACAGATTAAAACATCCATTTTTTCGGAAGTCACAAAAATGACTTTTGTTCGCTAAATCAGCGATTTGAACCACTGCGAGATGGTTGCAACTGTGGCGAGGATGATATTCGTCTAAGAATATACATGACATGACCAACACTGCTTGTAACCATTTAACTGCCCATCAGCTAGAACTCTGCAGCAAGGAGTTCCATACTTTTATTTTATATATTTCATTGTATGTTGCCATCTTCTTACCTTTTGAATTTTACAAATACATAATAAAATTTCTTCACTTTTATCATAATGCTTCCAGAAAATTGTCCTATTTTGTAATCTGTTTAATTATAATCCAGCCAGATCCCGTTAGTTTTCAGCAAATGCAGCCAAATCCAAATTTTAATTAATTAACGAAAAGAAGCGAAAACAAGAACGGCACTTGAATATAGAATATCATTTCATTTTCGTTAATCAAGTCTCTGGGCACGTTAAATCTTTTCCAAATTTTAATTGTTGTGTATATCCCAAAATATAATGCTAGATAGTTTCAGGATAGCAGCAATTGTTAGGTAGGTTGATAATACAACAATAAATTGTTTAAATTTAAGCAGTGTTTATGATGTGACAGTTTATGTTGAATAGCGCTATTTTACCAAAAGTGGAGTTTGCTGCTTTTGGATGAGTGTTCATCATATCTTTTTACTCTTTTATTAAATACTGTTACAGATTAAGTTTTTACATTTTTATCATACTTATCAGAGAGAACAACAATATATGAGGTATAATATTGTAAAATAATATACAGTATTATTATATTGTTAAAGCAAGACATTACAATGATGTATGCATTAGAAAATTTTAATTTTATCCCGTCGTTATTTTTGTGATTTATGCATTTTTTTATTTTTATTACTAACGCAATGATTACATGATTAATTTAATTTCCTTTCAATGCATAGTCATGAATTATACTTGAAATAATCTTCCAAAAAAAAAATGAAAATGAGCCGTAATTGAAATATTTGACCTTTTATTTTTATTTCATTTGGCTAATTTCTTAGTTCCATAAATTGTTTATTGTTTTTGTTATTTTCTACTTCAATTATAATTGCTTCTTTAAAGGGATTATTGATAATTTAATATAAGGTAAAGTTGGGAGAGATGACACACAATTCAAATTTTTCATATAAAATTTTAAAAACCTTACTTACTTAAAAAAGCTTTAAACAGTTGATTTATCCTTAGTCTTCATATATACGTTATTTTTTTTTATGTTTTTAATACTGTTTATTAGTTTTAGAAGTTAATAAAATATTTGACATTGAGTCATCTCTCCCATAGCTATGGGAGAGATGACACGGGTAGTAGGGGATAGATGGCCACATGGAATATGAATAAGAGACCTGTGTAAATGAAGCTGCTACTTTATTTTTATAAAAACATATGAAATGAAAAGCTAAAATCAAGTTGAATAATGATATTTTTGAAACTTTTTTGGAAAAAAACTGTTTAATAAAAAATAAAATTCCCTGCTGATCAAGACATTAAATATATTATTCAACATACATATTTTTTTTTACTCAAAAAGAAATATATTAAAAAATTAATACAAATAAAAAGAAATCCAAATTTAATACAAATCAAATTAAGTTAAATATAAAACTACAGTATTAACTTAAGTAAAATTAGGCTATTTACTTATTTTACCGTTTATTTAAGAACAATAAAATAAAATTTAGTTATTAAACAAGAAACAGTTTAACAAAATTTTAATAAACTGAATAAAATCTTTTGATTTACATACAGTATTTTAAAATAAAATAAAATCTAAATATCATCATCGAAGTCACTATGACACGAGTAATATACGAGTAAAACTTAGTTGGATTTTTTGCACATCTCGTGTGAGCCCACTTCTTACAGTCTTGACACTGTATCCACTCTTCACCGGACTCTTACAGCCAAACCAAATATCCCCAAAGTTATCAGATTTGCAAAATCTGATCTACAAAATCTCACTTTCAAAAAACGTAAGTCTTTATAAACAAAACTTAAAATAAAAAAACTTAAAATAAAACAAATTTTTGTTAGGACTAATATATTAATGTACCGTATGTAGTCCGTAGCTACTGTCATGTGAATATGTATACGCATTTATTTTGCCCGAGTATATTTCGACAAAAGAAAATGCAAATTATTTCAAAATACTTTAGATTTTATTTTTTTAAGTCTATACGAAACTTACATTTTTCAAAAAAAAAAAAGATTTGCCATATATAGTCATTACATAGCGATTGATTTTCTCTGGAACAAAGGTCACCAGTCATTACGTCATCACTTTGAACTCCGAACAGTCAGTCCAAGATGGCGTCGTTTTGTGATCGCATAAGAGTGACTAAGAAAGGACAAACTTTGCTTAGCCACGCAAGGGGAAATAGTGTGGAACTGTTTTAATTATTTCAATTTTGATTATTATTATGTATTCGTAACTGGAGAAAATACAAAAACCAGAATGTTTTAGGGCTTATAAGATTCAGTTACGGATTTTAGCAATAGATGGCGCTGTTACGTCCTGGAAATATCAATCTATAAAGAAATTACGTCATCAAAAACTCTTCTTTCATGAACTGAACTGTTGGTAATTATTATTTTTTTTAATTTTGCAAATTGTAATTGTATTATGATGAATATAAAATAAAAGAAAGACAAAAATAAAAGAAGAAGAAGAATAAAAAGGGGGAGAGATGACACGTGTCATCTCTCTCCTTTTTAGATGTGTCATGTCTCTCCATACGATGGGACAGATGACACACACCGCCATTTCCACCACGTAGGACCCAAGACACTGGTGACCGGTACATAAACTTGCTTATTCTATTTACATGTTTACACAGTAAATTATAGCGAAAGATGCCTTAAAAAAAGGCTGATAACTTAAACAAATTCGCAAAGTCAACGAATATTCAAGCACATACCTGGCTATATCATAGGAAGAAAACCTCAATAAAATCTCATATATCAATTCAGCACAAACACTCTACACACACTGAAGCTCAGACTGGTGTCAGGTTTTGGTCACGTGATGCGCTGCAGTCTACTGCGAATTCTTCTTGAAGTTACATTTCCTGTGTCATCTCTCCCAACTTTACCTTACAATGTTCTGCTATATCGGATTTTCTCTTTCTTGTCTACTAATCCAGCCAATGTTTCTGAGATTCCCTAATGAAGCTACTATTTCTGCCTCATTGCTCAAAATGTAGCTGACTGCATGTACCGTCTTGAATTTACTTATTATTCCTGTTACTAATTCTATTGTACGTGCCGCTAATCAATAAATAGGACACTGGTTTCATAATGAAATTAACCAAACGTTTAACAAATTCTTTTGAGTGTTAACCATTAAAATTAATTCATTAGCGATCCAAATGGGTGCTATTGTGTTTGTCCTGTCCGTCCGTCCTTCTGTCCGTATCTGTCCCTCCTTGACAACTCCAAAGTCGACTGTTTGTGTGCCTCTAACTGTTATAGATCCGGTCGAATAAGAACATAGATCTTATAGTAGACATTAAGCTAAAACATATCCAAATTTCAAGATGGTCGAGTCAGTAGTTACTACTAACCTTACTACTACTAGTTGTCCAGGAAAAAATTCCCAAATTTTATCTTTTTCCGGTGGACAGTTTCGGATCATTTTGTATTTCGGAGATTCCCTTTAAATAGGCCAATTATCACTGCATTTTTACGGAAACTGAAGTAATATTGTGGATAGTATAACGGATTCAGAATTAGAAGGTTGTGAGTTCGAATATAATTCCCCTAGAATACATTTTTTTTTTTTATTTCGAAGTGAGTCCATCTTTATGCAACTAAAATTTTTCGTTGTTGATTATGCAAAGTTCGCTTGGGTTTTAATGGATTGCCATTAATTTTATGTTTTAGCACATTTTTTCTTTATCTAGTAATTTTGTTATATTTAAAGATTTTCATTATAAAGTCATTTAGATAGCTCTGTATTTTCGAAATTTGTCAATTATAAATACAAATAAATATGAAATTTTTTTCAAATATGACGCTATTTTTATCGAAAACTTCTAACAGATATAATTTCCAACCATTAATTGCAACGAAATTGAAATAATCATATAATCACTGCTTTATCTATGAAGGCAAAAACAAGAATTAAACGAGAGATAAATTAAATAAGTCTCTTAATCACGAACAATATATTATTAGTGTTCTAAAGAACGCAAAAATGTAGTCTGATATAATATAATAATATAATGTTTAATTTGTAACAGAATATAATTACTTTTTAATGTAAAAGAGATATTCAGGTCTGAGAAAAATCTAAAGTATTAGAAGTTACTAGGTTTCACTCATTATTATTGCTATTAAGACGGTTTCCTTTATTACTTTTTATGCTTTTTGTATAATAGAATTAAATATCCTATAATAAAAATGCATCTTCTTGAAATGGATCAACATCCAATCGAAACAATAAAAAAATTACAAGTCCAGAAATTTGATTTGTGAGTAACAATGGTAATAGAGTTACGAAGTTATAAATATTGTGAAACTAAATTAACTGTCACTATTTCTGGGATCAAATTAACTGGGATAAGATCTGCATCTCAATTTTGTCCACGGCAACCACACAATGTCTCTAGGCAAACACTGACCAAACCTTAACGCAAATCTCCAAGTTATGGTCAGTGCAAAGGAAATTCGTAATTGCTGTGATTGATCATATTAGGTGTCCAGAAAACTGATACCGTCCGTCTCTTACCTTTTGTTACCTTCCTTGTACTCCTATTCAAATGAAATTTCCAGAATGATTAAGCTAGCGGAAGCTGAGAAGGAAGGCAACCGCAGGCGAGACCGCCGCTTTGGCAAAGGCAGCCCAACGCTGCCCATATGCGGTCGACGTCCCAGTTCGCAGTTTGCATCGCTTTGGGTTTAAAGCTAATTACATGGTGGCATTAGATTGTCATCGCGATGGCAGTGCAACAACAGACTTACGCGCTAAATTAACGGCGCTTCACAATGCTCGAATTTATACGTTCTACCGCGGGCGGGTGTAGGGTTTCTCCACACCCTCATTAGACAAATTAAAAAGTTGTGGACGACAAACTGGGATATCCTTGTCTAAAACTTCGTCTCGAACAAAATTTCAGGGTATTATCAACTATCAGGAAAAAAAAGATGAAAAATTACTTTGAGAATTTAAATTTCTAAAGCATAACAAAATAAAAAATGTGGAAAAGAAACTATCATTAATTATCACAAATTAAAAAGTTGCTTGATCCTTGAAAATGGAGTAAGTTAAATAAATTCTCAAAGCTTTGTAGATCCGATAATTATTGGCCCTGTATCTTACATCAAAATTAGAAAAACAGTTCCGTAAAATTTAGGATAATTTATTGATTATCTTCAGTTTTCCTGTATAAAAACATGCTGATAAATAGTCCATCATTACGAAAATTAAGTTATATGTAATATATCCAGTAATTGCTGTTGGATAACTGTTCTAAACAAATAATAAATAATTCTCAAAAAAAAAATAAAAAAAAAATCCGGCATATGCTTATAATGCATTGGAATGCGGATATCTTTAAATAACAGAAGCCTTTTTATTATTATTATTATAGGACACATTATTATTATTATTATTATTATTATTAACACGTTTTTATTAACTCGCTTTCTTGTCTGTATGTTTGTTTGTTCGGTTCAAATTCTGTAATTGAATTTAAACTAACTTTCCGATGAGCTAAAGACTTGAAACTTTAAACATAGCTCAGAACTGGATGATAATGCAATATTAAGCCTTTATCTCCCCTTGTCCATTAAAATGAATATATTTAAAAACAGTTTCCTCATAAATCTAAAATAATAATTTTCCCGAAGCGCCATTACTTTAAAAAAAAATAGTGTAGCTAACATTTTTGCCGTTAGATATCAGTGATATTGAAACAATTGGCAACCGTATCATTGCCCACAAGCGCCATTTTCTCGCTTCGAGAAAATTCGAAGGCTATTATGATCTAAGTATCACAGTGAGGAGATTATCTTTCGAAAATAAACGATATTTTTACTGAAGTAAATTAATTCTATGCGTCAGAATGTGCAGATGTCGACTTTTTAAAGAGAATTTACATTTCTTATCTTCGACACTCCGCAAGGTAGGTTTATCGTAAAAATGAATATTGCACTATTTACAAATCTGTCCCAGTGGTTTTTAGTTTTAATGGTTAAGTAATAATTATTAGAATATTCAATATTTAATAATTTATAATATTAGTTCAAGATAGTAGGTTTATCGTAAAAAGGAATTTTCCACTATTTATGAAAATGCGAAGAGAGTTCATTTACGTTTTTTTAAACAACTAACTGATGTCATATTTACTTAATCTCATCAAACTGTTTAAAATCGATTAAAAAATATCATACAGACAAGACTCAAAAGCAAAAAATGATTAATTACAAAAAATAGTTTTTTGAATACACCACGTTTTTAAAATGGACGAAAAAGTATAAAATAATTTTTCTTAGCCCCATACAGAGAGTCCTGAAAATTTGTGATTGTACAGTTTTAATAGTTATGAAAATATTTGTAAGATTTAAAACTAAAAACCCGAGGCGTGAGATAATATACACTTTATCCATAAAATCTCAATTATCTATTGCATGCGCCCCACGTTTCTCGTTTTAAATCTTACAAAGTATTTTTATAACTATTAAAACTGTACAATCATAAATTTTCAGGACTATCTGTATGCGGTTAGGAATCTGTATGGGGCTAGGAAAAATTATTTTATACTTTTTAGTCCGTTTTAAAAACGTGGTATATTAAAAAAACTATTTTCTGTAATTAATTATTTTTTAAACATCGTCCCGGCAATTCAAAACAATAAAATTTTTATCTTCGTAGCTCCTCCTTGTAAACTTTTAATAAAGTTAAGAAAAATCTGTTAAGAATCTGACTTAACAATACACCTTATTTTATTTCAATAAGTCTTTCAACATATTTTTAAGATTTAAATGAAGGAAATGTGAAGGATCAAAACGAAAAGCAGAGCTTTGTACAAACATACGATTTCGTATTAGTGAATCGAAATCAAACAGACGGAATATTAAAAGTAAACACAATCTTTCAGAATATCCAAAGATTAGTAGTAGCCATCAGGTCTTTCCGGAACGTTGCAATATCTTCCAATGCGATTTCCGGACCTCTGATCTTGCGATTTTCTTTCTGCTGCACCGTCGTCGTATGCATTAGCCCGAAATTCAATTTCTGGCGTTCCAATTCTTTTATAATGGCATCTACTTCTTCTAAAGAACCCTTGATCACTTGAGCAAAGAGAGAAATAATAAAATTACCGATCGTAAAGTTATTGGCTTCCTTAAAAGTTGAAGAGAGAGGAATGGCCTTTTAGGTTTAGAAATGGAAGAAGTCTAACTTATCTTACCGGTTTAATCTCGTTATAAAGAGAGGGAGATGCAATTGAAGAGAGCCCTCTGTAACGAAATCTCATTGCTATTCGTAGGTACTCGTATAAAATAAAACGCCATATTTTTAGATGAGAAAAGATATCCATGTACATGGTCTCAATCTCTCATTGATTTTGGAACTTAAATATAGTTAAGTTACTTAAATGCTGCTAATTAATATGTCTTTATTTATAAATTATTGGAACAATTTTATCTTGCAGTGACACATAACACAAACGTCACGAATCCTACTGAGCCTTTAGGTGCATAAGATGTAAACCGCAATAGAAACCTATATTATATACACCAACTTCTCAGTCCAATTTACCTTTATTTTTTAAATATCATCAATAAACAAATTATATTATTCTATAAATATGCCATCTATTTAAACGCTTTTTTTTCTATTCAATAAAGCAATAGTTTATCAAAATATATAATTTATTTTTAGCCGTGATACTCCTTGATAATACCAATTAGATGTAAGCAATAATTCATTAAAAAATCTAAATAATATTTTTTTGTAATTATATTTTATTATTATTATAAATCCGCAATCTTATTTGTCTGTAGCTAATCAGTATTTTGATTAATAATTTAACAATAGCATAAAAAATTATAAAATTTTTGTATTCAAAAAATAAAAGAAAAACTATTATTATTATCATTATTTTTAATTGCATTTATTTTTATCAAAAGGCAGGGTGAAGTTACATAGGAAGCTTACATAATTGTAATAACAAATAAAAAGTTTCATTTGTTAATACCTTAAAAAGTTAATCAATCTAAATATTATCTAGTAATTAAAAGAAAATGCTGTATTTATTTTGAATTTCTGCTCATATTTCTATTCGATTTTTATTTAATAAAAAAAGTAGATATTTGAATAATGAAAATAAATAAATGAAATGAAATGCGAGTAGTATACAGGAAAATGCTGTAAATTATGATTCAAGTTCTCATAAATCGTATTATTTTGTTTTCTGGAAAATAAATAACTTCTTCACTCCCTGCTCTTTTTTTCTTTAGCTACTGAAATTCCATTTAAAAATTGTGATATCATATATTTATTTATATTTGCATCATATCTTGTTTGTGTATTATATATTGCTATATCCGAAGAATGGATGTTATTAAATTTCCGTTTCTAAATAATAATGTTGTCCTTGAAAAAAATGTACGCAGACTTTCAAACTAACTTAAGATACTAATAAATAACTTTCTAAATTAATTTTTTTATTACGATCTTCTTTTGTAATTTCGTCTGGCCTTTTATTAAAATTAAATTATTTTGTAATTAAGATATTAAAAATATTATTATTATTATCCCAGATAATAATAATAATAATAATTTCCTTCATTTAAACTTTTAAAATTTGATGCAGAACTAATAATGAGGAATTTCACGTGTAACTGTAAAACTGTTATAGGTTTTCAAAACTTGTAACTTGCTTTATTTATTTATTGCCTATTAAATCTGCTTTCTAATGTTTTGTGGAAACCGTCGCATCGCTGCATATATGATGCAGAATTGTTAAGTATTAATTAAAAGCTACACACAAAAAAGACTTCAGATTTATAATAATAAAAGAAATATAATTACAAAGAAAATATTATTCTTTAGATTTATTGTGTTGAATGAATCTTTGTTTCAATCTAATCGTCGTTACTTTGCCTAACAATAAATAAATAAGCTATTGCTTTGTTGAAATGATAAAAAAAATTGTCCTATTTTAACATTAGAAAGCATATTTATAGAATAAATGGATATAATTTATTTTTGATGATATTTAAGAATTAAGGGAAAGTTAGACTGAGAAGGTGGTGCTTTTAACATAGGTTTGTAAGGTGAGAAATCGCGGACGTCTCCGAAGATGGCTGGCTCCATCTATAAACACGATTTGGGCATCCACCTATTTCCAACATCTTTTTCTTCAAAATGTTCCATTACTATACTCCTCAAATTTTGGGAGGAGAGTTGTGAAAAAAATACCGAAACTAGCAAACACTGATACTAATCATTCCCATAATTAAACAACAAGACGTCGTATTTCCATGAACAATCACAAACCTTGATTTCTAATATAAAAATGTACCATCTAAAAATAAACTTCAATGTAACAGATGGGACATATCGAAGAGCAAAATTAATACAGTTGGAAGCAGAAACCCAAACTATTTTCAGGATTATCAGGAATGAAAGGAGGCCAAGGAAAATGTCATCAGATGGGTGGATGGATGGGTGGATGACAGATGGGTGGATAAAATAAATCTACGGATTCCTACACCCTTCAGTGAATTTAAAGATGGCACTAGTGATAATGATGAATACATGTTATAAAAACATGTTAAATACATTTTAAATACATGTTAAAAATATACAAATCTAGTATATATAAAAATTAATGATTGTACATCTTTAAAAAGTTTTAGAACTGAAATTAGAACATTAGAAGTCTTAAAAAAGCTAAAAATTCTCTTATTATTCTTTTATATTTTTTTTAGCCTCAAAATTTAATACCAATAAGAGAATGCTGCTGAATGCGTCTACATTAAAAATAATAACTAAAGTCGAATATTAAAGGTAACATAATCTTTAATAATTAAAACATACTAAGATAATAGCTTAAAAAGTTTCACATTACAATCGCTAAACCTCTTTATTTTGTATCCAGCTTTAGTGTCAGCACAAAGACAACTGTCCTAGTGAATAATTAAGATTTTAATAAATCAAACGAACAAACACCAAAGTGCCTCATTCTGGTCACTATAAGAGACAGGAAAGTAATAAAACTAGTAAGACTTGCAAGTTTATGGCAATGAGTGTGTTTATGTCTACTTTTATGTTTGGAATGGTCATGTTTAAAAATGTTGTTCATTTGAGGTATTTTCTTAAGATAATTACAGTAACATAGTTTACAAAGTATACATGGTTTCTAAGAAGAATTAGAGTTAAAGGCTTTACGAAATATCAGTGAATGGAAATGAAAATATTGATATAAAGAACAGATGAAATTGTGAACATCATTGAATAACTTGTTATATTTCACAACTAACACAACTAAATCGTCTACAATGTCATGACAATCGACATCCGAATTCCATAAAAAGAATATAAGAAAAGCTTTTTCAACCATTAACAGTGACGGGATAGTAATAAAAGTATTGAAAACGCTCTTATTCCTAGATTACTCATTAAGGACGGTTCATAAAAGATATCTAGATATCGAATTCTCAACAGAACTGTACCAATGAGATTCGTAATCAGTAAAGGTAAACATTACCTGTAGTTGTTGATTTTGATGCAATAGTTGTAGTAGTTCATTTATTTGATGGAAATAAAAAGATTTTTCTTAAAACCGAATTAACTTTCATTTTGGCATTCAGAAAATCTGAAGTGAAACTATCGTAAAGTATATAATCCTGTTGAATTAAATTGTTGGTCTTTCTAGTAAAATAATGTGAACAAGTTATATACTGCGGTAAAACAAAATTATTACACATTAAATTTGAATGCTGATAAATTCAATTATTTAGTGTATTCTAGTCTGATGACAAGTACCTAAATGTACCTAAAGTTCCTAAATGTCCGTCCGATCATTGCTTAGCAAGATGAGCCACTAAAAGATACAATAAGAACAGCAAAGTACTGCTCGTCTTTCTTATGTTGTTACTTAAGTATAAAAGAAGTAAATAGAAAAAAAATTGTAAAAGAAAATTTTATGAATGTTATTGTAATATATTTTTAAATTATAAAATTTCTTAATGTTAAAATCAAAGATTTGCGGAAAAGTAACAATATATGTCACAACAGTGATGTGTATAATAAAAGAATGTTAGCTGGGACTTCAACAATTTTATTTCTTGAGTTACAAGAAAGAAAGACCGAAAATGTTTTCCAAATTTAGAGAAGAAAACTTAATAAATCGGAGAGCTATTAAATACAAACAGAAAATAACGAAGATTGAATCTATAATAATGAATAATCGAATTTATGGAAAAATACTCATATTTAGGCAAGGGAGAAGAAAATTATTCGTTAAGATTAGGAAGGGAGCTGGATATGAGAAAATCACATCAAGTTATCAGTGAAGACTAATATCAATAAAGAAATTCTTGTAAATAACGATTATGAACAATTCTATCGTGAAAGTTGCTGTGAAATGAAATGTTAAATATAAATTGTTTTTATATGAAGATTAGCAAAATACCAAATCTTCGTACAGGTTACAATGAAGTGCATGAGAAATGAAATTGCAAAATCACTTCGAAACTTTCCCAATTGGTACAAAATCATTAGAGATCGTTTTTTGATACCAACATCATATGAAGTAATGTTATGATTGAATTTTGTAACTCCATATCCCTAGAAATGAAATTACTATCGAGATCGGAGAATTTACTAGACTTATCATTCCTTTCTCCTCTTTTCCACACCCCTATCACTTCAAACCTTCCCCAGTTCATAAAAGTCTCATGTAATAATTTCAAATCTATATCTGGCTCGAAAATCCGGTAGAAGTATCCTTCTGCTAGATAAGAATTCAGCTGGATATGTTTGGTCATCCCCTCACCGTCCTCCAGTTTACACCCCATAGTTCTAGTTTTTGCCTCCAGGTTAATATGTTGCGTTGTTAATGCTCAACAATATTTTAATTCCAATTGACGCCACAGGTTAATGTATGGCGCTTATATGCCTAACAATATTTTAGTTCCAGGTGTTGAATAACAATTTTTTATAGTTCTAATTGTCGCCTCCAGTCCATATGTGGCGCTTTTAAGAAAGTTGCCCCACCCCGAAAATTTATCGAAAAAGAGACTTTTAGATTTTGACAAAGAACAATCATTTCAAATTTCGTGTTTCTAGCTCAAACCGTTTCCGAGATAAGCATAACCTTCAAAAAAACTTCACCCCCCCCCCTTTTACGTCCCTGAGCGGTGGTATTTTTAAAACTCCTTTCCTAATGAGCGCCTGCGTCATAAGGGGAACCCATCTCGAAAATTTCAAGTTCTAGGTTCAGCGGTTTTGGCTGAGTGTTGATATTGAGTCAGTCGAGTCTTTTATAGGTATAGATTTAAATATTTAATCTATATACGGTGCATCATATATTCATAACGATTATACCAGTTATCATTTAGATTAAAGAAAAAAATATTAATTTCAAATAACAAATGAATAATTTGTCTAAAAGTTATTTTACGGATTCCAAAATTCTGAGCTATTCTGAGAATTGCGATACATCTTGATAAATATGTAAATAAATTATTGTAGTCACTCGAGTTGGTCTTACACAACTTTGCAAACCGTTCTAAAGAATAAAACCTAGGTATTGTAGATATCTATAATCCAACTTAAACATTATAGTTTCTGCAGCCATTTTTCGTAATGCCAAAATATTAGATAACGTTCTGTAGAAAGGTGGCGATACTTTTGGTAGAGCAGTGTAATACCGAAACTTGCCTAATAATGTTTGTAAAATCTTTTTATAAACTATTTATTTTATGCTAAATAAACATACTTTCTCTAGAAAGAATTGCGAGAAAGGTGAACCGGAGAGAGTTTCAAAAGCTCGGTTATAATTTTATGGTATGTCAGCGCATGCTTCAATGCAGTCTTACACACTTGGTGAGAGAGTTGCCGTCTGTAAATTAAGCTATTAAAGATGCATGGGCCGAGGCAAACGTAACTGACAAGGCCACGCCATCGGTAGGCAACATGTCTTCTTTAACGAAGACGGTCAGAGGCTGGCTACTGCCTTTTGTAAGAGCTCGGCCAGTATTTCACAAAATTCTGGATTATGACCGAGATTAGTGGCCGCATAAACTTCTGTAAATTCCATCCTATAGCATAAATGGCAGGATTAGTGGCTAAGTGAGAGATTAACGATGTGGATTACGAAGTAACTGGTCTTTTAATCCAATCACGAGCCAGATTGCAAACGAAGTGTTTCGTTCTGGAACTGCACAAGTTATTTTACAAGGTTCAATATTTTTAACACCGTAACATAAAAAATAATAACAGAAATACTAAGATTCATAACTACAGAGCTTGTTTGAATCAAAGACGCATAACTTAGTTCAAATAATCAAAAAGTAATAATAAAAATATAAATAATAAAGTTTTATCAAAATAAAAGTATATTGTTGGCGTATTAACGTTCGAATTGAGTTTGATTAAGTGCTCGGATTTATGATTAAAAAAAGTTATTCCTTTACCAAATACTTAGGTTGGCAGTATTTGGGCCGTAGCTTCTTACTGTTTGGACCAAGTTTTACCAGAATTAATAGGGATCTTCATGTAAGAAGCTCAAGTGTCTATGTTTCACGTAAGTAGGCAAATAGATTTTGAGATATCATGATCATAGATGAACCGATAGCTTTTACTTCTTATCCATTAGTCGTTGTGTACCAAAATCTTTAGGAATCTCTCATCTACTAAAATTGCATAGTTACTAAAAACCCACAAATCTTATCATATTTTTTTTGTACATAATATTAAACAAAACTTTTCTATAATTGCTAATAAAAGTCGGTTCATTTGGGATCTTTACATTTAGCATTGAAATATAGCATCAACAAACTTTTCAAAACTTGCGCTAAAGGATTGGAAGAGTCGATTTATCTTAAAATACACATCACCAAGCGCACATTCAACATATTTACAAGACCAGCCGAAAAGTATCCTGCATATAGAATCCTGGCAGTTCTAGCATTCGTCTTTCTGGCAGTGCGGTAGTATTTTGATGTGAGGGCACCACCAGCTTTTGAACTTCTCTTTGAGTCTTCACAAGCGAAGTACAATATTTATCCACTGGTATAGCTCTTAAGAAAATTATCCACAAACATATTACAAAAATTTAAAAAAAGATATTTTTTAAATTCAATATTTTGAAAAAAGAAATAATAACATTCAGTACTATACTAATAAATTTAGGAAACTGACAATACAATAGAAAAGAAACAATGTTACAATTTTTCCGATTTTTAAATCATTTTCTCATTACTGATACCATCAGGACAGCGGTTTCTGAGTATTGCCCGATAACGTGAGGAAATGATCCTGAAGCAGCTGAAACCCGTCAGCAGACTAGAATTATAATTATTCAATAGGAAAATCATAATTCCTTAAAAAATTCTGGTCTTGTTAGGAACTTTTATTTCCCTTTTAGACCGCACGAGATCACTACCGCAAGGTTTACATTTATATTTCATTTGTAATAAATAATGCTAAAACATAGATCAACTCTTGTAAAAAATATATATCTTTTCCGTTTACCAACATGAATAAAAACAGCAAATACAACGAGTGTTGTAGCATTTATATATAAAGAAATAATATTTTAAAATAACAGCAATTGCTAATTTGAAAAATTAGCTAATTTTCTAATTGCTAATTCCTAATAAGAAAATTTTTAATCCATACGTAAGTTAAAAACTAATTTCAATAGCAATATTATTTAAAAATAATTAACTGTATTAAGTTAAATTAATTAGTGAGATTTTATTTTTGAATGAGCTGAGAGAGATTAGGCTTAGATGACTTTTCGAAGTTTTACTTTTGTAAAAAAAGAAATGTTGACAATGTTGTAAACATCACCAAATCTGAAACCTACACATCATACCGGAACAGAGTCGTAATGGGGAAGCATTTAAAAACTGATTCTTTCATGGCAACGAAAACAGGAATTCCCTAGGACGATATTTTTTTCCGTATACACCACAAAAAAAGCCCTAGAAGAATATCCTCAGCATTAGATGATAATACATAAAGTCTAAGGCATCCATTGGACTCCATTCATCATGGAAATGTATTTGTCAACGTCACATTTTTTTCCTCCCCGATGCATGTATGCATTGTTGTGTCTGGTAATCCAAAGTGCTCCTTTTTGTATCGTCATTAATGGCACGGACGACGAAGATGATGGATAACACTGAAATGGTGCTGTGGGACATCGACTACGCCCCACTGATCCAATACGCCCTGACTGACACCCTCTTTCCTCTTTTTCCTGTCTTTTCTCCCCTCTCTCCTCCAGCTCCTAACTCGCTGCCCACCCCCGCCCTACCTTCTCTCCACGAAGAGGGAATTGAGTTGCCCGCTTACGACGTCTCGGTTTTGCAGGCAATACATCATCGTGGCAAGTGGCTCATTAATTTCCGGACAGAGTCAAAAGGTTTAGAAATAGAGTAAATTGGTAGAATACCAACACTGCTCAGGCGGGACCTTTAAAACAACTGCAAGGCTATCACCATTAAATGGGAAAGACTCGCATTAAGAAAAGCCAGCCAACCCAAGGACCTTTTCTTTTCATCAGCTTTTTAACGGCTTTCACCAGTTGTTTTTATGTTTCGTCAGCAAGATATATGTATAGATGCTTTCTTAAATCACTCTTCTACAGATCAGAAGGTTCGTTTTAGCTAACTTTTATTGGAAATGAGGATTATCAAATCATTCAGTTAGTGAATGTGTGTATTTCTGTATTCCTCCCCCCCCCCACCCCCACCAAACTAATAACGTTGGTAGATCTTGAAAGTTGGTCTGCGCATTTAAAACATAAAATATGTTTCAAATTTTTTCACTGTGGTCTTTGTCGAGCATTTAGCACGTGAAGTTAACACAAATTCCTATACAAAAGCATTAGAACCAAAACAGGTAGATCTAGCAATGAACGTTATTTATCGCATGTTCGACGTTATATAATTAAACGTATTTAAACAATGCAGTTAGTAACTGAATTAATTTTTCAGAAAATAGAAAATTTCTACTGCTTATACACTTTTGTTTTTAGTGGTTTTAGTGGTTTAATGGTAAAGGAAAGTAGATTTTGAGTTGTTTAAATACTGTTTTTCTATACTTTCACAATTCTGTATAACAGGCACTAATTTTGCGACATTTTATGGAACATAATTACTCTGTTCCTTTCGGCTGAAAATGCTTCTTAAGTTAGCATCTAGTGAAAATATAGCGACTCACAACACTGAAGTGTTAGCATCTCCAAGAGCTTTCTCATCCGATATCTTTAAATACACTTAAATGTCCGAAATTTCTTATAACTTTTAAAACAGAATTTTCCAGAATTGTTTTCTGTACGTGTCTCTACGTTTAGACTTTTTTCATATATTTCAATTTTTTTTTACTTTTCGTAATGATTATTAGCATATACGGTATATGCGGTTTTTTTCCTTTTTATAATTCTGGTCGGTTTTTTAACCTTCGGATTTAAGTACGCTTTTCCAAGAATGGAAAAGATCAGTGTTTCCCAACCTTTTTCGAGTCGTTACACCTTTTCTAATAGTAAGTAACCTGCCACCACCATCCCATCCATTTGCATAAAAAGGCAAATTTGATAATTTAAGAAATAATGATGAAACAACTATTAGCCATCACACCGTAACTTTTAAAATAACAAAATAACTTATAATTAACAATATAACAAAAACATGCATACGTGAGCTGCCTTTGCGGCGGTCATTTTCAACAAAATTTTACAAATGTTTGGTGAAAATGAGCGCCGCAAAGGCAGCTCGACAGTGTTACGTACATATGTGTCTGTTATATTGTTAATTACATTTTGTTATTTTAAAAGTTATGGTGTGTTGGCTAATACGTATTTCATCACTGTGAATTAATAAGCACACGTAAACAAAATTACTCCTTTCAATAATTTAAGAAAAACACATTAAAAATAGAGTTTTCAGAATATAATTGCAGCGTCTTCTTCTGTAAGAATACTGAACCCAGATTTGAGAAGCTAGTTTCTGAAAAATAGACATATTTAGCGCATTCGTTTTTTTTTTTTACTTTGCAACTACTAAAACGTTTTTTTTTGTTTTTTATGTTCAATATTGTTTCATTTATGTTCTGAATACAAAATAAGTGTATGTTAATAAGACTTTTTTTGTTTCATTTTGTAAATCCTCTCGCGTCTCCTCTAGCTCTTTTTGGCCCCCCCCCCCCAGGGGTATTTATAATTATATTTACATTATTCCAGGGGGTCGCGACCCACACTTTGGGAACCACTGCTCTAGATGGAATATCTCATTGTTATTTTTTAAAATTTTAACAGTAACTTCTTAATCAGTAAAGCTGATTAAGATACAATTGAAGAAAAAGAGAACAAAGCCTAATTGTCTATTTCTCAACATATTTAAAACTTTAACTAACTGCATAAGGCTGCTTGAAACTGCACTTTTTCGTTGCATAAGTAATTTATTTCGAAAGTACTTTGTTATTTATAAACTACTGATCAATGCTCTTTCGAAACATCCAAAAAAGACATGATTAAACTGATTAAATAAAATTGAACACCAAAATAAAAATGGTTCGAGATAAAGAGTTTAAATTTGCCCAATTATAAGTTTGACTTTGACAATTTGTCCTTTATATTAGCTTTTAATATACAAAAAATCATCGTTTTTATTATCTGAAATACCATAAAAAACTTTTGAGAAAATTAAAAAAAAATAAAAAATCAGTCCTTCACAACATTTTTTTTTCATTAGGAAGGATTAATGAAAAAAATAAAATATAGACAAATCAATGAATAGGGAGAACTATGCTTAACAAGTAAACATCAAACACAGACGTAAGTAAAAAAAAAAATCAAGAAGTATTTAAAGCCAATTCATAGTTTTGTAGTAAACTCTTGAGTAAGTAACCAGTGGACGGAAATAGCAACATTGCATTGAGGATATCTTATTTTTCTCAGCATTGGCGCTCTTGGTATAGACATAACTCAACTTAAACCGAAAGTGACAACGTAAACAGAAAATGCCTTGGACCGGAAGTCCGATTTTTTTTCACAAACCTCCAGGCTATGAGGAGTCTAACAATGTATGGTTCGTGGAGCTGTGATTTCCAGCTTGGGAACGCTTCTTTTATGTTTAATATTTGATTGGTTTTGGTTAAGTTCCAGTATCTGTATTTTTTTCTTTATTTATATTTTTCATTAATTTCCTTTATTTCTCCTATTTTTATTCTATTCTATTTTGATTTCTAGATTTCTTTATTCAAAAACTTTGTGCACTTATTTATTTCGTCCTCCATTAAATTCCTATTTATGTCACCGCACTGCCCTTCATAACACGACTTTTTTATGGTCACAAGCAGAGATTCTTATGAATTTGCAACGAAATCGACTTTTTTTAAACCACTGACGTTTAATTGTTTCATCACTTGAGAAAGGAAGAATGGACAATGAATTATGTTACCATTTAATGGTGATGAATTTCTTTCCAAAGCATACTGTTCCTGATAGGATCTAAGTCATCTTCTCTCAAATCCAAAGGACATACTATAAAAAATTTATTACCGTCAACGTCTCTTTTTCGTAATAAGATTTAAAGAAGAACGTAGATTTCTTCTTCTTTGCTCCACTGGGAATGGCAGAAAGACCTGAATCCTATACCAGCAGCACCATTTAGCAGTTCCTGA
This sequence comes from Thereuonema tuberculata, assembly GCA_023159025.1. Classification (NCBI taxonomy): domain Eukaryota; kingdom Metazoa; phylum Arthropoda; class Chilopoda; order Scutigeromorpha; family Scutigeridae; genus Thereuonema; species Thereuonema tuberculata. The sequence goes on along the minus strand of JAFIDM010002131.1, from coordinate 50,095,842 downwards.
CGACGGAAAGGTTATGAGAGTCCGTTTAAAATCTCGCCTCTAAGTCCCCTGCTTGCTCTGAAAATCATGGCGTCACAGACTAGAGGGCAGAACCATTAGCAGCCAACATAAAACATTACGTGACTAGATTCCATGATTCCCAAGGGATTTCTTCTATTATCTAATTAGCCGACGTACACATGGAGTGGCCACAATTCATGTCGAAAAATTTATGTCTTTTACTCAACTTCTGCCAAGACAATTTTTTTACAATGATATACATTTCCGTAATGCTTTTGTTTAGCTAAAAAAAACAGTAATTGACGATACACAGAAATCATAAAGTGTACCTTACATGACCGTAATTTCCAGAAAATGAATTTATTGAGCTACTATGAGCAGCTTCACTGTTCGTGATAAGCCGAAAAGTTTAGAAAGCTGTCTTATTTTGAAAAAAATATAGGAAAAAAGTACTTTCACAAATAAGCATATTTATTATTAATTATATAGGATTCTATGAGTCAATTAAAATTTTCTGTTCACTGAAAATCTCCATTGTTATTTCTCAGTGGCTTCCTGTCAGTTATATTTATTTGTTGTTTGTTTTAGGGTTTTATAAATCAGATAACAACCAGGAGGTATCCTAAGTCCATTAGCTTTTGTTAAACTTTCCAAACTTTTCTTGTGAATTTAAAATTCTATTTGTTATGTATAGCTCTTAAACAAATATCTTCTTTAAGAGATGTATGGATTGTATTTCAATACTATAGATAAGAAGAGAGGATTTTTTTTTTACCTTTGATGCGACTTCCACCATCGCCATTTTGTTTCCAAGTAATTCCAATGGAAGAAGAAGTTTCCCAGACTACAGTGAGTGTTGGAGGTAATGGTGGAGCTGTAAAACAAATTTATCGACAATATTAATGCAAATGTAATAAGTAAATAAATAAATTTAATGCAAACAATGAAATGTGAATATCAGATAAAGTACAAATATTTAAATTTCAACCAGTAAACAGAAATTTAAATTAAATTTAAAGCAATGTGTTTGGTAAATGTAAAGAACTGCATTTATTCTTGTTATCTATCAATTATGATTCAGTTATGGCCAATGAATTGAAATTAATGCTGCAATGATTCAATAATTATTAACATAAACAAGTGGCTATTATGAATTTTCTCTATTTTTTTTCTATAACCTTAGAATAGTGTAAATCTGGGAAGAAAGATTTAAAGTTAATGGCATTCTTGATTGGATTTGAAAACTTAATAACGTTTGTCGAAGACCTAAAGGGTTTTTAAATCTCAGTACAAACGTTTTTCTCCACTTCAAAGAAAAAAAAACATCAAGAAAATAGTAGGCTTATCTTTTATTTGGCAGCTGCTGATTTAATTCATCTTTAGATTAGAAACTACTTTTGTGATAATACTACAGTCGGACCTCTATTTAATGCAGTCGCTAAATCCCGTAAAAAAGTTCGTTATAAGGAAAATTCGTTAAATAGAGATTCACCTTTTAAAATTACTTTGAACTACATAAAACAGATTTAAATGCATAAACAATAAATATTATTAAAAAAGTAATGATTTTAATGACATAAAGCATACATTCACACATGCGAACTTAAATTTTACTAATAGTCTGTTAATTTCGTCTCAGTTTTTTTTTTTTGTTTGAAAAAGTGTTTTCGCTTATAGTACATCTCGCATCTTTGCAATGCACCAAAAAACCCTTCAGTATTTTCTTTAAATTGTAATCCGCGTCGGATTGTTTCAAATGATCATACGAAAGTTTTTGATATCTGATCATGATCATTTCCATTTTCATCATCTTCATCTTCATCGCAATTCATTGCTGTATTGTTTTTATTTTTTACTCTGTTCAAAATATCCGATTCAGTTAGTGTTTCCGAGGTCTCAACTTCAAAATCAACTGAAAGATAATCATCAATCAGCAAATCATCGTTAATTTCTTCTTTTTTCCTCAGCTGTATCCACATTTCTTTCATTTCCTTTAAGGGAATATTAATAATAAAAACATTTCAAGGAGGAAAAAAAAAATAGATACCACGAAAAAGTTCGTTAAATAGAAAATGCACTTCGCTATTTGGAGGTTATTTTACGAAGAAATTAGCAAAATGGTCTTGGTTCCAAAGAAAAGTTCGCAAAATAGAGAAATTCGCAAAATAGAGGTTCGTTAAATAGCGGTCCGACTGTATTTCCATTTAAGTGGATTTGATGTACATTTTTAAAACAATTGATAAAACTCTTATTTCGCCATTTAGAAATGAAATAAACAGATATGAGTCATCGCATTCTAAACAATTGACAAGTTTCTGATTAAAAATATCATGATTGAAAATTTCAACTTGTTTATCACTTTTTGTACATCAGCAAATCTGCTAGTAATTAGAAAAGAACAACAGAGAAAAAGTCACAATATCTATAATGTAACTACAATAATGCACTGACTATGCAGTTAGTACAATATTAGTTAACTCTAATTTTAAATCATGCAACTAAAATTATAAATCTTTTCTATTATATTTTTATCTACAACTGAAAAATATGATCCGTTTTCAATCTTAACAATAGATTTCGTCTATTGTATTGAAGTTTACTGAAGTTTAAATATCTACGGCTATTGGTGAATGATTTGGCTTCAGTTATAATAGTTGGAGAAGATTAAATTGTTATAATCTTACTTGTAATGTTTATTAATTTCAAAACATTTAATTGGCACCAATATTTCAATAATACATAGATTCAAGATTCGTCTGGAGTTCAGTTACGGATTTTGTTTGCAAGTTTCCTATTACCATTTCTAAAAATACAAAATTTATTTATTAAACCTGTTTATGTAGATGTTACAATAGGTCTTCACCAAACATTTAAACAGTACTTTAATGTCTTTTTTCACAGTCGTACCCTCTTGGGCAAATCATTTTCTGAACGAAAATCATTACAAATATTACTAAATATCGCTAACATTATCGGAAGGAATAAATATTGTGTAAAGATCAAAACAACAAACAACGAAATCAAAAAGTATTCTACCAAAAGGCAAAACTGAAATAGTTTTTGACAATCATACTTTCATAATACAAAAAATAGTCCAAGTTATTTACCAACATCCACAAAAATACCTAAGTTACACAGAGCAGAAAGAGAAACGACAAAGAGGAGCGTAAGGCTCGAAAAATGGCAATTTTAAAAAGTGAATTTGGAAAGCTTAAAGTATTTCTAAAACATAGAAATAGTTTTCAGTTTTTACTGGAATGTTTCTATTTTAGTACAGATATACTATATATTATTCACGTAGCGACATTTAGATACATTTTATATTGATCACTGTTTTAAAGTTCAACAATTAAATTATTATTGTTAAGGTATTGTTAAGATATTGCTAAAATTTGTCTGCAATACTTTAAAGGAGATAATGTCCTAAATTCAATGGGTTGTTCATGAAGTCAATTACCGATGTGAAAATTTCTCTAACGGAAAAGTGATCCAATAATTTAATAACATTTACTGGCATGCGAGGTAACTCATTTCAATTTTAGATTTAAATTTTGTTACAGTATGTTCATACGAGAAAAAGAGAATTTCATCGTTTGTATCCGAATTATTCTCAAACTAATCTACTGTACATCCAGAAATGATAAAAATGATAATAACTGAGATTGTCGCCTAGTGAATCTCTTGAATGTAGACTAACGACAATGAATGCTGCATGTATTACATTTAATATCTAGATTGTACACATTTCTACAACAGCTTTAAAGGTGTTTTTTATCCAATGCCTAAGATCCAATCTTTATCATTTCGTCTCAGTTTTAAAGAAAGCAATTATTGCAACTATTTCGTGAAATTGAAGTTGACGAAGTATATTTAGGAGCACATTAATATCAGCAGAAACAGAAGAAGACAAACATTCCTCCCAGCTCTGGGAACGATATCTAAGTCCTACCACTCACGATTCAAGAGTATCATCAGCTGCGAAAGTTATGGTATTAAGTTTTTATTTTTTATTTATCTTTATAAGCTTTTTGTTGTTATTCCTTATCCATTTACATTAAAAATACGTCCAATTGAAAACAAGAAAAGTCTACACAAGTAAAAAAGTTAGGCAATCATTGTTTTGGAATAACTGTAAATACATAAAAAGTAGAAATAAGACTTAATGCTAAATGTGAATGTTAAAACAAAGTTTTTCTTTAGGGGATAGTTAGCAAAAAGTTCTATATCTCCACTAATTTTATCAAATTTCTAAAAATATTATAAAATCTAATCCTTATTATCTATCGTTCTTCTTATAATTTAAAATTCTCTCTTCCTAAAATTAAAAAGAAACACTTTCTTTTTCAGTGTAGAATTCATTTAATATGCAACTCAAAAATTTTGAGTTGAATTTAAGTGCAGTTAGAATGGCGCGTTCTTAAGTTCTTCAGCAAACTTTAGATGAGTTTCCTTATTGTGACCAACACATCCTTTCTTGAACATGTACGACAGCGAAGAGCCAGTCACTGATCGCTGTTCCATGATAATTTATTAATATAACCCATGTTGCGGTGGAAAATTAATGGACACTGCTGGTCTTGAGTCCTCCCCAATCTTACATAACCGACGAAAATGTTATATATAAATCGGGCCATGTAAGCGGTGTTCATTGGATCATTTTGGTCAAACTTATCGACAAAATTTCGTCCTTGCAAGAATTCGCAAATAGAAGGTTACACGCAAACTGCGAAGTTTGCTCCCGATAGGAAAAGCAAAAGAAGTAAATTGACCAAGAAAAAGTTATTTTGTATTGAATTTTCAGAGCAGATTAAAATAACGTTTTCTCTAATAGCTCATACTTGGTTTAAATAGGCTGTCAGATTCAAGATAATTCAAATCTTTCTAACCATTAAGATTCCAAATGTTCATGATACCAAAATCCTTATTTTTTGGTATAGCAATTTTCAAATTTCTCAAAATTAAAAAGTTACTGGTGGGTTAATAAAATTGTAAGATTATTGCATTGAATTCAATAATTTATATTTTGAAGAACTACTTTGTATATAGCGTGTTTAGTAGTCTACTACAACCTAAAACTCATTCCAACCTACAGTCTATATGTACATATTCATTATAAACTTCAAAACTACCGTTGCTTAACTTTTTCAGCTATGTTTATTTTTCGGTTGCTATAAACAAAAGTAAGGTTGAGAAAGACGACAGAAAAGAAAGAAACAGTGTCCTTCAAAATATGTTATTGGAGAGTAAGAGGAGTTTAATTATTTTTATTTTAATGGCATATTATTAATTTGCGGTATTGCAAAAGTTTCCCCACTATATGAATATTTGAGCTTTCATTTAATAGTTGATATTTAACGTAATAGTATACAAAAAAAATACCGAGAATATCTGCAAATTCATTTTGGATATGGGAAAAACAGAAGCCATTTTTCAGATTTTTCTACTCCTCAGGGATTTTTCTATGAAATGGATTTATAAATATTTTGAATGTAATCCGAAGTTAAAAGAAAAAAATTATTTTATGAAATAATCCATACATTCTGTGATAATTTATATTTAGGAAATATTAAAATATTAAAATTATAAATAAATAAATTTTAATACCGAAATATTAAAATTATGTTTGTTATATTGAACATCTTTGGCAGCTAAGGGAAAAACTCCTTGAATCAAGAAATAAATCAGAAGATTTTATCAAATTTTATTGAAATAGCAAGTAAACGCATCAGTAATCCATCGGTATGTCCTTAAAAGTTACATACTTAGCATTTAAATTAGTGGAATTTCAAATAAAGTCAAAACGATTTTCAATGATGACCGCTTCTATCATCGTTTTAACAGTTTTCAGCTCTACTGCTGAAAATTATCGTTCAATCTCTTAACGCATTTTCTTCATTTTGGTACTAACTTGAGAAAATAAACAGTAAGAGGAATTTCAATTCTATCTTGAAAGCTTTTCCTGACTCAACATTAAAGTCTTCAAATAGGCTTGAGTTGGTCACATTGCTGTTAGACACAAGCGAATCTTAAACGACTCCAGAAACATCTTACAATTTATCTGAAGACGCCTCTCCTATTTCAAAAGTCGATTTTATCGATTTTCAAGATTCCCCCCAAAGACATATTTGTGTAATTAAAGTTTTAATGGAATTTTCTCTTCAATAGTTCGGCAGAAAGGTAAGTTTTGAAGTCTCTTAAAGCCACTTCTAAAGCATTTATTTCGTACGGTAAAGAATAATTAATTTTGGGCAAAACCTCTGATGATGAAAGAAGAATCTTCTTTTTTCCTCTTCATTTAGGTATGAGAAAGTGGAGCTAAAACAACAAGCAAATTATTTCAAAAGAACTCTAAAGTGTGAGATAAAATTATAGAAATCCTATTTTTGCATCAGACTTTAGGATTTTTGATTTGTAATTTTTTTTTAGAATGAAAGCCTGTTTCCTTAGAAAAGAAAACACACATCAATGGTTTAGGCCTTCAGATACTAATCTGAGCTTCTTATCGACTGGATTAAGTAAGTTATTAAAAACAAATCATCTTTTATTTTGCAGTAATAAAGATACTAAATAAGAATATTCAATGGTTACTTTAATGGTAACGATAGCTTCCCTTTTTTTCGTTTGAAATTTTTTGCTTTATTTTTTGCATTATCGCAAGAAAAAAAACCAGCAATCAATTTCTCTATAGCAATGTCTCCTGCGTAGGGTGACCAGATTTTTTCGACGTCAATCCGGGACGGACAATTTTCACGACCCAAAAAAAACATCTGGCAAACTACTTTAGCAAAAGAAACCAACTTTCTCGATTATTTAAAAATTCCGGGATTATTTTCAGAATCCGGAAAATGCGTTGATGCACAATCCTGGACGTCTGGTCACCCTACTCGTATGGTAACTATTTAACAATTGCTAGTTCTCGAATAGGTGCGAGGAATGGATCAGGTGGAGCTATTTTGTAGGCAATACCAGTTACAACTGTTGGGAAGAGAATAATATAGCGGGGAATTCCAACCGGGAATTGATCATTTAATTCTATATTCTAGTTCTAGTAGACGTTGCTTAACCGTTCTAAAAATTGCAGAAAGAGCGAATATTGGAGCGACAACGGTCTGCAAACGTGTGTAAATATTATATTTATATACATGATTACACATGTTCTAGTTACGTCCAAGTTTGTTTCATATATACTTTTATTATTTTACGAAAATTTTGGTTGTAAATGAGAATGCTTGAAAGTCGGTTGGTCAGAGATTACGAGTACTTTACTATAACAGCGTAAATACAATTGCAAAATTGAAAGTTGCTGAATATTATACCTAAAGATGTATAGTGATCACATGACGAAAAAGTTTAAAAATATTTTATCCACTTTGACTGAACTACCTTGTCATTTTATTCCGCAGAATTTAAAAAGTTTGGACAAATTTCTAAAGTAAAAAATTTAGCATTATTGGAATTTTGACTGCAGTTAAACACGACCTGATGTTATTGTATTTTGGCTACAATAAATCAAATTTGGCATTATTCAAATTCCCGTTAATTGCGACCTAGCTGTAAAACTGCACTAAGAAGAAAACTGCCTACTAACAGAAGATTATTTTTATAAGCAGTACTGGTATCTGACTATAAACTGTTATGAAACTTCTCATTTTTTATTACAACTCCCTATCTGTCACTATAAAAACGAATGATATAATTAATTTTTGTGTACACAAAATATTTTTATATATTCTTTCCAATTTTGTAGTAAAATTTGCCACTGAATCTCATAGTTGTCGATAATTCAGAACATGAAAATTTATTTAAAATGATTAACTTTTAATGAAAATCTAAAGTATTAGAAAAAAATTGCAATATATCTCCTTTGCACTACAAAATGATAACTAAAAGTGGCAATAATATTCTAACTTAACAATAGAAAAATAATATTCAAGGTACTTTTTAGTCGCCCTTTATTAGTCACAAATACTGAAATACTTGTGCCAACCTGTGCAATTACTGAAAAAACATGTAGAAGGGAAGACTAGAAATTATCTTATCAAGGCTTCATGTTCTGAGTTTTATCTTTTCTTCTTAATTTTTGATTTACTGAATTAGTCTTCTTCAAATATGTAAGAAGGTCTAACGTGCATCAAATGTAACATGATAACCGGAAAAATAAAGAAATGCACAAATTCGTTTGCAAAGGCGTGAAAGCAAACGAATTTGTGCATTTCTATATTTTTTCCGTTTTTCTTCTTCAAATACCTATGCTACTTTTAATCCCTTAACAATACGACAAGGTAGGCTTTGTATAATTATATCAACGAAAGTTTGAATATAATTAACATGCTATTATTATGAATTCCTACAACTATGATAATTCCAATAGCCACCCTATTATTTAATAATTAACAATTACCCAGAAATGAAATTGCCAAAGGATATTAATTTGAGACTGTTCAATTTTAATTTACGGTAATATTAAGTGGCAATAAAAAGGAATATTCTTTCAAATAATTAAAAGCAGTTTTTTTGTAGTTCATCTTACAGTTATAAAATAAAAGGAACAGAGATAATGAAATATTATCTCAATATGTGAAATTGAAATTTACAATATAGCCTTAAGCAACTGAAATTTTAATTTTAATTAAAGTTATTTCAAAATAGAATTTTTTTGCAAATGATCTAAAGTCAAAAATTAAAATTTTAAAAACTTCAATTACTATTAAAGTTTTTTTTAAAGAAAAACAATAAAAAAAATTGAAGTTAAAGATGAATCTTCCGTTCTGTGGACTATTAAAGAAAAGTTATTTCATTTATGAATGTTTGTTGTGACAATAGAATTGAAAGTTAAATTAAAATTTCAGTGTGGTCAGTTATATTTCCAAGGAATTTGTGAAATTAATTCTCCCGCGAAAGTAAAGCAATTTTCTCCCCAGAAATTCGGTGCCCATGTTGTATCTAAACCTAGGAACAAGGAGCTGGGAGGCTATTATAAACAGTGCTGTCGGCGACAGAGATAAGCCAAGGCAATGGTACTTCGCAGCCGGACACCTTGCAGCTGACAGAAAGCCAATTCTCCACCACCGCTTGTTACTCACCGAGGACTACAAGCTCGTATGTGATCTCGTCTTTGCCATAAATATTTTCCGCCTTGCACGAGTAGTTACCGGCGTCCTGCCGCTTGACCTGACGGATGAACAAGGAGCCATCCTCCGGCAAGAATGTCCGCTCTGTCTCGGCTATTGGGACGCTTCTGCCAAAAGAGAGAAAACATGTTACCAGGCTGTAAATTCAACGGGTTAAACAATTCATTACATTCAAAACATTCATTACAAGAGCAATGCTTTTCTGATGCCGCCTTCTTTTTCGTAACGGATGTATTGCCTGAAGAGTTCAGAGGGTTCTCGTCTGATGAATAAAACAGCAGCGCTTGTTTACCATTCTTTTATTCTTTTGTCTAAAGCAGACGCCCGTTACAGTAAATAAAACATCACTCGTTGCTGTTTCCGTTTAATTCAACCTAATATAAAAGGCGGAATTCGATCTCAACACAAACGAAAAGTAAATAAAATATCTACTGTTTCAACAGCTTACCTGCAAATCGAAAGTTAGTATATTTGAGAATTAATGAATTAACAAAATAAAATGTAAAATGTATTAAAATACAGAAAAAAAATACCTTTTTTTTTCAAAGATAACAAAGCTGCAATAACTAAACAACAACAACGCAAATAAAACCAATTTCAGTTAGATGCATATTCAATGTCAATCGGAACTTTGTACTACAAATCTAATTTCTTTTTATAGTGTTGTACGTAATGTTAGATTTAATAATAAACTAGACATTTTCAATTATTTTAAAACTTTTAAAATCCAACTTATAAAAAGAAGATAATGCCTTTCTATGTCTTTTTTCTCAATCTGGGAATATACGGCATCTTAAAGATATTACAAATAATGAAGATAATGTAACAAATGTCTATCAATTAGCCTTAAAGGAAACAATGAAGGAATCTGTTATTAAAAACTTTAGTCCATCTCAAATTTCAGCGAAACAATTTCAGGTGTCTCATAAGGAAGACGTCATGTTTGGTTTTTTTTTCTTCAAGTCGCCGCAACTGATGAATAGGAATAAATAAAAGAAATGCCTTTTTTTGGGTTTTACTTTGAGTCCCTGAGACGGCCGTTTTGAGCTTGTTGGATTCTCTGCACATGTTTTCCATCTTCAAGTAATAATTAAAATTCATTGGTACGATGGTCAGATAGAAAGAAAACATCCATCAAGTCCATGGTTCATGAAATGATACAGACAAATTTGAGATGGACATTCGAAAGAGGACACAGTATGGTGGCTTACGCACACGCTCATTAACGTCTTTCCTATCAAAAATCAATCCTTCTATTAACATTTTTGATTCAACTTATTTTTTTAAATCAAAACTGGAAAAACTGATCTTTATTTTAAACACATATACAAACAGCTTAAAAATAACTTACAATTTTTAAGACAGAAATATTTTTTGAGTAAGTTTTTAAAATTACTTTAAGATAATATAATTTACTTACTTGGAAGCCCACGTAGTTGTGGGTGTAGGCATTCCTAAAGACCGACATTCAAAAGATATATTTTGTTGCCAAGAAATTACAATTCGATCAGAGAAAGAAGCAATGCTGGCTCCAGCTGAAAAGAAAAAAAAATCAATTTCAAATTCACAATAACTAAATCGATTTCTTTTTTTTTTTTGTTAAAACTTTTAAATTTCTACATTGCTGTTTAGAATTTTGAAGATAAAAGAATTGTAGAACGTATCTCATCAATTGTAATGTAAAATTATACTTTAAATTTAGCTGATCAGTAAATCTTTATATTTATCATAAAAAATAGTATTTTAACAATTTAATTTTAAGTTTTGTAAAAAAGAATACTTTGCTTTGTCATATGTAATCTGAGTTGAAAAGAACAATAATAAAGAAATAAAGCTAAACCATCTGCAGTTGACACATAAAAGTGCTTAAATTTCATTAACAAGAATGATAATATTTTTATTTTACAAGAGCATGGCCTAGATATACTTAAAAAGGGATTATGGCTGTTTTGAAGAAAATCTGTAATTTGATGCATTTAATAACCTATACCGAAGAAATGTTAATAATGAAGAAAATTTTTATTATCTATATTTAAAAAGGAGGACGTCTTTTGTTTGTGAATTTGCTTGTTCGCTGTACACTCTTAGGCCCTTTGACCGATCTGGACTAAACTTTGCAGAATTACTCTTTACGACACTCCGAAAATATCAGGCTGAAATTGAATCCTGGCCACATCTCCCTCTGCCCCTAATTTAATCCCCTTCACACTTTTGTGGAATTTTCAAGTATGCTTTTCACCTGACTTCTTTCTTCAAAATAGAAATGTTACTGTTGAGCATCCGTTAAACGCTGGCCTTTGGAGGTATGGTTACCGGGGTCGAATTTGCTTGGTAGGAATAATATTTTTTAGGTTGCAAAATCAGTAATAATAATATTACTTTGTAATATTACTTAGTAATCATTACCTGATTTCTTTACCAACTGGGGAAGATTTGAAGTGATAGGGGCATGTAGAAGGACAGAACGGGTGGGAAGTCTTATATTGTCCTATGTCGATATTAATTTCATATCTAAGGCTTATCGAGTTACAAAATAGGAATATTATATTAATTTTAACTATCATGTGAAGGATTTTTACCAACTGGAGAAGTTTCAAAGTGATCACAAAATTACAATTTCTTCATTATTCACATCGAAAGAACTATTTTTTTTGTAACATTAGCGAAGCATGGGTATTTTTGTAGTATTTATGTATATAAATATATACACTATGATTAACATTTATGTATAAAAAAAATCAATTTTAAGTATTAGTTTTAGTCAAGGTCCCGTCTTTACGTAATATTTCTATTTTCACAATAAGTACTGTCATAAAAGGAAATAGAAATAAACGAATTGCTGAAGTAAAGGTGAATTTGAAGATTTGGATTTTTAAATTACTTTAAAAAGGAATATATTCAAAGATAATCTGAATGTATATTACAGTGATCAGCACTACAATTACAGAATAAAGTTGATTATGGAACTATTTATTATAAAGGAGAGATTTTAAATAAACAACGACTTAAATGACTTAAAATGTATGGTATTTAATTCATCTGCTACTTATGCAGATGTTCTGACCTGCAATTAATCCATAATCTATTGATCCGAACGAAAATATTTCAATTGGTGAAGAGGAAATTATCATTCACTATTTGTTTATTCCAATTATTTAACATAATTAGTAATAACTATAATAATAATAATTTACTGATTAAAATAATATATAATTTTTAATGTATCATTTTATTTATCTTTAAGGACGGAATGTAACTTTTTATTACATTAAAAATGTTAGGTGTACAATAACTTATCTACTATTATTTCATATATACGAGAAAGTAGCTTAAACTCAAACTATTTTCCCTCCGCTTTGTGATATGGTGACACTGACACAGCTGAAGTAAAAGTAACATACAATGTATAACAGGTCGGGATGATGAACCAACATCTAAATGAGTGTTGACAGTAGAGGTTACAAATAAGGAAGATATTCGTGACTGCGTTTTGTCACCAAAAAAACAAACAAAAAAACTGCAAAAGCTTGTGAATCGATTTATTCTCTTTAGAAACAATAACATATTGTAATTTGTTTTTAATTCTAAATTTAAAAAATTTGATTTTGATCGAATGACCGATAGATTGCCTTCGTGACTGTGAAATCACTGATTTCAACAGTTGATGCACAAATTTCCGCCAAAAGGAACTTGTATCTAGCTAGGAAAGAATAAAGCAAGAAGCTTTCAGTCGATTATATAAATGCATAAAATTAAATAGAAAGAAAGCGGGTTCCCATGAACTCAATGAAAACAACAATGTCTTACGTGGTGAAATTGATCATGGACACATTTCCCGTCTTCAAAATTGAGCAACGATATGAGTGCTCTTTGTGCTTGCCGCAAATCCATGCTGGAGCAGCAATGAGCCATCGCTCGCATCGCCATCCTGGTGAGCTAAGGTTCCCAATGCTAGCAAGCAGCGAGCAAAATGGCGGCCACAAATGGCAATTAAACTGTTATTCATCGGTAAGTAGACAGCAAAAAAAAGGTTAGAGTTCCTTATATTTCCTAATATTCCTTCCGAATATTTTTCTGAAATGTGGAAGTTTATGTCGCTTTTTATTTATTTCATTGACGTTAGAACAGTTGAGACACGGTAAATCGCAGTCGTTTGCTCCGTCATGTTGCTAATTCCCAGTTTCGATCATGCGCACATGTCTTTTGAGCAATCTTTGCTCATGATGCCTCACTTTTTGAAGACAGCTATTGTGCTACTTGGCTGGGAAATATTACCACCCCACTCGGTGTACTGAACTGATACAGCATCGTCAAATTACCATTTGTTCCAGCTGCACGCTTTGTTTGAGACAGACTTTAAAAATGTTGATGAAAGAAGATAATAACTTCATAATTTCATTGCACGTAAAAATTACATTATTATTTAATTATTACTTAATAATTTCATCGAAATGTTGATTAGTTTCTATTGGAATGCAAAGTAAAGCATTATGAGAGCAATGCTACTAGAAATGGTTACTTTTGTAGGTAACATTCAGTTACCTACTTACTGTATTTTCGAAGTAGAGTAACTGAGTTTCTTTTCTCAGTAACTGAATTACGAAAATGCTTTAATTTTGGTTTATTCTTTTAATTATTTATTAATGTCTCGCAACAATAGCAAGTAATATTTTCGAAGATTTATAGCAAATGGTTTTTACCGTCCCATTTGGGAGTTATTGTGATTGCAACCAAAAATCGGTAGCAATTGCGTTTGTCCAGACCGTCGTCTGTCCAACCCTAACTACTCCCGAACGGAAGGTAGGATCGACAAACGGATTTCACCATCGTATTCAGAGGCCCAAAGAACGTAGGAATAGAGTATTTTCAAGGTCCAACGCCCGCACCCCTCCCCATGTTCGAGATATTGTGATGAGTTTTATAACCATATTTAGAATTACTTTGATTATTCTATTCTATTTTATTTACTTTTATATATATTTTACTGTTTCAATCAATTCTAATCTAATCAGTTGTAAATTTCAAATTATAACCGAAAGCGATCTTCTCTATTTGTTTACTTTTGAATTTCAACGGCTGAGGGTTCCCATAATTCCCTGTAATTTAAATCTTCAGTTAATTTCAGTTACGAATCACATGTTATTTTAAATCACCCAATGAACTGTTAAAGCCCTCAGCCAATGACCGATCATTGTAAATACTCTATAAAAGCCCTTGCTCTCCCTGAATAAAAAGAGAACACAGAGAACACAGTTAGATCGAGCTTAAGTCTAATCTACTTCTTTTCACGAACCAGTGACACACAACAAAAATCACGACAATATTTGGCACTGTTTTCATTGGATTTCATTTCAGTTGTCAGCTATAGCTTAATACTTCGACTCATCTACTTAAGATTTTCGGTTCAAATCCGTATATCTACATTTGTTTTTTTGGTTTTCTTATTTTCCTAACTTTCTTTTATTTTTCCTTACGTTAATGTACTTCCGTTTTTTTTTATGGATCACTTTTAAATTTATATTACATTCACTTGTTTTCTAGTTCATCACATCGGTGAGAGGACTGGAATTCTATAATCTTCAAGAAACTGCATTTTTTTTTTTTTTATTGACAGAACTTTTTAAAAAAATTTTGATATAAATTTTTTTTAAAACAGTTATTTTTTAAAATTAAATTGTAACTCACTTTTTAAAAATAATGTTTGCCACTCCTAATTTCAACTTTATTTTCTTTATTAAAACTGGCCTTCAATAGTTTATTTCATTCATGAAAAGCAGGTTGTTATTTTCAGCATTAATTATTGAGTTTCTTTACAAGTTATCAAAATATTAATTTATTTCATAATTTGTAGACATGGTTGGACGAATTAAGTTCATTCATATTAAAATACCCTTAATTAGGTTGTAAACCATGCTTTCGACATAATTTTCTCGTTTGGGAGCTTAATAATAGCTGTAACTAATATTAAATGGATACAACCTTTTAAAAATATTGTTTGTTTGATTAACAACTAATCGATTCGGAAATATTCCACCGCAATTTATTAGAAACATCATAAGGTAATAACAGATTTATGCAATTTAGTTCAGGTTACGATCACTGAATACCACTGATAAAGCATTTATGTCGATACGCTGTCGATTTCTATTGGAAACTATGGCTTAATCCTGTTTAATAAACAGTTTTATGGTACAGTAGATTAAGGAGATCAAATTGCGAAGCCCGTATGCTGTTTCAACGATTCAAGAGCGTATATAGTGCCTCGAAAAGTTTTGGTAATGTAGCCAGCTTAAGATATCTTAATTTAGTTATCAGATAGCGAAAATTAAATCTTAGAAAACAATCACACCACATTCTATCCAATTCTAGACACATCCTGAATAATTTAACAAAAGGCCAAAAATTAATAAACGTGAAGTTAAAAATTGCGTAAAGCAACGGAATCTGATGATTCAAGCATGAGAATTTGTAGTAGCAAAGAATAATCTCTCAATAGTCGGATGATCTACAAGAGTTAAAAAGGCATTGACATAAATGAGATTTAATAACATATTAATGGTTAAACTTTCAACTATTCCTTCTTCAGAAAAGACAGTTCAAGAAGTAAGGTTCCTCTGACCACAAGGAAAAGAGCATAAGTTGAGGACAGACAGCTGATCGGAAGCTCGAGAATGAAATCTAATACCTCTTTGATATACGACTGGGTGAAATTTGGATCTTACAGGGAAGAGAACTAGAGAAAAATATTAAATGATATTTAATAACATTTTTGCAATATTTAATGTGGAGTATCAAGCTCTTTTACGATATTCAAATAATCATGAAACATTGTCATTATTTTGTTACATTAACTGTAAATTCCGGATCTATTGCTAAAGTTTCCGTTATATAATTTTTTTTACAAAATTATGAGCGTCAACAAAATGATTTCAAAAAATGCGGTGAGTAAATTCGGAATGTGATGCTTCAAAAATTATCAGTAACTTCTCGAATATCTAAAATATCTAAAATACTGGTAACTAAGTAGAAATCTTCAAAGAAATTCTTGAGATTTAGTGTAAGAAAGACTTTTAATCTACATACTTAGTAGATTGATTGACTCGAAGATTCTTATTGAACAAAAAAAAAGTTCTAGAATACAAGTTTTCTTAAAAGGATAATTCAGAAAGAAAATCAAAACATGAATTTCGTTTTTATCTATTCATTTTAAATTTATCAATCAGTTAAATTTAAAACAGTAAAGATTCCATGTGAGGAATGAATGTCAGGGCTACTGTTAAAACGATAGTTCCAAATTTCTAAAAAAAATTAGCAAATCTGATTTATTTCTTTATGGAGCAAAAATCTCGTAATCGAGAATAAGGAATTACTCAAAGTTATGCTGAATATTCATTCTTAATGTTTTATTAATGCTTTTTATTATTTAAGAAATCGAAACACCCATTTTATGTAAATGAAGAGCTACAAATAACTTCATTTTGTTAATTTGGGTCTTAATTTTCACCTTTTTTATTTCATATTTTTCGCAAAAGAAGTTTGATGATTCTGTTTCCAACAGTATCGACATGTTGTTTCTTTTCAAAATTGGATAATGATGTTTTTTTTTTATTTGTTTTATTATTTAATTTATATGCTATTTGGTGTTTTGGTTTTTGTTTTAAGCAATTTTTTATAAGCTAACATCAATATTTATTTGAAATCAGTTATTATTATAACAAATGAACTTTATTAATCTCTTATAGGCCTTTTATTGAAAATTAAAAATGATTTATACATCGGTAGATGAATGAAATACGATCTCCTTTAAATTTCAGGTAAATCTATTTGAAAGATATATGACAGTCTTTAGTTAGTCTCTGATCTATATAGAAAATTAGTACGTGGTTAATAATTGACGTTATTCGTCATCGCAACCCAGAAATATATTGAGTTTTATTAATTATTAACCGGTGTAACCAAAAGCATAAGTCAGTGTTATTATTAGTCATTAACAATCATCATCATGGTAGATCAATCCGTAGATTGGTTCGCAACATAATGTCTCCAGCCATTACGGTCTTCTGCAGTCCGGCTCAACTCCACGTAGCACCGCAAATTCCTATCTTTAAGGATGTTTTGTATGTAAGTGGTCCTGGGGCGGCCTCTTGATCTTCTTTCATTAACAATGGTCTAGAGAAATCTTAGACGGGCTGTAGCATCTATAAGCGCCAATTCTTAGTTAATGATCGTACTAATAAACTTTTTATTTAACAGGAATAGAGATTAAAATAGGAAATGCTACACAATGAACAAATGAACAGCAAAACATCTGCTGACCAACGTGACAATAACAACAGATCAATAATAGCAGAGTGATCAATGACAGCGCACGCAGTGGCCATCAAATGAACCTCGTAATTCGCTGGAGCTTACTATTGCCTTCCTACCTTTATCTGTATGTTTTTATACGTAGATCATCCTCAGATCGAATTTGACTGATACATCTCTAATCAAGAAAGACCTACATTAAATTACATGTACATTAAGCGAAAGCAAATAGGAACCTGTAAACAACTCAACTAACATCTCTTGATTATAACTGTTTATGAGATTTGATGGCCAACAGTGTTACAGAGAGCTGAGATCGTTATTGAATACCACATACGCACCCGATAATTGGCATTAGCTGAATCTAATAATGTCGAAACGTTAATGGCGCTTACAATTTTTCATTGAGTAAAACAGATAACAGAAGGATTTGTCAAACATTCATTGCTAGGACAATGCTGGCATGAAAACTAAAGTAGATAAACAAAATTTTGGATTACTATTATTTCAAAATAGTATTAAAACAGAAATCCTGATATTTCTGTATGAATAACTCAATTCTTCTAACGTATTCGTTTTTGTCAAAAGTAAAGCAGCTACTAAGATTATGAATACATTAAAACTTTATTTTTTCGCTACTTGAAATAACAGGAGCTAACACATAAATAAATGATGTTTTCAAATTAATATTATATAAACACAATATCATTATATGATAACTTTTATCAATCATAAAATTTGGTTTTACTTATTGTAACGTCCTTCATGTGAACGATTTAGAAGAATAGGAAATTATTCACTTGTTCCTAAAATAAGCTTATTAAATATATTTCAACTGTAAAATCAATTTTACTAATATTATCTTTTCGTTTCTAAATTATTACTTTCAAAAATTAACCTCAAAATAATAACAAATTATCTTGATAATCTGAGATGATTTCTATGATTGGATATTTTTTGTATGTTGAGATATATAATGAGATATATTTGTTTCCATATCATTCTTCAAGTCGATGTAATATATGTACTATATATTTATAATACTTCAATGCTTGTATTACTAACATTCATAAAATGGTAGAGAGACATCAATGTCCTTTGTAGGTCTTCAGATTTTCCCATTCATATGTTAGTAATGACATGTTAGTAATATGTTAGACATTGCAGTAGCATATAAGATTTACTGCTTATTATATCTGTAGATGGATTCAACAGTGAAAAAACAAAATTTTTTGTTCTCAGGGTTAGTGAGTGGTCGTTCAGGTGAAGCCCTGTGGTATAGGCGATGGCTTGCCATCCTGCTGATACATCTGAAACTGGGTTCGAATCCGGGGCCGGTATGGATGTGACTTTCTTTTCTTCTGTTGTTTGTCTGTTTCTCTGGTATAACGTGAGCCGCCTCCTACGGCGTAACCTGGGCTAAAAAAAAAGGCAGTTAGCTTAGTCGTTGGTTAAAAAATAAGAGTTAATAAGTGAACAAATCCTTCCACACTTTTTCCACAGTGATTCAATCACATTCTTCTGGCTAATAAAGAAAATTATGGAACATGTCGGCACGTGGTTCATCTCGGATTCTGAGGAACATTTCCTATTATGTGACTCATTAGTATGATAGAATAACCAGTTCTACTGGGAAAAGGATAAAAAGTATTCATTTAATTATTTATTAATATTGTTCTGCAATCTACTTCATTTAAGTTTATTGCATATCATTCCATAAAAAGAAAAAAAAGAACTTACATAACTAAGCAAAAATTCACTGACCTAATTTTGGTTCTTGTACCGGGAATCGGAGTTACTAAACTCTCATCAGTCCGAATTCGCCCAATATACCCATCTCAGCGAAGAAAGACAATATACAAAACGGACAAACAAACAAGACAACAAACCCTCAATTAAAAAAACGTAAAAAAATTCAAGTATAACTGGAGTGAACATTCAATCCAAGCTAGCATTCCGTTTAGCTTGGTAAGGATTAATTTATTAAAAGAATTAATTTATTATTGTCTTTGATTCTCGGTCCAAAAACCAGAATTAGTTCAGTGAATTTTTTGTTCAGTTTTGTGCGTTTTTTGTTTTCTTTTAGTCAACAAATGCAATAATAGTCACGCACGTTAAATTTGATTTAAATGAATATAATTACATCACAATACATAGAAATATTGTCATCCTGAATTTTATATAAAAAAAATCCGTACTTTAAAATCGTCAGTGGATGAAAAATGATTTAAATTTAAATTGATAATGAAAATTCTACTGTTTTATCATCAAACGGGAAAAAAATCTAAAAATGATCTTCAACTTTGTTAGAATATGAATACTGTGTTCATTCAACTCATTGCTACTGCTGTTCCGTGCTTTCACTGCTTATCAATTTCTATTATTCTAAAAATTTCCATGGGGCAGTAATATATTACTCTATTAGTCTTCTGAAGTCTTTGTTTCATTATTTCAATAGCCAGCAATTTCAGTTAGTTGTTTAGTTGAGGATTAAGAAACGGTAGACAAACCATTATTAATTGAAAAGTTGAAAGACGTATTAATGCTTAAATAAAATCTTTATTATTCTGCGACACAATAATACTGAATGAATACTTATCATTTAAGACCAGCACTGTATGAAGCAGTTAACAAGAATAATAAAACAGTGTGGAAAGAACAAATCATTTATATCTCAACGACATCTAAGAAGATCTCTTTGGTAAGCCAATTGAGCCATTTTAAGTTCAAGATGATGTTGGCGTCATTATATCACATGATTAAGCATATGGTAAGAGCTTTTGTAAGACAACAAAACAAAAGCATAAGAATTTTAGGCTTATTGACATCGCAAGTTAGATGGTAAATCTTCCGGTTTTGAGATGTAAGAACTAAATGATCCTAAATTCTGTAGGGTTGTTTTGCAATAGTTCATTTTACGATTAATTTTAATTACAGCTTTAATAACATGCTAAAAATAATAAATAAATAAATAAATAATATATTTAAAAAAAGAAATATTTACTAAAATTACTGCGATAATATTATTTTCGTTAAATTACAGTATTTCTTTGTTGTCTTGATGCAATGACGACTAGTATTTATTCAATATTATTTCAGTTCTTCCTAACATTCAAATCAAATTAAAGATTTTATTCGAAATATTATCATATTTATTTAGCGATTCCTTATTGAGTAAGCTGAGTCTTGTCGTGCTATTTTGTTTTATAGAAACGTTACAAAAACTGAAGTGAATTTTATTTAAAGCCTATATTACAATACTATTAAAGACATTCTTTTATTAGAATAATTTTATTACAAAACAAATACTGAATTGTTTTTATATACAACTTTGTTTTTAAATAACGAATAAGAAACACAGTTAAAAGAACTCTTACTAAAATAGTAGCATTCAAATGCGTCGGATTAGAATGGTACTGTTTACAAAATACGACCACATTGCGGTTATTAACCTTCATCAATTTAGAATGAAATTAAAATCGTTCACTAAGTAATGAGTCACTAAGTAATTTTGGTGTGAAACTCCTTTGTTAACAGAGGGTGTTGTTGCTATGAGGAAGGATTCTTGTATGAATAGTAATATTCTGTTTCCACCTCTCCCCGCTACCCTCATCTCTCGGAAAATTTGTTGATATCCCGTGCTCACTACATGGTTGATATTTTACATTATTTTTTTTAGAAGAGCATACATAAAAGACTCCTTCCTCATAGCAACAACAGCCTCTGTTAAGAATGAACTTTCCTACCAACATGTGACTCGTTACTTAGTGAGCGAATGAAATTTTCAATCATTCTGAACTGATGAAGGCAAATAACCTCAACGTGTTCGTATTTCGTAATCCGAAGCATCAGAATGATACTGTTTTAATAAGAGATTTTTCAACGATGCTTTCTTTTCGTTATATATTTATATTTTTTACAAAGCCTATTGGTAACTTTATTTTTATTAGTAAGAATAACATTATTATTGAGTTCTTACTAAGTTCTATAATTTTGAATTGAATCTGAAATGTGCTCCTTCTGGGGACAAAAAAAGAAGAATGTCAAATTATGTCATCATTATCACAGTTCCAATCCTAAGTTGCAGGAGGAGAGCTAGAATTAAATTTAAAATAATTGCAAACTAATATTTCGTATTTGTATTAATTTGCAGTCATAAGAGGTTCAAAAACTAATTCAGAACATTCCTTACTTTAAAAAAATCATAAAATTAATGCTTAGTTTATGTTTTTGATAGAAATCTGTATTTACAAAGAGAAACTCACTGATATTCGAGATCCAATCCGTGTTGACAACTATTAAAAAAGAAGTGAATTATGTCCGATCTTTGCTGTACTCTATTTCTGAATATTCTTCAATACATATCCTGTAGCAATTTTGAAAATCAAATAACGATGTTGTCTTATAAGTAATCCTTTAATTAAGCTTCACTTTCTCAGTCATCGAAAAACTATGAAATTTTCGGCCACTACAAGATCAGTTGGCCACTTGGTGAAGTTTTTCAAAGGTCTGCCTATCCTCAATTGGTACATTACTTTCATGTATAGTTCATGAGCCGGTACCTTTCTTGCTAAAGAAATGATGTAGGGATTGATGATACTTCTAAGGCATTTACATTGTTAAAATGCATAGGCAATTCAGAATTGTAGTTACCGAATATGGCAACCATTCAAAATGGCGACTTTAGAACCGTCAAGTTCTCGATCAAAATGTAAGGTAAAAAAAATTGTAGAACCGATTATCAGCTTTAATATCCTTTTCATAACATCAAAATTGGATAAGTCATTGGCAGGGTACAGACTCTTAAAGTTTAATTTGGGCCGTTATATTCGATAGCTGTCGTTCTGAGATGGTTTGTTTTGCTTGTTATATAGAACCCATTGAACATGCCTTAAAAGTTTCATTGAGTCCCCTCACTTTTCACCCAAAAAAAAAAGGACTAGTAAGGCTGATAACAAAATCTGAAATACCTAGCTCAACTTATTTGACACATGAATCATTGACTTATTAGCAACATGAATATAATTATGATTGTAGGACTTTTTAAAACTACGTTTTGCAAAGCAGCATCTTCCAACCTATCGACATTCATATATGGCTCTGCCTTTGTTTCCGAGATATAAATTCATTGTTCCATCATTCGACAATGTAGATAGAACCAAATTTCTTCAGGCCTTCAAAATAAATTTAGAAAATACACAAATTTGACAATTTGTTAGCAGCTAGCAACATTTATTGTCAAAATAACTACCTATATTTACAATGTAATTCATCATTAAATATATTGGCATTTTTTTTCATAATAAATGTTAACTTTAAAAAGAAAATATATAACTTAGTTCCAGGTAAAAAATTACTGCCCTTAGGGCTATGTAAGATAAACAAATAATTAATCTTTGCTTTAGCGTTAAGAAGTTGTTTTCGCTAGAGAACTTCAAAAAACTTCTCTTTGCTTAGCGTAAAGCTCCGAAGTTGAATACTAAAACATGATGCCAATATAAAATATTCCTTTTGTTTCAAATCAGAAAGGTTTCGGGAATCTTACGAAGCTGCTAATAAACATGAGAACAGCTGCAGATTTCCTTCTGCAAAGTGTTTTCTTTATTAAATGATTTATTGTACCGCACTCTCTTTCATCTGTGAAGCATAATGGATTCGCAGATGAAAGAGAGTACGACACAATAAATATAAATATAAATAAATTTTCCATTTGAAATTTCCAATAAAAATATCTAGCTAATACAATCAGTTGTGAAACACAACAATGATAAATCCGACTATTTGTAAGAAAAATATTCTACAATAAATTCCGCTTTTGATAAAGGAGTATTTATTCATATTTATTCTTCTCCAAGTACATTACTTGTTTCTCACTTTATATATGAAGTAGAAAGAACTTAGTCTACTTTCCTTCAAATATTATTTCTTTTTCTTCTCTCTCTTTGTTTTACGTTTTATATTTTGTAAAGTCGTGAAAATATAAAACCTACAGTCGTGTTCGAATCATATCTGCTGTAAAAATATTTCATTTCTGAAAAAAATGAATTGAAACTCAATTACAATTTTAAAAATATTTGCTTTGTTATGTCGTTTGTTTATTTAAATTTAATTCTTACTTTATGTTGTTTATTTGTCTCCTTCTCAACGGACAAGGACTAAATTGTTATATAAATTAAAAGATAGGGTAATTTTACAGTCGAAATATTGTATGTTAAAATATATGTTATAAATATTATTAGAAAAAAGTTTGTGTCGAAATTTATATAATGTATTAAAATAAATTAAATTTCCATTGTATTATATTCTCGTGGAATGGATTAATTCGTACTGTTTTGCAAAATGAGATGTTCATCGATATATACAAAGCCACTATTTACATTTCAATAACAACGATCCGTTTTGAAAAAATTTTAAATACAAAAGTTAAATTTCAAATGGACTTTTACCACACGTTAAAAGATCAATTAATAAACGTTAGATATTCCTTGACCTCAAATACTCCTATTTTTGAGACTTGAGCCCTAGTCTCAGAAAAATGCGTCCAGCAGTTAGTAGGGGGAACACGCATACAGAAGCACAAGCAGACTGACTGATTTGATAAGCCCGAATATTGCCTGAGCCTACATTTCAAGTTTCTCAACTGTAACCTGATGAAAGACCGAAAATGATTAGACCTTACCACGATTTTCGCATAATCAAAGCTTCAGCATAATCTAGATCGATACAGGTTAGAAATTTTGTTGTATCCTTATGGACAAGATAAACTGCTACATAAATATCCAATGATATATCATTAGATAATGCCGTAAATCTTTCATCATGGTAATAAATCAACTCTGAATTCATAACAAGTTTCGTAGTATACTTTCAATTTCCTTCCGAAATTAAGAGTTGCAATTGACGAAAAAATAAAATTGTTATCATTTTATGAAGAATAGCCTGTTAATTAGTTTTGTTTTAGAAAATGGAAAAATCATTTTTACTATGTAGTAATGAGCTTAACTATCTACTTTCTTTGATGGCAAAGTAGGATTTTCTTTTTTTTGTGAAATGAAAAATTGAACAGAAAATAGCTTTACTGCATGCGGGGATGGCAAGGATTCCTGACTTTTCGACATCAATGCGAGCAAAAGACAGTCTTGAGTAAAATTTAATAGTAATGTCGAAAAGTCTAAAATCCTCCATTTTCGTGGAGAAACGAAGCTAGATTGCTGATATACTAGTAATTTGCTTCCACTTACATTAGTATATTACCATGGAAAGTTACACTCAGGATAAGAAATTTTATAATTTTTTTCCTTAATATATTCCACATTTTTAAAACAAGATAGATACTGCGATTACAAGGATAATTAGATAGTTTCCAAGGAAACCATATAGAGCATATATAGAGTCGGACCTGTAATTCTTGAGAATTAGTTTTAAAATTGGCATCGAAAATATTGAAAGCTCATGATGGTAGCTTTCATTGCCACAGCACATGCAGTTTTGAACAGTAACTTCAAGCTCTAATTGATCTCATTCTTTAGACTCTTATTATGTGGCTAAGAATAACATTCAAGAATGATTTCTTAGATTGCCAGATTAACAATACTCAAAAAACGTAAATGTTCGATCTCTCCTTCTTTCTGTGGATATTGTAGAAAAGATCTAAAGTAGATCTGCTTGGCTTCCCTGTCACCTACACTAACCACAAAGAAATCTAGTCTAAATGCTGTTGTCACTGTGCTGTACTGGAAAGAACGTTTCTATCGATGTTCATGAAAGTGTATAATACTCCTGTAGGTTTTCAGGATTCTCTATTTTGAAACATAATCTCAACAGTTCTGAGATTCTTTCGAAAAATATCTACTCATGCTCCGAATTTCCTTTGCAAAGCTTTTTTAGGTTACCGAATTTCAAATGGAGTAGAATAGATACAGAAGGCGGGAATTTAAAACTGCTACACAATCGCAGTCCAAAAATACTTTTTAAAGAAGTGTAAAGCATTTTGTTTACAGTAAATTTCGTTCTTTTAGAGTCCTTAATTCAGAATTTCCAACACTGTATTCGTTCTAACCAGAAAAACTACATTTAAAAATTACCATATAAATTCTAACAACAAAATACCGGTTTAAGACAAAGAAGATTGTGGAATATTTTTCTGAATTTATTCTATTTGGAAGAATGTAAATCTGTCACAACAAAAATAGACGGGCATTTAAATGAAAAGATTAAGGAAAGAAAAACAAAATTGTACAAAGTGGTGGTTAGATGCATAAACACATCTTTCATGCATTTGTAAGACTACTGGAGCTTTTTACAAAATCCAATTTCGAAAAAAAACCACGGTAGAACAGGGGAGATAAAAGGCTTGTCAGTTTGAATATTTTCTTTTTCATATCTATATTCTTCTTCCTCCTCTACACAACTTGGTATGCGGTAAAGAAAAACAACCCGACGTGCAACCAATAAAAATTCAGGTATTGTTTCACGAGCCATTTTTGTCCTCAGCAACAATTCCCAAAAGTAAACCCTCG
>JAFIDM010002131.1:50010848-50069485 GCA_023159025.1 Thereuonema tuberculata | reverse complement strand
CAACTCTTTTTTGTAACCCGCGCGAAGCAGCGGGTTTGCTAGTCTTTTATATATTCAATATTCTGCAGACAGCTGATATTAAGAACCTCCAGACAAAGAAATACTAAGATCACTTTTTTTTCAAAGGACGGAAACGCAAGAAACCCATTACTATTAATCGATATAAGCTATACCTTCCAATGTTTTCTTTGTTGATCTTTTAAAAGCAAAGTCTATTTCTATGACTTAAAACTTAAAACTGATGAATATTTTGATATCCACTATCCTCTTACCTTATTTCTAAATTTCTAAACATCTTCAGCATTAAGAATCTTTTATATCTTTTTTTGTCTTGGCAACAAAAATTATAGGAGAATTAAATGTCTTGTTCCAGAGTTTTGGAACGAAGAAATTATTTAGAAAGTATTTACAAAGAATATTAGGAAGTGTGTTTGTTTTAGCTTTGGTCCAATCTCAGCCAAATCCCCATTCCGGTGTTTTAAGCACGATTCTAAATGTAACTATTACGTGAACTATTAAAAGCATATATTAATTTATTTGTTTTGTAAAGTTTTCTTCATATCAAAATGATTTCAGTCAAAATTTTATATATATATATTTATTTAAGTGATATTCTAAAAACTAATTTATTGTGCAGACTGCATCAATATAATATATATTGATACAGTCCTTGTGGCGGCGTCCTTGCAGCTGTGAGATAAACTCTGTAAGATAAACTATAAGATATATATATATATATATATATATATATTAGGCGTTTTAGTAGTTGTTGTATCTACAATTACATTTTATAATGTATGTTGAAATGAAGCTAACAAGGTTACAACTGGTAGAGTTTTAATTCAATTGGAAATTCAGCTTTAGGAGCAACGAATTGGTTTCCTAAGAAACTTCACATTGAGAATGTAAACACTTGATGATTTTGCTCCTCGATTCCAATTTGATTTCTACACCTGTATTTCAGTTTTTTACTGTTAGTAAATGTGAGAAAAATTACATCCACATACAGTATATAGTACCGTGTTCATAATAAAATTTATGATATTACGAGGATGATTTTTTTTTCTATTTCTACGTAGTTATTTTGGATTATCCAAAGTTACAATCAATCAATCTTCATAGCAATCAAGATTGACCAAATGCGTTTCAACAATGCAAATTACGTTTAGCCTGAAAAACAGTTATAAAGCCTGTGCAACAAATATTGCAGGAACTGACGATTTTTGGAATAATTAGCGAAAAGAAGAAGTCACATAATATACACTATGCAATATATGAGCTTCATTTACAAATTTGAGAGTGGAACGAACAGACACACATTTTACTTATTCGACAGACAAAACGAGTAAGGAAAGAGGAAACCAAACACAAATGCAACCTTTGAAACATTTATTCTAATTCAGCAAAAATATTTCAGTTAGTAATTGAATGTTTCAGAGTTTCACAGAACGAACTTTACATGTTTTCCTTGTCTTGAATGAAGATGGATCTGCTACGTCCTTGCGGCTGTAAGAAAAACTCATTATCAATTTAGGGATGGTTGTGTCATTACCTGATATCATTAGCCATTCCTTTACTGCATTACAAGAAATGCACTTCAAAAACAGGTTCTTAATATTTCACAGTAAACATTATGGTAGTTAAGTCTGCACTGAGTAGTTCAAAACAATCTAAAACGCAATGAAGTATCCCTGAATTCGTGAATTTAAACACAGTGAAATATCGCAATGAAGTATTATTAAATATTGGTATTAATAAATATTATTAATATTTTAATTTAATAATATTAACAAATATTAATATTATTAAATATTAAATATTAAACGCAGTGAAGTATCCCTGAATTCGTGAATTTAAACACAGTGAAATATCGCAATGAAGTATTATTAAATATTAGTATTAATAAATATTATTAATATTTTAATTTAATAATATTAACAAATATTAATATTATTAAATATTAAATATTAAACGCAGTGAAGTAGCCCTGAATTCGTGAATTTAAACACAACAGAAAGCAATTGTCAATCGTATTTATTTTAAAGGAATATCCTACAATGTTATCATGAACATATCAAGATATAATTGGCAAGCCTATTTTCAAATGCACACATGGAAAATTGTTAAAAAAAATTTTTATTCATTAATTGACCCTAGCTCTTAGCTATTGTTCCAATTTTTACTAAAAGCATTAGGATTTCTCCTATAAAAACATACTATTAAAAGTCAACTTTCCAGGGAAGATGTTTGTTTTTCGATTTTATTGCGATTACAGGCGGACTAAGTAATTTGATTTTTTGTTGAAACGATGCATTTGAAAGGGAATTATCATGTTAGACCAAAGTATTAAATAAAATATTTCATGGTAAACTCATTTTTTTTTGGGTTAATTTTACACTAAATCCATACTTCCGTGTAGATTGTATAAGGATTGTTTTCTACTTGTAGCCACATCTTAAAAAAATAAAATAGAAATACTTACATTTACTTTTCGAGTACAGTCATGTTATTCCTGTTCATTTTTATCAAGCTCAACCGAAAAAATACATAAACTGAAATTTCAAATTTTCACTACACTTTGTTTTCTTCATAATTATATGATAGTATTTGATATAATACTTTATATTACATTATTATTCTACATATTCATTCATTATTGATACTCATATTTTACATGATTGAAATATTGTTGATTTATTCAAATTTCTCATTTTTTTTAAAGTTTTAATATTTTACTTTTTTGCCATATCGATTAGAAAATGATTTATATAAACACCTATTTATACATTCTGAATTTCTGATGGATAATGATTTTTTTTATCATTTATTTTGAATTCGTAATATTTGCACTAATTTTTCTGGAAAATATTTTTTTTTGATGTAATGCTCTGTGATTTCTGATCCACAGGCCAAAAAAAGTCAAATACTAAAACTTAACAAAACAACAAAAAACGTCCAATATAAACCAACAATATTTTATTCCAGTAAAAATATTATTATCAATAATGAAAGAATATGTAGAATAATAACGTAAAATAAAGCATTACATAAAACTATTCACTAACAATGTAATATACTGCATAATAATAATAACACTTTCATATTTTATCAAGAAAATAACAAAATAAAATTTTGAAATTTGAGTTTATCTATTTTTCGGTTAACTTTGATAAAGACGAAGAGGAATAAAATTCGCTTAAAATTTATAGTAAATGTTTCTAAATTTTAATTTCTTATTTCTGATATTAAAACAAATTATGAATCATACTTTTTCGGGAGTTCCACTTTTAAAACAAAACAAAAACAAAACCTCAGGGTCAAATTTAATTATAAATTACAATTAATATCTGTTGCTAATTAGAAAATGAGTTTCAATTTGAATTAGATCTTAAATGATAAAAATGGATAATCAATAATGAAGCAAAACAAGTTTCCATTAATATTTTATTAATGAAATTATTTTTTTCGAATGAGTAAAAATGTTTAATTTAGATGAAAAACACACAAAAAAAAGACGTAAAGAAGAGGTGAAATGATCATCTTCGCGCTTTCTCTAATGAAATGAATTATTAATTGATTATAATGGGAGCACAAAAATCAATTCAGAACTTCTTGGGGCAACTTCGGCTGCTTCCGTTGACGTTCGGATGTTGGTGAGATTTCACGAAGTTGAGCCAGTTTCGTGGAGATAAGGATGCGATCGACAATTTCAATGAATTGAACTCAAACTCTGTAACTTCATTCACATCTCTCTGTATTCGTTCAGCTGGTAGTTCTCACTTCTAACAGAGATCAATCGTATGCCTCGTCACCAAATCAAAGCTACACTTACACTGAAATATATTAATTCGATAAATAACGAAATTCAAAAATTATTTTCAAAAATAGCTTTCAGTGTCCGAATTGAATTGTAGGAATAGCAAGATGGATGACTTACTAATCCCACACAACCACCTGCCCTTAGGTTAGCAGATTTCTAGAACTTTTTATGTTTTAAATTCTTTTAAATGATTTTCGAAACCAGTTAAATAGAGCGCAATCAGCAGATGATTATTTTCATTTTTGAATATTACAACTTACTCAGTCCCCTTTGAAAATCTCCGGGAAAAACTTTCTTGAAATGGCTTTAGACAAGGCGAAGAAGGAGATTAATGTATTTTAGTATACTATTTTGAAAGAGAATCCTATTGTTTACGAAAAAAATATAGATTGGGTCTGTGTTCAATCGAAATGAAATACAAGAATAAATACTTAAATGACTAAATAAACTAAATGTAATTAGTTGAAATGATATCTTTCAGTTCTTCATTCTAATAGATTCAAATTGGGTATTTCAATTTTTCATTAAAACTGGTTGAATCCTCCTAGAACTGAAGTCGAAATATTTCTGTCTACACATGTTCGATGTTGTTTGTCAACTAATGGTAGTCGACTTAATGAGTAGGAACTTCAGAACCCATAGATACATAAATAGTTTCATCTTTTATATCTCATAAATTACTACTTGGTTTATTTTAAATCAAAATAACGTGAAAGGGATTTTCACATATTTCGGCTGTTCAGTCAGCTAAATTCAATTCAAGCAAAATCGAAAATTTAATGCTACTATTAAACTATCCACTGACTGTACCCATAGGATCGTGTTTACATTGGCTCTATTCATATGGAAATTCAAAACTTTATATAGGCACTGTAATTAATGCCGGCATTTTCTGTTTTATCACGTTTAACTGCAATTGCTGATTTATATATATATATATCAATCATTAGAATAGAAAGACGGCCTTTCTCTTCAAGAACTTTAAGAGTCTTCACAAGATACCCGAATCTATCATCTGTGCTGAATTGTTTAATGCCGAAATGGATAAATTGGTATTTCTAGATTGGTTTTCAGCCAAACTAATATAACGGAGGGAAAATGGTATAAGTTTTACCAAGGAATCAGAAGACGAAAGAGAAAAACCTCATCAGGTTCAGCGCACTGGAACAAATGTTCCGTTGCCTCCCCTTCAAAGCAACGATCCAAGGAAAATCGATGGGGAGATGTGGGGAAGAGGCGTTTCTTTTCCACCTCCGTTTTTTTCTAACTCCGGGCGAGTGTCTCAGTCACGCCGTTCATTTATCAGTAAGAAATAAGCCCACTCCGCATAAGCGTTGGCGTCACAGCCACGTGCCTAACCACTTTCTATTTATTTTTTGCCTTATGGGTTCTATACGAGATAAATACACAGGTTTTCCGTGGTATTAAAGGAGACTTGATGTGACAGTCGATATTTCAGAAGGTATATTACCTCACAGCCTTGTAAATAGCTATTAGGATTTATTATTTCTGTTAAATGAAAACATAATTCTGTGGTAAACTTAATCTAAAATTTATTATAGTTTTTATGTATTCTTTAAATTACAGGAAGCCTATTCTGTAAATAAAAACTGCCACTGATTCTCTACATAACTGTCCGGTCCCCTTGAATTTAAAACTTTAATTTAAAATTCCCTTGAGTTCGTAATACTTTTAAAATATTGCTGCATAAACTTTTTTTTTTTCATTATGTAAACATTTGCCTTTTTACGATGCTCGCTTGCACAGTTAAAAAACAAATAAAATAATATTTAATGACTAATTTCTGTTTTTTTGTTGAGAAAAGAATGATAATGTGCAAGAAACAGAATTCAGACTAAAAAATTTTATCTGAAATAAAATTGTCTTATTTTCCAAAATAATTGTAAATCCAAAAAATCATAAAAATAATAACTTTTTATAATGATTATTATGTATACTTATAGTTGCTCACTCAGTAAGGAATGATAATTATACCAATCCAACTTCTCTGAAATTAGAACTTCTACTTTCTAGGCTTTCGGAATCATTATGTGTCGGACCAAGAACTTGTAAACCTTTAAAATCCCAGATCACAACAAGTGTCCCTTTGTCATAGAGCTGTAGCAGCCAAATCCCACAGTCTTATTTTTCATCATAGTTCTGATCATTCATCCTATCATTGAAGTTCTGTGATTTACAACTGTCACCATTTTCGTCACCAGTCCTATCATTGAAGTGACTTTAAAACTTGGTGTAAAATTTAGGGAATTTCAATCACCGATAATTAGTGAGCACCAATCAGAACAAATGAAGCTGTGACGTTTCAGTAAACAAAGGAGACCCTCACATTCATTCCAACTAGTCGACGCCATTTTGGCCAGCGCTTCGACTGAATCCAAACTTATTATCAATTAAGTATCGCAGTCAGGAAATATTCTTATGAAAATAAACAACATTTTTACTGAAATAAATACATTCTACGCGTCAGAACGTACAGATGTCAAATTTTTAAAGAGATTTTAAATTTCTTATTGAAGTTTCATCGAGTTCGCAAAGGACTGTGGGAGTATTTGTTGCTGTTCAAAAACTAAAAACTTTGCAAACGAAATGCACTCCGCTTCCGTTTAAATAGTAGAGATGCTAAGATATAATATACAATTAGATTCGAACAGATTGACAACTTGAGAAAAGAAATTTATATTTTAAGTAATTAGCGTTGCCCAAAGGCGTCTATAAGTAGTAACAAAAATTGAAAGTCGAACGTTTTAGATCTCGTCGCTGATTGGTTCATGGTTATAAAAGGCTTCAAAAAAGGCAGCGGCAATCACATGAAGTGACTGTTTGATTTGGAGAATAAGAACAAATTCACAGAAAGAGACAATAGAATTTACATTTCAAGTACTGTTAAAGCATTTCAGTAGGTTGGGTAGCTCCTTTTATTATTGTATGATTTGATCCGTTTTCTTTTTGTAACAAAAAAAGTTTTTTTGAAATGTTTAAGTTTTATATATTACGGATTCCGAAAAAGCAGAAGTGTTTTCAGACAAAAATTCAAGACAGAGCCAAGATTATGGAATTTTATCAATTCTATTGTATTATAAACATTATCCAAGATTATGCAAAACATTACAATACAACATGACCTTCCTCGGTGTATCCACACGAGGTGTAGGGTGAATGAACTTATTCTGTATATAGAGCTAAAGAAATTACCGTATATGCTCCAATAAACGCCGAGGCTCTTATTGTCGCCGGTCTCTAATGAGCGCCGGGCTGCAGAGGGGACACGGCCAAATAGTAGCTGGTCTCTAATAGTAGCCGGTCTCTAGCTGTAGCCGGGTCTTTGATATTCGCCTACCGGTACTAGTGTAAGCGTCCGTATCTTTATAGTCGTGCGTAATACTTTACGGTACATTGCCTTACAAAATGCCGCCGAAAGGGTCATTTGACATTGCCTTTAAGATTCGCGCGGTGGAATACGCGAAAGAAACTTCCGGTGAGGCGGCCGCCCGTCATTGCGGATTCGGACGACGAATAGCAGCGAAAAGAAAAGAAAGACATTGCCATTTATCTTTAACAGTCTTATGTAGCATGTGAAATTCAAATAAAGTAGCTGTTTGTAATATTAGCCGGTATTTATGTGTTAAAATATTGCCTTCTGAAGGTTTTTGTTAATAATGGCCGGCCTCTAATAGCAGCCGGTCTCTATTAAGTGCCGGGAGCCGAGGCTAGTTTTGCAAATAAACGCCTTTGGCCTCTATTGGAGCATATACGATACTAGAAAGGAAGACTACACAATTACAATGTGACAAATCACTGTTCAATTAACGATAATTTTTATATCCTGAAGCTAAACTGATAATTAACAAACAGAAAATTTAGAATAATTAAATATTAATGTGATTTTAATTAAATTTTATTTGAGTCTTACTTGATATTTACATTAATAATATGAATACTTTTGAAATGTAAATAATGATGTTAATTTCATTGTTTCATATTTTATTTCTATCTGTGTTGATTATTTAAGCAGCATAAACAATAACATCTGTACAATTTTCTCGTGGGACCAGAAGATGTAGTGGATTTTATAAGATATTCCCGTCATTTTGAAAATAACTTGCAAGTTTTGTTTTTCTGTTATAATCCTATCCAAAATTCTTCATCGTTTACGGAACCAACAGCAATTTTATTAGACTGCGATTTGACTGAAACACTTGTGACATGTTTCGGGGGAGAGTAAATGTTGTATAAATAAGACAAAATACAAGACAAGCTATCAAACTATCCTCTGCCATTTATAATGTTACTCTTTCATTTCTATACCATGGCCTTGATCTTTATGGCAACTGTTAGCCACAAAAGTAGCCTCAACAGGGTTGTAAATCTTGCAGAACATTACAAGAATACCCTGAATGTTAATGTCGTTACAGCTACATTTTATCTTAAATGTCTGCACATCAAAGGTGGTTCTTTGCACTTCCCTAGTCTCCTGCAGTTTCTTCCTTGGAATCCCTGATAAAATACGCGTGACTCATTAACAGCCGTTGGTTCAGCGCGGCACTGAACAGGAAGTGCATAGTGCAGTTAGAACGGAAAGAAAAGAATCAAAAGAAAGGAGAAGGAAATAAACCGAGACAACGGAAACACAGGAAAGGAAATGAAGTTAAGAGATAAACTTCTTGCTGTTTTCCTCGTCATAAAAATTAGGAAAAAACTGTGCTTCATATCTTCTGTAGAAATAACGGGAAAGGGTTATCAGAGTCTTGTGAGTGTGTAACATTTTTGTCGATATCTCTAACAAGGATTTCTACGTAAGGCAGAAAATGAAAGAGAAGAAAACATTAAACCAGAAAAGTTATTAATAAAATTTCCTGAAGACAGGTATATTCAATTTCAACTATAAGTTTTTGAATCTTTCCCATTCCACTACTAACGTTACTAAACATTTCTTCGATTCTATTAAAATAATTAGGAAACAAAAACAAAATACTGATTTATCGAATCATAATTGTTATTTCTAACAATAACATAATTTTATTTTAAATTTCATTATTCAAACTCAAATCAACATGAAAAACAAACACGTAAAAAGAAGAGAAAAGAAAGTAATTTGATAGCAAACTAAATACTTTCGTATTCAAAGAAAGTAGTTTACTTATTAATGTGTATTTCAAATTTCGTGTGAATAGATTCAATCACAACCAACGATTAAATCTGAACAATTAGACTTTAAAGAGAAGTTGAAATGGTAAGTTCCAAGAACAAAATTTACATAAATGTATATCTTAAAATATAAAAAAGTAAAGGATTAGGTAAATAATTAACCATTAAAAGAAGAATCATAAGGATAAATTCAGAATTAATAAAATTTTAATCATTCATAAAGATTTATAGTTTTACATTTAATTTTAACTAAAATTAATGAAATTGTTTGCTGGTAAATACCCTGTCGTAGAAGCAGCTGAAAAAGAATTCCAAATCAGCAAAAACAAAAGTTTTTAACTATTTTTGTTCTGACAAATAAATGAAGTTCAATAAACTTTCAAATTATAAATTTTCAATTATTTTGAAGGGGATTTTCATTTATTAAGTATTGCTGCTTTGCGATTCATCGTGTTTCCAGAAGAATTCACAACCCCCTACATTGCGAAGAACATTTCTGACAATTTTAAAAAGAAAACGGAAAATCATGGTGATCATGAAACGGTGGTACCCTTACCTATCATGGCTCCTTGGGTAGCCTTCATAGATGAAAAAGGATCTGGTTATCATTTCTTATTTAGTTAGCCAATAAGCGATCTGGGAGATTTAATCTTTCTACCTTGGAATAACTATTACTAGTTAGCCACATTTTAAGATATTTTGAATAAAGAATATAATTAATCATTAACGACATTTTAAAATTAACATTCAACAATGTTTTAGTCAAAATATACATACATGTCTTCTTATTTTTCATATTAATTCAATACAAAACTCCTTTCTCTTCATTATAAAGCATCTTCTTCATTGCCTAGACGATATTTCCCAGAATTTATCATTCTGGGAAAAATCATCTAGGCAATGAAGAAGATGCTTTATAATGAAGAGAAAGGAGTTTTCTATTGAATTAATATTAAACATTGGTTTTTTCGTGGTATTTACTTAAATCAGCAAAAAACAAAACAAAAAACTTCTTCAGTGACTAAAGGCATAAAAATTATTTTATAGGTTTTATGAAGGGGATTTTTCAAATATTAAGTTTAAAAACAAAATTTACCTCTGACTCTCCACAGATATTCAACTATTTAAACAACAGATATTCAACTATTTAAACAAACTAATGGAAATGCATTCTGAACATACACGTTCAGAAATACTAATAAATAAAGTTACTATTCAAATAATGGTAAAAGAATTCAAGATTTACCTTGCTTCCTTCGTCGAGAGATCTCATGTAAACATTGTATTTTGTTATGGCGCCGTTTTTATGGAGCGGAGGCTTCCAGGTCACATGAATTGCATCTGATGACATTGCCAATACCTTAATATTGGACGGCGGACTCGGCACTGCAAGTAGATAACAACACAGAACAACAGAGTCAGTCAAAGATATGAAGATAACAATTTACTAATGACAAAATCATTGAAAATTTACTAAGTGTCTCTTCATTAACAAAATAAATATACTGAAAGCTGTGCTGAAAGGAAAAAGACAGGCGAAGGACAAAAAGACAGGAAAAATTAAAATTTTACATTATTATCTGAAATACATTTTTGCAAATTATTGAAGACTGCAATAAACAAGATTTAGCGTAGGACAGTTATTATTAGCATCTTATAAGGTAATTCTTTATCCTTCACCAATTACATAAAGTTTACATTATCTTAAAAACTGAATACTCTCTTAAAATCAAAACTAAATATTAAAAGTTATGATACGCTATATTTGTTTTGATTTACTAAATTATAAATTAAGACATTATATACTTATTTTATTAGTATTATTTCTTTGTACAATAGATTGTTTATATATTGATAATTACTGATTTTTTTTATTAATGTATATCAGTTTATACATATATATTTAAATGATTTACAAGATTCTATATCATTAGTTTATTTAACCTTATTACCACACTGTCAATTAAAAATTTAAAAAATAAAAAAAACATTTAAAACTCACATAACGTTTCTGAACTCCATATTTCTCGAGTCCTATTCTCAATTGATTCTGTATCAATTTAACTTTCTTTAAAATTATATTATATTTAATAAATATTATTCAGAACCTATTATCACATATCATTCTATGTATTACTCTAGAAATTTTAAGATACATTAAAACAAAGGAATCTGATGAGAAAAGCATAAATAGACAGTCTATCTAACACTCATGAGAGGACAAACAAAGATTTATTAACAGAACTACCTAAATTTCTAGTTGTAAAATTTCAATTCAATTTCAATCAAGTTATAGATTACATTGCATTTAAAAAATTAATAACATAAACTATTGCATTAAATAATCATGAACTATTCTTTTTACTGGTTTCAAGTGAAAATGAAAAAGTTAGTCTTTATTATAAATTTATAAATGAACTAAAAAATATAAATATCTTCTATCATTCGAAAAATTCAACTTTGCAATGAAATTTTCAAAGTTACTTTCAGTTTAAGTAATTTAAACAATATGTAATGCTTTTCTGTTTCATGTTTATTTGTTTTGGAAAGAATTAAACTAATTACGAAACTCCATTACTTACACTAATAATGGTCAGTTTAAACTCACTCAATTAACTATTGTTTGTTTTCGCCAGACAAGTCATTCTAGATTCTCTAGCGACAAGTCGTAATAGATTAACTCACTTAGTTAATTAATTAACTATCTAACTTAGTTTGCTAGCTGTTAGCCATGCAAGCAAAGAAGTGTTCACTAGAACGTCAACAATTTATTATCGAAGTGAATATATATTTCCCACAAATATCATTTCCATTTTGAACTATTGCTGTATTCTATGATGCTTGTCTTCTTCAGAAAGATTTTTTTTTCTTATTCTATTAATCTACTATTGTATTATGTTTCATTATATAATCTTAAGAATTTGTTTCTGTTTCGTTTGTTAATTTGTTTCTTTGTTTGGGCAGATATTTCAGTGAGAGATTTACATAAAGCAAAGACGATAGGCTGTCCCGTGAACAAAGTATCAAATCGAAAACAAGTTGTGAAAAAAAAGAGTAACCCAAATAGAATAAAGAAGGAAACATCCAAGCTTATACTAAGCTTCGAACCCTGGTTGGGATGTAGTAGCCGCATATCAGTCTTGTACAATTTCAAAACCTTTTCTAAAATTCCTATGAATCTGTTTT
This sequence comes from Thereuonema tuberculata, assembly GCA_023159025.1. Taxonomy (NCBI): domain Eukaryota; kingdom Metazoa; phylum Arthropoda; class Chilopoda; order Scutigeromorpha; family Scutigeridae; genus Thereuonema; species Thereuonema tuberculata. The sequence goes on along the minus strand of JAFIDM010002131.1, from coordinate 50,057,313 downwards.
AGTAGATCTAAAGTCTACATACATAGTATGCTTTGAAATATATCTAAACATCTATGTAACATACTCTGCTAGCTTCACAGATTAAGTTTTTATTTATAGGAGTATTAGTAAAAAGAAAAAAAAATGGATTCCTTCTGTAGTGAACAGTTACACTGTCAGCCAGATGCAGCGACATCTTAAGTTATAACTTATTTTGTTGTTTCGTAATAAATTACTATTGAATTTTTTATGTAATGTCAGCTTGAAAAAGTAAGATATCTTTCTTTTGTAAGATAAGCCGTTGTGATATCGTGTGACCTAAACAGCAATAGATGGTGAACCTTCATGGACTACTGATTCTTAACGTATTTAATACTTTCAAGCACATACTTTCTCATATGTTCATCCATACTTTAATATCTTATAATGTTCAATATTAAAACTCAAATACATATTAAAATACAAATTTATAACTTTGAACAGTGTTTTACTGGAATAAAACTTTTCTGAAATATTTTCTTTTCTGAGTTGTAGCTTTAGATTTTCAAAGCCTGCTTTCCGAGGAAAGTGAGGTCCAATCAGCGAATGTATATATCTGAATATGTATGTATGTATGTATGTTTGTGTCCTCCCTAATAACTATTTTTATCCGCTGGATAACTCTTGTTGGAACTCGGGATGCACATTTGACGAAAAGAAACCATCTAACTTTTATATTATAATTTTTTCCGTATGGGTGATTGTCTACAAATTAACGTGAGAGGTAACAAAAACTATAAAACTATAAACTATAAAAGGGTTAGAATCAGACAAGTGATTTCAAGCATTTCACTGCTTTAAATTATGAAAATAAAATTTGATACATATAATTTGTTGTGCTGACAATTTTTAATTGTTTATATTTAAAAGGTATTTTTATTGAAAAAAAAAAAGAAGACCTAGACTTTCATTCTTCTCGACTTTAAAAAAAAAGAATCCCAAGATTTTAAAGAAAGAGGTGGAAACTTCTTTAACTACCATCTCAGAGATTTTAACATCTGAATATATCAGATAATAGTTAAGTAAATTGATTCACGTCAACTTAAAACTCAACAGAATGGATAGAAAGAAACTTCCATCTTTCAAAGCTCCAAATTCTTCTAATATAGAGACTCAGAATTAAATGTAAAGGAATCAAAGGATTTGCTGTTCACTTCGTCAGCATCAGTGGAAAATGTTCTCAACATCAAACGCAAATTTCTGAAATATTCATGTGGTCCCATTTCGTGGATCGATCGGATCAAGGGATCACAAAGAGGAAAAGCATCGGAAAATTATGGAGAAGTTTTCTTCCCAATGAAAATAAGCAAAATAATAATTATTTCATTTTCTCGTCTTCTTTCCAGAGACCGACATGAGTTTTGCTTTATTTGTTTTGCCTTTAGGCCTCAAGGTCTAAAGATCATCTAATGATCAAACATGACCTGATGATTCCACTTCAAAATGGGAAAAATAAAATACCGTAGGAAAAAATTCGTATAAAACGATCGATTAATGCAGCATTTGAGCAAAGGAAATGCATCTAAGTAAAAAGTTAGTCGATTTTTTTTCCTGCCGAATTTCAGCCAATAAATAATGGAGTTGGTGAAGTTTTCAATCTAAACATGAAGTCAAGTTTCCTAATGCATTTTGTCTGTTATTAAAAGTATTCTATTTGTGGCAGTCTGTAGAATTCACTAAAGTAAGACTCAAATTAGTGATGATTGATTTTTTATTTTTTTTATGTAAGTCTTTTGTGAGAATTTAGTTCAGCAATTTCAGAGTACACAAGAAATATTTAAAACATGAAACTATTGCTTTCCAAAACTTGAAGCAATCCATAAATATAACTTTAAATAAATACAGTAAAATGAAATAAATAAATAGATAAGTAAGTAAATAAATAGACAAGTAAATAAGTAAATAAGTAGGCAAATAAATAAATAAAATATCCTTTTAGAAAGTAAGTGTCACGCACAACCTTTCTACTTAGCTAAAACATTTGAAGCTGAGTTCGACTCCCGGGACTGTATGGATGTTTCTTTCATTTAACTCCTAATTTTAAGACGTTCAGTCACTAACGTTTCTGTGGTATATCCCGATTCACGATTTATTTAGCAAATTAGTTTACACTTAGAGTCTCTTTAAGTCAAAAACGGTTAAAAACTAAGCGTTGAAACTAAACTAATTATCAAATGAAATAGAACCAAGTTATCGTCATTTGAATTGTTCAGCTGTCTTTTTTTTTCATAAAACTTGATCTACAGCAACACCCGTAACATTTAACAACAAAATTCAATTTTATCGAAATCATCAATTTATCCCAAAGATAAACTTTTTCTGTGTTTTTATAAAATTTCATTAATCATTGAGAATTAATTTTCATAAAATTTCATTAAAAATTACACTCTTGATAAAAATTTAAATACTGTAGTTAAATGTATTTAAAATGAGGATAAAAAGTATTATTTTACAAAAACAAATTAAAGTGACCTTAAAGTTCTTTTCTTTTGCTAAATCAATAGTACTGTGTTTTCAGAAATATTAAATTTTTAATAGTTCACATTTATTTAGCAGCCTTTTTACGAATGCTTTATAACTTATCAATAATTCTAATCAAGCTTTCTTTAATTAATCGAAGATACTTCGACATTGTCGTAAGATCCAATTTTACTTTAAAACAGATTTCCATAGCCTTATTAAATCTTGCTGTGACTAGTCTCATTAAAGAATTATATTTTGTAGCTTTAACAAGAACTAAAGGTCACTTTAATCAACATTACCAATACTTAAGATTGTCAATTTTGAAATACTAGGATATACAAGATTAGACTAATGAGTCTGACAAAATATTGTATTGACGGAATGGATGGTAAGTGTGGCAGGGAACCCAATTATTAGATTTCATAACTGTAATATTAAATGTAGGAATCCAAACGAAATAGAAGAACAGCATATAATGAAGACAGAAAAGCTTAATTCTGTATTACAAGAAGACACAGTCACGTAGATTGTTGTACAACACAGACGGATTTCACGAGGTCCTTGGAAAGTAGGCTAAAAATTAATAAACTATTTAAAAAAACAAATTATTATTAAACAACCCAAAAAAATGAAAATATACTCAAAACTATTATTGAAAAATTGATATTTTTTTACAATCAAGTACAGCCTATCTTTTTCCAACATAATCCTAATCATGCCTCTCAGTTCCAAAGCTGTAAATAAAAAACGTTTCAAATATATATTTTTTACAAGGTCGTTTCCTTATCGTTATCAATTTAGAAAATGTTCTAGACACGTATATGTATGGAGAAGAAAATTTATTTGGACATTAGCCTGAGCTTAATTGAATATTATCCTGACAGAAGAAAGGCCATTGCGAAGGTGCTAACGTTGACAAAATTTATTTGTATGAGTTACAAATTCACGTGACTGCTTACTTGCATTTTGTTGCTTCTTTGTGTTTTTATTGATTCTTATTATTTCATAAAAGTGCCTTCGAACTCACGAAATGCTGGCCAAGTTCATTTGTATTAAGTTTTTATAATGAGTTTTTAATATTTGATTGAAGCAAAAGAAAACCATTTTTCGTCTATAAATTTGCCTTACCTTCAAATTCTTTAGATTACACGACGAAAACATAGAAACTGAAAATTCACTACTGCTTTGGAAATAGCAAAGAAAATTCACTACTGCTTTTTCTTTTTCGTTTTTTCCAAAATTTCTGACTCAACAGGATTGCTATTAGTCAAACTGAAAATAATTTAGAGTTTAATCGAAAAAAAAAAAATCATAAAAAATCTTTTTTTATCTTTATAACGCTTATAGGGATCGTTTTCGTTGTTCTTTTAAGTTTAAGTTATCATTATCGGCCATTCTACATTGCATCTGTATATTCTTTCCTTACTTTTCTGTAGATCTCTGTACTACAAGCGACTTTTATTAAGTTACAAATTGCTTTAGTAGCTTTGTAACTTAAAAAAATAATGCAAGTCATTTTCACCTAAAGAAGTCCTTCTAAGAAAAGATAATGGGGCAGGGGCCCAAAAAATCAGAAATAAGAAAATTCACTATACAAGTAACAGCATTCAAGCCAGTCACAAATGAATTAAAAGGGAGTATGTAAATTACTTATAAAGCAGCGCGAATATTTATCCGGTTTATTTGCCTTCAAAACAAAGTCATCCTATAAAATTACAAAAACGTCTCACTTTTAATTGTCATTTCCATTTGACAGTGTGACAATTTTAATACTGACTACATCGCTTAGCGAAGATATGTTTCACAGTTTCTAAATTATTAAGTTGGCCGTGCCTTTAATATACGCGGTTGACAATGGGCACCTGAAGTACTTCCTTTGTGGTTACAGGTTTTAGGTTTCCTTTTAATCTAAAAGGGTTCTGATGCTTAACAACTGTTTTGCAAATGCGTATTCTTTCCAGGGACTAATGGTGGCCGAATTCCAGGCTGATTTCCTGGACTCAATTTCGTTGACCAACCATTGAGAGCCAACTTTTTTGCTTAGTTTCAAGACCGTGTAATTGACATCGTTTCATATACCATATTCTTATTAATAAGTATTTTCCCATAGATTTTGGATTTATCAATTTTAAATATGGTTCATAGTTACTTATCCTTAGAAATTCATTGTTACTAAAGCATATGTACCTACATGAACTCTTCTTGGCAAAAGAAGCACAAGAAAATGAACATCAGTCAAGAAAAACTGTTTGCAAGATGTTGAGCATTTTGAATTGATTTGTTTAAACTTTGCCGATTGTTTTCAATCTTCATTTTAACACTATTCAATAGAACATCTTTTACTCTTCATCGAGCATTGATTGAATTTTTGTCAGTGCTTGGCCCAGGTAGTTGGGAACAAAAAAACTGATTGTTTTCCCCCTACATTCCCCAATTTAAAAATCGATTTTGAACTTCGACATCCTGGTATAGAAAGCTTGCAATATCTTCGTTTTACAAGTTTCTACACGACCTTTTTTTTATCTACGATCTGTATAATTTTACTTAAGATTTCAAAAATGAATTGGGATTTTTACTGTTCACTTAGCGAATTAAAGTTCACCAAGTATTTAACGTTCAATTAACGAATAGAAGGTTACATTTGGATCGCAAAATTTAGTTTTATAAAAATATTTTCAAAATATATGAAAGAATCAAGTAGATTTTACGGAAATTTTATTTGACCTCAAAATTATTGCCAATATAAAATATTTTTAATATAAATATAAAATTAAATATACTTAAATTTTATATTTCCAATATAAAAAATAACAGTAAATAACTGTAAAATCTCCAATGTAGTAAAGTTAGCTACGAAAAGAAATTCTACCGAAGATAATCCTAAACACGTTGAGGATAATAAGATTCGTCTTTATTTTGATTCATAAATATCTAAAGCAAAATTCCCCTCTATATGCTTCCAGTAGAATATACGATTGAATAAATATCTGTATTCTGCTATCGAAAAAGATAAGATAAATCCAGATACAATGAAATATTATTATCCGACACCATTTTTTTTTATTTTCTTCTAATATTTTCTTTTATTGTTTTATTACATCTTAAATCATAGAATCCACATTAACCATATGCTAATTTATTATTTTTCTAAATTGAAAGTATTAAAAAATATTAAAATTGTTAGTTTTAACTCAAAATACAATTAAAATATAATTGAAAAGATAACTTCAATATTTTAACAATGACAGACTCGTTAAGTTATGTTAAATATCAGTGTTGACATTAAAATCACTTTTTAATTTATTTATCTGAAGGTGCAATGAATGTTTGTAGAACTTTTACATGATGTAAGTTTTCATTTTATTTAGAATTAAAGTTGATCACTTATCGTTCAATTAACGAATATTGTATTTGAACCGCAAAAATTTCGGTGGATAAGCATATAAAAGATAATAATATAAATCCAAAATCTAATCTGACAACTTTTTGACTCTATGCTTTCGATATGCAAGTAATTCTAGTTGAGAAGGAATTTGCAAAAACTCATTATCGTTTGCTTTTCATTGATCTATCCTTGCAAATGATTTAATCAGAATTCTGTATTGACATTTGTTTTTTTGTTTGTTTTTTTACTGTCCCGATAGTTAGTTTGGGATTAGTAATACTTTCATAAAATTCACTGCTATTGAATAGTGATTACTAAATTATCCATTATATTTTCAATTTTCGAAAATTCTTTTCTTGAAGTTTCTTGAAAACTGACTAATTATTTAATATTTAATTATATATTAAATATAACAACAATGTATATGGTGTTAGCGAACATTCCAGAAACCACAAGAAACAGCTTCACCTAACAGCAAGCTAATATTGATTTCTTAAATTATAAACAAAGTATTTTGAAGTCAGTTATCATCTCTGGTCTATATCTGATGCATAATTCTTTACAGTGACTGTCCAATAAATAATTCCTGCAATTCTTAAAAAAAAACCTACAGAAACTAAAAATATGTCAACTGGCTGACAATAATTTAAAAATCTAGCGTTCTATATAAAATAAATAAAAATTATATAATTCATAAACATAATGTAAAAATTCATGCTTACCATCTTCTTTAGTCATGCAAAATATCGGGTCACTAGAAATTCCATCTCCAATTCTAGTGAAAGCCAAAACTTGAATACTGTAATTAGTAAACTTTTTGAGGTCGAAGATTGTATGCTGTAAGCTTGAAGTGGTGGCAGTACCAGATGTCCCACTTTCTAAAAAGATTTGAAATAAATACTTAATGATAAAAATACTTCTGATTTTTTTAAAAGCACTTTTAAAATCAAATAATTAACTGAGGAAAAAAGGAATTCTAAAATATTACAAAATATTACAAAATTACATTTTTTTTTCAATCTTCTTCTAACTAAGGTACAGTTTCAGTTTATTTTTAATCAATTACGTACCTACTATACATTTCAACAATTATAATAAAACAATGCTAAATTTAATCACATATATCATATGAAATCACAACATCATAATTCTATGGGAGGAAACGTTTTCTAAAATTATTGAATTGAATTTTATATGTAACCTACTTATGTATTTATAATTATGTCTTGTCTTTGTTATAAATTATTATGTTGAATAAAAAATGTGATTTGTATGGTTATGGTATGATAGGACACATATTAAGGTACTGCAGAGGAGAAAGAAACATTATAATGGCTTATATTTGGCTTTTGATGGCAGCAAATCTCTATAGAGATTTAGTACTGTGGTACAAAGAATGTAGGATATATTTAGCTGTCGGTAGACCGTTTGTCACAAAGGAAATACGATTGAGATCAACAGATTTTAAAACTTTGGTATCTCTTTTGTCTGAAATTACTCAAAGAGTTGAGTTCATGATTACATAAACCGAGGAAGATGTTGGTAGGCGTTTACATTATCGATTTAATTGGAATTCTCTTACGAAGATCTATTATTAAGATCATGAAACCTATATTATTAAAAATTCTCTACTATATAAAAGCTCTAGGATGGAAGAGTATTTAAAGTACGGAATTGCTATAGTAGAGTTAGAGATAGCTTAATAGAGATTGAAATTATTAAAGATTGAAATATCATTTGTCTGTGTATAAGTTTACGCCAAAATTGGTAGACACACTGTTGAATTTCAATTAGTGAACTATTTTATATTGTCACTCCAATGTATTGCAGTGCTTATAATTTTGTAAATATAATTTTTTTCTTAAATCACAATGTCATAACAACCTGTATATTAGCAATATCAAAGAAAAATATAAGGAAACAAAAATAATAGCTTATAAAAATAGCATACGAAAGCATTAGCAGCTCAGCTTCAACACTTTTTTCAAAAGCAAGTTAAAAATTAAGATATTCGAGAAAGTTCTGTTACACCAGAACCAAAAATAATTACGAATGCTGTGATTAAAAAGCTAGCTTTACACGCATTGTTTTGACAAATAGCTCATTAGAGGTTTGCTTTCATGGAATAAAAGGAAGAACCGGTTCATTGGTAATTAAAGTAACCTGTTGCTCCGTGACATATAAAGCTTCTCTCAATTGCTACTTTGCACTTTGCGACACCGAGTGTTTAAATTGATCGTAAATTCGCCTCCATTAAAACAGCACCTGCTGTTTAGAGTTAGTTCTAATGGGGACTTTAAGGTTATTGGAGAAGCTACTGGACATTAGCAGCACAGGAACTCGTGAACGGAGCTATTTAGACGGAACTTTCCATTTCCGTACTTTAATTTCACTACGGAAAACTATCGATCACAACTTAAAGCTGTCTTCTAGCTGAAGGACGTCGTTTTAATAATGGGTAGATCCAAGTGATTTGAAAAAGAGCTTCTGTATTTAAAAAACAAACTAAACTAAAATTAATTCAATGTTTAGTTTTGTAATAAATATTAAGGATATTAAAGTATAAACAAAGAAAGCTCGGTTAGCTTTGTCACTAAGACATATATTGATATCGCATCTCTCACTACCGGCTCAGTGGCTTCCGTATCGTAGACGATCCTTGGTAGGCAGGTTTTCTCGAGTTCTTAGTTTCACCTGTCCTTCTTCAACCATTCTTTCGCAGTCTTTCTCGCCGTCTGTCATCCTTTCCGTTGGGATAGCACAATAGATCGACGCGACGGTGAGGTGCAGGACTTCCCTTCCACCACCAACATTAACTTAAAGAAATTTCCAAAACAATTTAAAATCTACTACGCTTACAACTTTGAACCTTTTATATTTCGTTGTTTTTTAACTTGTGAAAAAAATGCAAAGAAAATCTCTATATTTCTCTATATTTGCAAATTGTAATCAAATAGAATACTGAAATTTTCCATTTCTGTGTCGTATTTTAGTGTCATAAATCGAAATACGTTTAATCGTATCAAAGCGCGTGTTGATGAAAATCGAATATTAAACAAATTAATTATTATAATATTATTATATTATACTATTCACAATATACAAAAATGAATGTTTCTTTGTTTGTTTGTCCCGTATGCGTACCTATACCATTCATCAGATTGCGATGAAAATTTGGTGAGTTGTTGTGTGCACGGCCGCGAAGGTTTCTGAATTAGTAGAACCATTTTAGAATATCTGGTGCGCGAGGCGTTTCAACAAATGAGTATATTTCCGGTTTCAAAGTATGCAGTTTCGGGTGTGACTCACATTTGCAATGACCATCAACGAAGCACAGGAACAATCGCTACAAGTGGGTGGATAAATTTGGAAAATCCATACTTCACACATGGACAGCTATATGTGGCCTGCTCACGCGTCGGAAAACCTTCTGATTTATTCGTGTATGAGCCAGACGGAAAAACAAAAAATATTGTGTAACCAAAAGCACTTCAATAAACAGAATTAAAACACAAACACTATTTTTCTTTGAGTGGCACTGCAACGAATGCCGGGTACAGCTAATACCATATAAAACGAATTATTAGCTCTCAATAATAATCCACTAGATCGCTTCTAATGATTTTTCTGTAGGAAAAGTCAAGGAGAAATCTGCGGTTGGCTATCACCTCCCATTTTGAATTACATTTTAAAAGGTACACAACACAACTCCTTTTTTTCTTTAACTTATAACTTTAACTTTTAACTTTAATAATTCCTCTTTCTTTTAAATCTATTAAACATATTTTTAGTTGTATAACTACTTAACAAGTAGGGTGAATCTGTTAAGCATATGAGAGGTAATTGGTAATAAAGCGGGATGATAATCCAAAGAAATATAGGATCATGTGCTGTTTGGAGGTGGCCAAGGATACATCGTAATAAATCTTGTTTAAAGTTAGAGCCACGTGCCTGTTGACAAAAGCTTTAAGATAATTATTAGAGGCAAATTTTTTGCGCAAATTAATAATTACATTAGTAAATACAGTATATAAACTAGTTAAATGAAAGGCCCTGTGTATAGACATAGCAATGACAGTGGTTTTAAAGAATAAAGGGCAAAATGAGTTAAAGTTAAATATTACACCTGAATCAATGAGCTTTCGAAATATCTCGGTTTGAAAATGGTCATCTTTACCTGTTAGGTAATATCTAAAAATGAAATAGAACCTGCATTATCATATTCGATAGTAAACTGTATAGCTGGATGAATTGATGAGAAGATATCAAATATTCTTTGTATATCATCACTTTTAGCATAAAACAAGTCATGAACATATCTATTATACAAAGGAACTGCATCTTGCTGTTGTTGTTGTTGTTGTTGTCAGAAATAACCCATTCTTCATTAATACCGGAAGCAGAAATGTCATGAAGTTGACAGCAGTTGTTGCTCCTTACAATTTTCGGTTAAGTCTAAAACCTCCGAATCCTCGATACAGTAGATATTTATTGTGGATACAATATTTGATATCGTCTGTATTTATTAATTATCTAGTTCATATACTATATTTACGAATGAATTATTAAATTGCCTCTAATAATTATCCTAAAGCTTTTGTCAACAGGCATGTGGCTCTAACTTTAAACAAGATTTATAACGATGTATCCTTGGCCACCCCTAAACAGCACAAGATCCTATATTTATTTGGATTATTGCCCTGCTTCATTTCCAATTATCGCTCATAAGCTTAACAGATTGACCGTACTTCCTCAAGCAGTAATACAACTAAAAATATGTTTAATAGATTTAAAAAGAAACAGGAATTGTTAAAGAAAAAAGGAGTTCTATATCTTTTAAAATGAAAAGATAACATTTGTTGTTATAACGGCGAGACCACGCGCCCTCTGGTAGACCAAGTAGCAGACCATAGGAGAGCAATAGTTCGCCAACATCTCAACTATACTACTTTTCAACATGTTAAATACTGGACACACAATAGACTTTTAGAACTATTGGACTAAAACAGCAGTATATATTAACTACAGAAAATAACAAATACTTGAGAAAATATAAGGAAGCATGATTTATAGCCAATACAGACAATTACGACAATGACTACTCATCTGCAAGTAATGTACATCAGTATGGATTTTGACTGGTTGTTTTTATGTACCATATGTTATTTTAATGTTAATACATGTTGGTTTTTTATTTTTTAGTATTTTTTCCCAAACTATTACTGTAAAAACAAAAATTATAGCCTAAGTCTTTATTTATAGATTCCACGTGGCTTCATTTTCATGGAAAGCTGTTTAGTTCCCTTGATCCGCTACAGATGTCACCCTGAGGTTTCTTGATTGCTGAATTTTTTCAACTAATCACAAAAGCGGTTCTTATCATAAAAGACTATTTATTCTATACTTTCTTCTGTGTTAATTACATTGAGAAAATCCGTTTGTAATGAATAAAACCTCTGGTAGTAAAGATTTAATTTGTATCTTTATTTCTTAATGGTGTGTGTCTCATTTTTTACTTAGATTTGGATAAATATATATAAATTCATTTAAATGTAATAATTATATGCCCAACTTCTAATGGAGCTATTTCAACATTATAATTTTAGAGCAATTTACATTACATGGTTATATGTAAAACATCTCAAAAAAATATATACACAAAATATATTTTTTAAACAAATTTTCGGAAAGTACTCCTTCTTTCTTTTTCAAGCTTTTAATTCTAATTATGCTAATTCCAATTACGAATTTTAAATACTTCTAGTTTTCCATGGAAATCTAGTAGTTCATTTTTGTATGACTACTACTTGTAATTGTCTTGGTTTCCATGGTATCCAAATCGGAAAGTAGAACTTAACCCAAAAAAAAACCACACACACACACACACACTTCTTTCTCTCCGGATTAATATACATTAAAAGGATTATTATATTGTATATCTTTTTCCTTATAATTTCTGGATATTCATGAAAAACTTTGCCTGGAAAGTGGAATTTGTAAATTTCCATACTTCTAGGATATGCTAAAAGACTGAATTGAAGAATGTACAAAGAGAGAAGTTTCTATCCACCTTAAATTCCTGAACCGTTTAGCTGCTTCAAAGGTTTTTGGAATTTTTTCGATCAAAGGAATTTTTTGCTCTTTTTTTTCTGGTGAGAAATTCAAAGAGCGGAAAAGCTTCTGCTTGTTCATCAAATCAACCAATAAAAAGGAACTGCGAAAGCTCAGTAACATGAATAGCAATATACTGAATGAGTAAATTCTCGTATCTCTCTCATATTTAATTTTATTATTGTTTTAATAAGGTTATTGCCAAAAAAACATCATTTCGAAATAATAAAAATTAAATGTTTTCTTAAAATGTTGATTGTAAATAAAAGTTTTGATGATAAATTTGTATTGCAATGATGAAAACTGCTTTTGAATCTTTTTTGCTTGGTATTCTAGAGTGTTTACATTGTAAACAAACTATTAAAAAAGCGACTATAAAATACCGACCCATTTGAAAAAAAAGTGTATTTTGATAGTCGCACTGAGTTGTATCTCTGTCAGCTTTGCGATGATACTGCTATTTTATATTTTGCAAAACATAAAAATAGAAAAGTGGAGTAAATTACTCAAGAGCTCTAAGAACTTTACAGATACCTAGTGATATAAAATATAAATAGGAGAAATCATATGAATGTCATCTGTCTAACAAAAACCTTCCAACTTCATGACTATATTCACAATCAGGCAGTTTTAGATAACCAACTATGAATCATTTATATAATTATATAAAACTGGCAATTCCATTTTGAAAGTAAACTAGCAACCCGATAAAAGTGGATTCTCCCAACCCACGACTGCTTTTAGAACCAGCGAGTGCGTCTATGACATATTTTTATTTTTTATAGAGATTAGAATATAGTGCCCGTGGCCTAATGGATAAGAAGTCTAACTTAGGATCAGAAGGCTGCAGGTTCGATTTCCGTAGCGAACTTGTAGAAATTAGTTCTATTTTCACAAATCACAACAATTCGCCGGACAGACAGACAGACAGAGAAAGAAAAGATTTTAGTAATATAGATTAACTGGCAGAGTGACTAAATTCGATTGTACTATATAGTTCTTCCTGTTAATGTAAATGGCATGAACTCATTTCACGATTATTTTTTGGAAGAGTTCTTGTTGATATTGTAGTTTTCATGTTTAATATTATTTATTGCAACGAAGTTGATTATCTCTACGTTTCTTTTCTTTAATTATTTATTTACATCTAAATGACATACTTAGTCAATGCACTTAAATTTGAATAAAAAAATATATGCATTAGAATTACAATACAACAATACGGACAGAAATATATATATTTTTTTCTGCAATATATATTGCAGGTCACAAAGAGCATATTAATTAAAGAAAAAAACGTCGCAAGAAAATGAAATTTTTCTTTAATACGAATTTCAACGATCACTTTACGGAAGAATTAAATGAACTAGAAAAACCCCTAAAGTTACTTTTTGAACTTGAGAACCAAATATTTAAAAAAACACTATCATAATAGCAATAATTGAAAAATATAATGAGGCCAACACACATATTTTAAGATTAAATTTTTTTTAACATATTAAAAGGTTGAAAACTACATTTTCAGCAAGCCTGCGAGTACTGATGTTAAAAAAAATAATAATAACAATACTTAAAAACAAAAGGTAAGATATTTCGAAGGAATTGATTATGTATAATAAAACGGCTTAACACGCAACGTCAACAACAAAGATGTTCTTGCTGAATTAATTTTCAAAGATACCGCATTACATGTTGCTAAGATACGTTACGACATTTTGAAATTCATTAGAATTTACGTACAATGTCGACAAACCTCACACTAGATTTAAATTACAATATCACTTTTAGTCTTCGAAAATTCTTTTTTTTTTTGTAAATGACTCAAACCAAATTTCAAAACAAAATTTTATTACGGATATTTTATAATATTTTTACCGCAAAAATCAAAAACCATAAAAAATCAAAACAACAAGCGAAGAATAAAAAGAAAAATTTAGGAGAAATAGACCACTAAGTAAGTATATTAATAATAATAATAATAATAAAAAATTCCAATGAGAAGTAATTTTTAATCATTAATAACTAAAGGCTTATTGTTATAAGCCAAAATACAAAAAAAAAATAAAAGAATAATGTTATTTTCATATGTGTCTATTTTCTAATTTACTGTTGTGAGGAGAAGGCGATCGGCTAATATGAATTTGAACAGTGCACTATTTAGCCCAGCATGTACCTTAGGAGGCAGATCACTTTTTACTCGCAGATTAAACAGATGAAACATAAAAGACAAAAAAGTTTCATCCATGCCGGTTCCGGGATTCCAACCCAGATTCAGACGTATCAGCCTCATGGCAGGTTGTCACCTTGACCACAAGACTGTACTCACGGCTCATCCATAACATAGCAAGCAAATATCAGTGCAGTTATATGATTATTAGTAACATTAATTTTTAAGCATATAAATTTTAATTTTAAGCTCGAAAAGTGAATTATGTTTATTTCTTTGTATATTATCAAATAAACTTATTAAAAATAGATTTTTAATACAAATTAATGTGAAACTTACAGCCATCTAGTGAACTAAAAACAATAAATGAACTTTAACAATATTCATTTATTATTGTTAAAAATCGAGAATTAGTGATATTTAATATTTATTCCTTCTAAAATATTGTTTAGATTATATAGTAAATGCTATCAAGTATGTACTCATTATTATGTTATTAAGTGTTACCTTTGTTTCTAAAAGTTCGGAGGCTTTAAAGCAGTGTTTCCCAACATTTTTCAAGTCGCGACATGCCCTTTTCTAATAGCCAAGTAACCTGCGACCATCGCCACATTTGCATAAAAAGGCATTTTTAATAGGATAAAGAAAAAAAATCATTAAAAATAGATATTTCCAGAATATAATGCTCGCCTTATATTTAATTAACATGAGTTAATGAATTTTGATATCGAATTTAGCATCACAGTGATTTTCTTTTTCAATTTACTATTTGGGATATAGAATTTTATTCTAATAATAATACTGCATTTTATTTTTAGAAATTGAATCAAGATCCTCGAAAATTTGAAAGAATATTACTGGCCCGCCATACCAAATAATAAAAAAATTATCTACTAAACTGTTCAATAATGTTTGACCATGACTGACTTTTAATATATTTTAAGTACTGTATGTGACACGGTGGACCTTCACTCACTTCTTTTCATTTATCAAAAATCTGGATTAGAACCACTAGTAGAATACTGCAGGTTAGCCATATTGAAATAAATAAGTGTTGAAAACATTCATTTTTAAATTTCCAATTCAAATAACTGCAACTAAAAATATCTGTGGCGACCCCATCCCAAAAAACACTTTCCATTTGGAATATCCCTTAAAATGTTTTTTCGACTACAGAAAAGAAAAATAAGAAAAAAAAAACAAGACAGAGCAGACTGATTAGAAAATACGAAAACAAATTACGCAGAACAAGCGGAAATAAACATATCCAAATGCAAAGAAATACTGCTCCATATGGAAATAAATTCATAAAACATGCAAAAGGAAAATCTCAAGAGGGAGAAGGACTGTCGAAAATCTAGGCTCATCGTCTGCAGGTTTAAAGGAGAGCTACAGTTCCGTAGAAATAAATGAAAAACTTTATAAGTAATCAGCTTAACAAATCTAAATTAATTTATTATACTCATTATATTATAACACTAACATTATTAAATAATATAATGTCTGGGAAAAAAGCTTGGTAGTGAAGATTTCAATCACAGTTTTAAAACTACGAAATTCTGGATAATATTAAGTTTTGAATAACTGATGGGCGCCTGTTCATACTTATTGGTCCAATACAGCACCAAAATCAAGAGGATCTTATTTTAATAAACTACATCTAACTCTGAAATTTCCACTATTCTGGTTAAATATTTAACGATATTTCTTTTTGTATAAAATGGAGAAACAGAATTACAGAAAATAACGACAGTTATAGTTGATGATATTCTACACATTAAGATATTCATTTTATATTTTTAATTACATAAATTTTCAAAATTGTAAGTGAACGAGATTTCGGAATGTAACAATCATCAATAACACGTTATAGAAGTTTTATAATGAACTTCTGCAAGAAAGGAAAATAGAAATTTCAATTAAATTAAAAAAAATGATTCGTAACTAAACTTAACATTTATCAATATCATAGAAATTAATAATTAATAACATGTAAAAATTTATAAAAAGAACAGCAGAAATATTTTCCATTAAATTCTTCGTAATCTATTTTTCTTTAAAAACGTGAAAAATTCACGCTAAAACCATCCTTATCATAATGGACGATATAAACTTATCATTACATTTTCTATCTAAAAAACAGAATTACATTAATGATTTATAAATTAAGTTAATTTTAAGCTAACCAAAGCTTGCGCAGATTTACATTACATTACCAGACATTGAAGGATAGCGAATTATTCGCTTCTATATGTTTTTCTACGGACTTTTTTGTGAATTTCACAAGTGAACTTCTCCAATGGAAAATATTCGAATACAACACAGCGTGACTTATTTGAAAAAGATTACGTTTCAGAAGCTGCAAACACTGTTTTTTGCCTTGTATTTTTATATACCTCCAAAAAACAGTGATGCTATCAGCATTTCTTGGGAAATTTAGGCTTATAAAGTTGATTGAATACCGCATCTATTTTATGGAAACAATTCTACATTCAAATAATCAACGACATTAAAATTAACATAAAAATATCAGTGTTTCGCCTGGGCTCATGAATATTGCTACTGGACGCAAGATGACTTGAAACGTGTCGCCTGGTTTGACGAGTCGGAATTCCAAATGTTTCGGGCTTATAGACATTGTGGAGAAAATCTTATTTGGGAATGGATCCTGCATGCCAACGTGGGACAGTTCAGGGCGATGTTGGCTCTGTTATAATATGGAGTATTTTCAGGTGGCAAGCATTAGGACCTCCGTTACATCTCCAGAAATCACTGATCGGCGGATTCTAAGCAACTATCCTTGCGGATTATTTGGACCCGTTCACGTTTTGCATTTTCTAAGACGCGAGTGGCTCTTAAGCAAGACAATGCCCTACCGCACAGATTCGCAATCACCAAATTATGGCTGCAGGAGTTTGGTATCATGCCCAGCGGCATGATACACATGGGATGCGGCTAAGCGTGCCATCAGTGCTAGGGTTCACATTAGGAAATTGTGGAAGTCTATTGAGGAGGTAACGTGTAGTTCACTATCTTCACAATATTTCAGAGTGTCCATGCTCGGCGTATTGCTGCGGTAAGCCGATTGAAAGGAGGGATCTACGCATTACTAGACGTGTTTCAGTTTTTCTAATAAGTCAGTGTATAAACTAAAACATTAAACTGAATATCTAAATTAAACTCCAATAAATTTTCCAAATAATCTCGATACAGAAAATAATGTTTCATAAAATTTGAATTTAAAATTGAAATCAACTTAGATAAAGTAATACGCAGAAATGTTTTGTGAAATTTACGAAAACTAATTGGTGTAGTTAAAAGTTAATTGATCTAATTTAAAGTTAATTTATTTTTATTAACTTTAATTAGATTAAACCTAATCTGAAGGATTATTAGTAACAAAATCTACTATCATAGAATAAAATTAGAGTAATGTTAGAGAGTTTTGAAAACGAACAAGGAAATAATCCTTGTTTGGCGATTCATTTTACAAACCTTCGTTGAACATCGTAAACGCTATGATTTCTTTTCCTAGATTTAAGATTCTCAAGCTAAAAGGATTAGGAATGAATACTGGATTAGTATCCTGTATATTTTATTTAACTTAAATCTCATTATAATAAAGATTTTTTGATGTTTAAAAGCTTTATTTGATTCCAGTTTGGAGGATTTGGAATCAGAGATTTTTTCGCATTGTTTCTCTTTAAGAGACAAATGACAAGGTTTCTTAACTTTCAATCAACAGGAACCACATTTTTTTCTCAAGAGTTAAAATAAATGAATAATCTTTAGTTTTATTTCCAGAACTCCATTTCGTCTCTTCCGGTCAAGAATTCCTTTAGTGTAAGCTTTACATCTGTGCTTCCTTTGATCTTCATGACCTATTGATGACCTCTCTGAACATTAGCTATTCATATTAAGGAGATTGCCAAAGAGCAAATTTATGTTAATCTTTCGTACGAGATGAGAGAAGAATCTTTGCCTAAAGGAACTCTGCACAAGATCTCGATTTTGATCTAACATTTAACAAACAGGAAAACTGTCTATTAACTTTTCCAATTCTTCAATAAAAAGCACAGAGAGTCAATGTCTTATTTATTTAGAAAATTAATTACTAATGAATGAAAAACAGTGGAACCCAAAAAATCAGAGACTCATGAAACAGAAGAGCTCCTTTTTCCAACTGGTTCCTCCTAAAGAAATTTCTAAAATATATCCATGCATTTATCAGTTCTTCCAGAGTATCACTTTTTTTTAAAATATTAAAGAAAGGTATTTTTCTAACAAATTAGATGTCATTATTTTACTTTTGGAAGAACACGTTTTACAGTAGCCTATGTAAAACGATCATAAAGAGATGTAAGATTTTTAATATAGTAGTGAAACAATTAAGACAGTCAATCAATATATTTAAAAGTATTTCAAAGTTTTAAAGTATGTTTTAACTTTAAAAAGGAATTTTCTTCAATCATATAGATAACACTAAGTAATTCTTTGAGATTATTAGCTTTCCGTTATTAATATTATTCAATGTTCTTTAATTCGGAATTGACAAAGTCACACTTAATTTTAATTAAGAAATTTAGCTAACTCTATCTTACTTTAAGGATATTTTTAATACTGAATTTAACTAATGGAATATAGATATTTCTACCACAAAAATACGAAGCTAAGATGTTGTTAAAATTTAAGATATTTATTGAGAACTTGTAAACATAGTTAGCAAACTATTAAGAGAATACTGCTTATGCTTTAAAGGGATCTTTATTCAAATTACATACACAACCAAGACGGTCTTAGCACTTGCTACCAGCTGATCTCCCATTTGAATTCAGATCAGCGCCATATGAGGTCAGTAGCGACTGGGCAAACGTCTGGTGCTTTGTATATAATTAAACTAAAGACTATGTTAAGAAACAGAAAAGGATAGTGTTTTCTTAATAAGTACGTGCGTGGTCAAGAAGAGCCATTAATAAGATAATTAGCAAGTTACGAAATTTTCATCCCTGTCTTGATAGTCGGCTTGCCTCTCTGATCTCTGGAGCTCAGGGTCGTTAAATAATAGAAAACTGGCCCTCGAACATTTGCTTAGCATTTTTCTGAATTTTAGAACATGTTAAAAATGTCCTAGATGTATCCTAGGATATTTGAATCCATATAATTCAATTCCTGCTCTTGGATGACTTAAAAAAACGAAGCCAAGAAATTAATCAAAAATTTTGCGAATGCATTTTTTTTCTTTTCTTTTCTTCTTGTAGAATCCATTACAATTTGAATAATCGCCTTTCACAAACAGTGTTGAATTACTGATGGGTGTTATTGCAAACCAATGTACGGTGATGATACTACTAATATTAAACCTTTGTGCAACACGAAAGCTACAGCAATGTCTATAAAAATCTGAATTCTGCAGATATTCCAGCAAAGTAAGGTTGAAAACAATGACAATGCATTAGTAATAATAATAAACTACTCTCTCAGATCAGAGTCATATGATGTGATACTGTTTGAGAACAAAACTCATTGATATTAAATATTCCTAACAATAATTTATTGATGGTAAGTTATATGTAAAGAAGATCAACGAGTATATGGTTCTGGCTGCCGAGTAAAATATTATGTAGCATTTGAAGAAATACGTAATCTAATTCGTTCTCATTAGCAATTAGAGTGGTATCTGTAGTCCTGATCCAGTAACAAAAGTAACATTCCAAGCGGATTGTCTACACGGTGTCCCAAATTGAAGTATACACTCTTTGAAACGTTACAACTCAGCAACGAAATGAGATCGAAACATAGGGTGTGTTGTATTTTATTCCGTAAACTTCCTTAAGCCCGTAAATGTTCAAAATGTCCACCTTCTGCCACAGTACACTTCCAACACCGACGTCGAACAGAGCGACATAGCGACTGGATTATAGCCAATGGAATATCATTGATGGAATGTTCTATCTGATCTCTTAATTCCGTGAGTGTTTGTGGGCTTGTGGCGTACACCGTGTTCTTTAAAGTTCCCCAAAGGTAGAAGTCGAGAGGAGTTAAATCGGGAGATCGAGGCGGGAACTCCGTTGCATTTCCTCTTCGTCCAATCCATGTGTGATTGAATGTGTGTTCGAGGAAAGTTCTCACATCGATATGAAACATCATGAGTTCCAACATCTGCAGGTAATTCTGACCCGTGACAGTTAACGTTCGAAAATGTACGGACCAAGTAATCCTCTGAAGGACAGACCACACCATACCGTTATCCCTGGAAGATTGACGGCCTTTCCTTCAATGAAGTTTGGGTTTTCGTTAGCCCAGTACACACAATTATGACGATTAATTGTGCCATTAAGTTTGAATGTTGCTTCATCTGACCAAAGAATTAAATCTTGAAAATCCTCCCTTTCGTCACACTTGTCCAGGAACCACTCACAAAATTGCAGTCGCCTACCTGGGTGGTCCTCATTTAGTGCATGGACAAGTTGCGGAATGTAAGGCTTCCATTTTTGACCTCGCAAAATTCGATGAACACTGGATTTGGCGTAATCAATTTCACGAGAACATTGCCTCACTGACTTTTTTGGAGATTGTGCAAAAACCTCTGTGACGGCATCAACACTCTCGTTATCGGTGGAACTTCTCTTTCTTCTGCACCGACCTTTCAACACATCTTCCACCGTTCCTTCGGCTTTAAACTTGTCTCGGAGTTTTGTTATTGTTGCCCTTGTTGGCGGTGGTGTACCAAATTCAACCCTCCAAGTCGTTGAACCTCAATAACATTCTCCACTTTCCAATAACACTTCAGTATCCACTTATTTCATCGAATGAAAGTCTCACCGCCATTTTGGTTTCTGAACAAATGAACAATAATGAGCGTGCTGCTATGCTTTTCCAGCGCCGTCTGGATCATACACAGCACACCTTATATTTCTATCTCATTCCGTTGCTGAGTAATAATGTTTCAAAGAGTGTATACTTCAATTTGGGACACCCTGTATAATACAAAAACGATCTACCATACCATCCAAAATATTTCTGTCCCAGTAGAAAATATATAATATTTGGAATTTTCCTGTACTCAAACAAATATTCTTTTTAAATAATAATAATAATAACAATAATAATAATTTTTTTTTTTTTTTTTTTTTTTATTCCTTAATTATTTTAAATTACATTTCAGTCCCGTTAGGAATAAGAATCCCTATCAAACGGGTTCTGGGATTAAGTAGTTTTACAAAGCTAACATAATATATATATATATATAAAAAAATAAAAATAATAAATACACAATAAAAAAAGTGTAGTTAACAGATAATGTTAGTGTAGATTATATAATTAATTCTTTAAAAAGTTTTAACTTTTAATAAATATAATAATTTAATATAATAATAATAAATAATAATAATAATAATCTTCTTCTTCTTCTTATTATTATTATTAATCTTATTATTATTATTATTTTGTCAATATTGAATAAAGACATCCATTTCTCTTTTATCTTTCTTTTTATGTGATATTCGTGTTGTTAGTCGTTGCCCCATTCTTTCTGTAGAATGATTGATCATCTTCTTAGTCTACGTTTCCCTATTAGACACGGTGATCTCGCTAAGCCAGGCTTAAGCCTCCCGCTGAAACCCCGTCCTAAGCGTGCACGGCGCCTCAATGACGGATGGTCCACAACTGACCAGCGAGGATTGGTTTAAGGCAAAGTGACCATAAAAACGAGACTTGAAATTTAATTGTGGTCATCACCATAACGACCTCGCAAAACAGGATCCAAGGACACAAGCCATCTTTTGCCCACACTGAACCAAACCTCACTTCAGTTTTATGGCAGTCATTGTAGCCTGGAAGAGGATTGCGATAAAGGCACGCTCAAACATGTCATTGCCTTTGTTTTCCCCTAATCAGCTGAAGGAAATACATGAGGGACTAGAAATTCTATATTCATAAAATTTTCTGGGATATAAATATTTCACAGTAACGATGCATTGGATACTAACAATCTAAACGTAAAGACTACTTTTCTTATAATATTAACCCTTAAAATGTCTTTATTATTATTATTATTATTATGATTTTTATTATATATTTTTTAAGTCGTGAAAATGACAAATACGAAAAACCCTTCATTTATTTTCAACTTATAACATCAAATTCTATAAATTTTCCATTTTTTGAAACAAATTAATTAAACTCGCATTTATTATTTGTCTAAATAAGATAAATTTTCCATTCAAATAAGCACAAATTAATAAAATTAGCTCAAAAGTTCAGGATTCTTTTTGTAAAAAATCGATTGAAATTCATTGTTAAGGTTATGGTGATTTTGTTTGGAAACTTTCTTCAAATTCTAGCACTAATTTCTCGATAAGGATCCACTCGAAAAAAGATTTCAAAAATAAAAGTTAGATCCTCTTTTGTCCTGAATTACACACCCAAAATATCCATAAAAGTCCATCGTGTAGTTATTAGAGTACACGGATAAACATATATGGACTGATTTGATGAACCTACTTTATTAAGAATAAAGAAATAATTCAAAATGACCTAATATTGGAACGCAACAAAAAGAATCGCACTTTAGACAGTAATTTTCTTTTATTGTTTATTTGAGAAGGTAGTATAATTTTTATTAATTTTTAAGAAATGGAAGTTATTGCTTGAAACCGGAAAGTTATTTCTTGAATCGATTAGGAGATTTTCACTCTTTACGATTTTTCGCTTCAAACAGCATCAGTTTGAAAATACAAAACAATTTCTATTTCAAAAGCTTTAAGGCCTTTCACTTATTTCATGTCGTTGTGAAATCAAAAGAAATACTTATATTTTAACGGAAAATGCTCAAATAATATTTTAGTTCTTCGATACTGTTTATCAAGTACCATTATTAACATCCTACGACATTATTATTTTGAAAAACTTCAACCATTCAATCAAAACAACCAGTCACATGACCACCATCCCCACAAAAAAATAATACCCTTAAAGAATTTTTCTGACTAGCAAGATTGCTAAGATCGTAAGAGTTAAATCCATGACCTTTCTGTAAACAGGGAATACGTTATAAATAAGTGACGCCGACACATTAAAAAAAAGAGATACTATTTTTAATGTGTTAAACTTTTTTTTAGCTTTTATTTGTGAGTCGGCATCATTTATTTCAAGCACTAATGCACACGTCATTATTCACCAGGGAATATGTTACATTCCCGGGGTTCTTACATAACTCCCTCTTCTCCAGGGAACCCACACTCGATATAAGATCACAGCAGTGACGATTGCAGACCATTTCCGGGTATGAAAGAGTTGTGGGCTACCAGTCACAATCAATTACTAAATTTTTCAAAATTTACAACAAGTTGTTAGAATTAATATCAATCCAATGTCATTATCCTTTAACAAGGTTTTCTTTTTTCTTTTTAGAAATCTCAAGTGAATCAATGGCCACTTTACAACTAATATGATGATGTGGTGTTGACTGAAACAGCTATCCTGAAAGTTTAGTAAATAAAGCACAAATATGTGCACGTTACTTTTTCCTCTATAACTAACAGCTTGATACTAAGGTTATGGATTCTACATCTAATACTTCTATTAATAATTTGAATTTGGAAAATTCCTTAAAAACAGTTGATCTTCTCAACTCCCTTTAATGATCGAGAAACAGATTTCAATGGATTCTCTTTCCTTAAAACTACTTAGTTTATTTTAAAATCTTCTTTCATTCCGTCGTATTTTGTCGACATACCACTATTTTAAGCTATATCAGATCTATCAGCTGTAAGCTTTACAAGGTTCCATATTTTATATTCTAATACAATTGCAAACAACATTGAAATGGCATCTAAACATATATATAGTCCTACATTGATTTTCAACGGAAATAGCTAATACTTTCTATCCAGGCGAATTGGAAAATTTAATCTACAAAAACTCAGTAATTTTATAAAAACAACAATTCCATTTGAATGCACTCAGTACAGATTGAAAATTTGTGAAAGCTTGACGTACCATTAAACATTCGACTATATATCCTCGTGTCAGCACACAGTTTGCGTGCACAAATCAAAATGGATTGTTGAAAATAATGTTGCACAAACATACATAGTAAATTGATTATAAAAATGTTATAAATCATACAAGTGCCGATTTTTTGCTCAGTATTAAATGATTTAGATCGTTGTAGGACTAAAATGAAAAAAGCCTTGTCATAAATATTTAAGAAAATAATATTGTATACATACTATAACTAAAATTATATTGCTATTGAATCTAAA
The DNA here is from genome assembly GCA_023159025.1 of Thereuonema tuberculata. NCBI lineage: Eukaryota > Metazoa > Arthropoda > Chilopoda > Scutigeromorpha > Scutigeridae > Thereuonema > Thereuonema tuberculata. Next base: position 50,032,904 of record JAFIDM010002131.1, on the reverse strand, counting down.
GAATTTATTCATTTCACTTAATAGAGAATAATAAACATTTAAATGAGTAAATAAAATATTTTATTGCAACGTATACTAAATGTAATTTTGAAAAGTCTTCAAATCTTCAAAATAAAAACAAAATAAACGTATAAAACCATACATTTATTGAAATAAATATTTCTTAATTTTCGAAAAGACATGACTTCTTTTCTTTTTCAAAGCCTAAAAACAACAACAATACGTTACAAACAAGTAGAGGAAAACGATACAGATATGAGACATTCATGAAATTGTATTGTTACAACAATACTTACAAATGCTATTCTCCTAATTCTTTAATTTTCACCTTATTTTTACAATTTGAAATACATATATTGTTAAACTCTTTGGCCATTTCCACAATAAATTTGTTTACATTAACACCTTCATTTCTATTAATATTTATCTTTTTGGTATTTCTAATTAGTAGACTTTCCATGGTTTTTCTCGTTTTTACAATCTTTTTCAATACATACAATTTTGATTTCATTTTTTACACAATGATTTTTATTCATACAGTGTTCAGCCAATTCCGATTTCTCCTCTAATTTGTTTTTTATGTATGAATTATGCTCCAATGCCCGTTCTTTTATTGTTCTTTTGGTTTCTCCAAGATAGAACGCATCACAAATCATGCATTCTATTTTGTAAATAGCCCCCATTTCCCCTTTTTTGTCACTTGTATTTATTTTATTACAAATAATATTTTTTATTTTATTACTGTAATAGAAACCTACATCAATGTTAAATTTCTTACAAATCCTTTGCAGTCCAATACTATTTTTATTTAGGTACGGAATAAACACTTTTTTTCTTTCCTTATCCATATCCAATTCCTTTATTTTGAATGTGTTGAACTTTTGGATACTATTATCGATAAAAATTTCAGTATATCCATTTTTCATTAGAATTAGAATTGAAGAAGATTACAAAATAGAAATTGATAAAATGAAAACAATTCTAATGAAAAATGGAAAGTCTACTAATTAGAAATACCAAAAAAGATAAATATTAATAGAAATGAAGGTGTTAATGTAAACAAATTTATTGTGGAAATGGCCAAAGAGTTTAACAATATATGTATTTCAAATTGTAAAAATAAGGTGAAAATTAAAGAATTAGGAGAATAGCATTTGTAAGTATTGTTGTAACAATACAATTTCATGAATGTCTCATATCTGTATCGTTTTCCTCTACTTGTTTGTAACGTATTGTTGTTGTTTTTAGGCTTTGAAAAAGAAAAGAAGTCATGTCTTTTCGAAAATTAAGAAATATTTATTTCAATAAATGTAAGGTTTTATACGTTTATTTTGTTTTTATTTTGAAGATTTGAAGACTTTTCAATAGATAGAATGTCTAGAAGAGGGAGAATTAAGAAGACTTATGGTAAATGTAATTTTGTTACTAGCAATTTATGAATTCCAGAAATTTCCAGCAAAAATAAAGCATGAATGTTTTTTGTTTTTGTTTTTTTCTTTGTTATTTATTATCTTTTAAAATGTCCAATCCTTTAATCTATTATTGCATTCAATTACATTCATATTTTTTTTTTCGTAGTAAGTTTATTTAATTACGAAATGAAAAGAAAAAAATTATAGGCCTGGAGTTATTTGTGGAAATGTATTGCTTATTGTATGTATTCTTTGCGAATACTTTCTCATTTTTACAAAAGAAAGAAAGGAAAAAAAATTGTTCTAAATCAGGCTATTAAGGCAATTAATTGTTTCGGTTCTATTTGTTTAGGTTATTAAGTCGACAACAAATCTAGCTTAAGTTATATATGAATCTAAATAAATATAATATCCTTAAACTAGTTCAACTATTTTAAAACAAAATTACGGAATGGAATTTAAACCTTTTGTTTTTTTTCTTTTCTAAAAATGTTGTTAGAAGAGTTCCTTTCATTTTTAGCTTTCTTTTTTAGGTTTCGGAATATGGCCGTGTGCTGCCATCTATCGGGAGAAAGGAAAACTTCTAATGGAGGACTAATATTTTAAACTAAAATGTATTTCTACTTTAAATATAAAATAACTGAAATAAAATTAAAATATGTAATGCTATATCACTACGTCGCTAAAGCTAGCTACTAATGAAATTGCGAAACCTCATGCGTATATGGTCCAAGTATAGTTCAGTATATGAAAGAATGCGAAACGGAGTGGCACATAATAATGCATTAATCACTCCAGGTATCTATGGTCACATCTATTGTTGAAAACTGAACTGTTCTAAAATGTTCATGAATTAGTTAAAAATTTATTATTGTCATTTCAAATATTAACTTTTAAATTATCAATTTTACTTACTGACTTGGTTTTATTTTAATTTGTTTTGAATAATTGCTATCATGTGTATTTCAGCATGTTTAAGACTTTTGACCATTAATTATTTGGCTAACTTCCTTTAGTGAAAGCACCAGAATAAACATAAGGAAGAATCATAACATCAGAAAACAGATGATCACTGTGAACTTGTTGTTGTATTAAATATCATATTGACTATTATATGAATACTTTTTTGTCTTCTATGTCTTAAATTCTTGAACTAAGAAAATGAATGTTTCAAATTCAGTGAACTGTTTAAATTTCAGTAGTTAGTGTTTCTTTCTTTGATATGTTGGTTTTCGATCAAAATATAACTTTTCCTTCAATGATTAATGTTAATTATTGATGCCGTGATATTCACAGGCTGACCTGCTATTCAGAATGTCAAGTGCTGAATGGACTAATGATTGATTTATTTTAAATTACAAATCATCCCATGTCTAGCGTACATGGGTTCAAAGACCCTAGTTAGAAAACTTCATACAAATCCTTGTAATTCCGTTCTGGAGATAAACAAAAGTTCAATACATTTCAACGAAATAAACTTTTTCTTCCCTACCGCTATTTTTCATAGTCAGTGCTATTTTCAATTTTCCTTAGGAAAAACTTAGGACAAGACTTATTATTCTTCGGAGACTTAAAGCAATCTGGTATTTGCAGTCGTTTTATGTTAAGACCAATACATTCTTATTAAAAAAACTAAGCACTTTGGCTTAAAAACTTTTTCTAGCCTCTTTTCCGAGGGAAAATGAGGCTCCTAAGATCTGTAAGTCTGCATGTTTCCCCTAAGAGCTTTTGAACCGATGAATAGATTTCCTTCAAAATTGGCATTAATATTTTACTACTAAAAAGAGGATCAAACTTTGTTATGATGGAAAAGATTCCCTTGAGTTGCTGTTGTGAATTCTCAGAAGAAAGATGAAAAAAAGTCCCATAGAACCACAGTAAACTACTGATCCGTTTAATAATGGACTGGCCATGCTTTGATCTTACTAAACAATTGGATTTTGGCAACTTTTTTATTTGCTGATTTATCTTCAGAAACAGAACATGTGAAGTTCCGTTCCTATTGGTAATCAAATTTAATATTGGTTTTACTTTCTCATTGTTTTCACGGCTTTAACAAAAGCAAAATTACAAAGACAGGAGACGTCAAGTTCTTTCAAGATCTTAATGTTCTTTAAACAATGTTTTGTAGTTAAATCAATGGTAACTGCAGTTGAGTCGTAGAAAATAGCAATCGAATTGTGATTAGACGGTCTCAGAGACATCCTAGGATAATAACTTTGAAGCAATTCTTGTTATATCCTTTTCTACCATTCATCAATTTAAGTACCCTTCTATCTCAGTCCTTTTCTTTCATTTTTTTTTTGCTAAGATACCTCTAGCAAATTAGTAGAAGATTTCTCAAAGAAAGCCGAGGACAACAATCGATGTTACAAAGGCAACCGAAGGGCAGGTGGAGTCTACGATTATATTGGAGCCACTTGAAACAGCAGCTGAAGGCGTCCATTGAGCTTAATTGCACATTAACTGCGACAATAATGGCGGACAAATGATCGATGCTAATTCGCTTTAACACTGGGCTTACGGCAGTTACTCAATCTCCCACCATGTGGCGACTGAGTCGAGATAAGGCACGTTGTGCTTGCCTCCTTTCCCCGTCCTTCTAATCGAAGCAGCAATGAAAGGCACGGAAACGTTCGACTCTTTATAAATTGTTATGGCAGAAAAATAGGCTTATCACCGCTGAACCAGGCTGAACTATCAGTCGTCTTTACCTCCCCCTCCCCACTACTACTTAATGCGGTTCATCCCTGGCACAGCTTTGTATGGATATGTAGAGCCTTTCATTGCCTACTTGATATGAGAGAAACCATCTCACACCACACTCCCGAAAAAGTTTGAAGGGGTTCAAGGAAAAGAGTGTTCCTTGTTCCCAGTGAATGGCATTCAAAGGAGAATCAGTAGGAAGCGACAACACGTTCCAGAGATAAGCCTTGTTTAGTAAGGGGACTTCAGAAAATTTAGAGGAAGAGAAATGAGGAAGCAGTTATTACCACAACAAATCAAGTAAAATTCACATGAAATAATAGATATAAAATATAATAACATGAAATAAATAAAAGGTAATGTTTCTTTTACATACCCGAAAGAATAGGCTTAAAAATTAAAATTTGAATTGAATTGAGTTTAATTAAATTTTATTTCCTATTTCAGTAACAGTTATTAAAATGTTCCACAAGAAGGGAATCTGGAATTTAAAACTACAGAAAGCCACCAATGCATTATAAGAATTATTGTGTCTTACCCTGACCGTTGGGCAGTGCAATTATTTTTAAATAATTTGAATTTATAAAATTGTTTAAACATTGTTAATAAATTTTCTTTTTCTATTACTTTCTTATCAAGAATTAAATTAAGACAGAATTATGAAATCAATGTTCAGAAATACAATTATCCCTTGATTAATTATTGATTCAAACTTTTTAGAATCACTTAAAAATCATATTAGAAAAAAAGAAAGTATTTGTTAGTTTATTTTAAATTAGAAAACGTGGTAATGGCACAATCATTTACATATGAAACGTTAAAAAAAACTCTACACTAAAGTCGTAGACATTATTAGAATTGTTTGTAATTTCAAGAGATTTAATTATTAATTTTCTTTTTAAAACTGCACAGAGATTCGTTAAGTTTCGTTTCATAATATGAGAGCAAAAACTTATAAAACTAAAATATATAACTTAGGTTTGGAGTTTATTAAATTTACTAATTAGCACAAAATATAAAACACTTAAGAATTCAAACTCATTATTTTTATTCATAACACACACTGTAAAGTATTTAAAAAAGAAAAATATAAACTCAATCTAAAAACGAACTATTAGTTTTAAATCGAATGTCCATTACCCACTAGAAAGAACAACTAGTGCCATCTATTGAGCTCTTCGGACATTACACTTAAATTACATGCAATTCTGCAATAACCGATGCTTTACACTGTAATGTATCATCTATGATGGGATATATTCAGATAACAGCGTATGGAAATGTCGTGCAATGAATTTAACATATATTAATTAGAATGTACATTAAATAAAACTCTGAGTAGTCACAAACACGAACTTCACTAAAACAGCTACTTCTAAAGGAGAGAAAGTACATTCACTATAAATCCTAAATCATTATTTCAGGTGTTGTAATTACAAGGCGGGACAAAATTTAAACTTGAAATTACTTGCTATAAAAAATTATAATTTATTTTGAAGCAGTAAACAATTTTAACTGTATGACATGCTATTTAATTTAATTAAGATAGAAGTAAAATATTCATTTTTAAATTATAATTTGTAGTATAGTATATTCATTTCAGTTCATTGCTAAAAATCTATCGATAATAGAAACAAGCACATCTATGGTCAAATTTGGTACATCTTTTGATTTCAGAAGAATTCTAGTAGAAATTATTATTGCGGATTTTGTATTTTGGGGTATTACTGGGGAGAGTCAAGAGATATCTCACATTCTACAACATCTAAACTCTTTGTTAACTGGATAACTCTAGCTTATCAGTGTTTAAAAAAAAATTATGAAGCAGCTGTTTCACGATGTCATTGCTGAAAGTGTCTATGAAAATGTGGATTTTTTATGCTTTTTCGATGCATCAATTTATCCCATTTACTTATAATTTCTCTCTTAATCACTTTCAGTTATTAGAAATGAAAAATAAATTAAATAATTAAATAATTAATAATTTAATATTAATTAAATAATTATTATTTTTTATCTTAAAAACATTTTTTTCAAGAATTTTTAAAGTAGGCCCTTAATCTAATAGAGATGATTTTTTCCATGGAGAACTGAATTTCAAATTATCAATAAAGAAATATTTAATTTGAAACGAAAACCTTTTATTCAAAATCAAGCACTACTTTACAATCATTTATTTACTTAAAGAAATAGTAATTTGAGCAATTTCGCAATAACACTTAATATTTAGGAAAGTTTTTTTAAAAAAAAAAAAAAAAAACTTACAATTATAAATTATAGCTAAACCAACAAATTTAATACACCATCGCAAAAATAAAATACATATTTTTTTCTGAAATGAAAGATGGTACCAAACTTGATCAGATATATGTTTGGTTCTACTTACGATAGGTTTTAACAATGAACTAATAATTCTACTATAGAAATGAATATTTTATTTTTATCTCAATTTAATTTAGACAATTGATAGAGTTTACTGTTTCAAAATAAATATACATTTTCCATAGCAAATAATAAATTTAGATTTTTTTCCGTCTTGTAATTAAACTCTGAAATAATGATTATTTATATTGAATTCAAAATACTTTCTTTTCTTAGAAGTTGCTGTTTTAGTCAAGTTCGTATTTCAAGTTGAAAAGTAATTATTCAGAGTTTTATTTACGATATTGACTAAGTACTGCTTTTGAAATTCACTGCAAGACATTTCCATACCCTGTTATCTGATTGAAGTTGAGAATGTTGTAATTAAACTAAATATCTCAGCGTAGATAGTACATTAAAGTATGAAGCCTTGCAGAAATGCATATAATTTAAGTGCAATGTCGGCAAAGCTCACTAGATGACACTAGTTGTTATTTCTCGTACAGTCGGTAAGGGAGATCAATAAGTAGTCCTTCCAAAAGACACATGATCTATCTATTGTTCATTCGTGTACCTAAACTTTCCATGAAAGTAATTTTTTAAAAAATGTTTCAGAAATTCATTTAAGTATAAAAAATAGTTTCTGGATTATGCAAAAGATTACAAACTTGATTACCGAAAGAATAGACATTTTTATTAAGACCAACTGTCTGTCAACAAACAAATACAAAAATAATGATTAAAATTTTCGACCTTTTATACTTGTAGATAGGGTTATTATATTTTTGAATAATTTTGTTCTGAAATACAGCATTTTTAATGAAAGCTATGCATTATAGAAAGCTCTACTGAATATTCAATAAAACTTGTGAATACAGAAAAGTGTGTACTGCAGTTTTAGTAAAGACGTGTATTATGAAAAATTTTGAACTAAATTTTTACTAAAACGATACTATGATGTAAGACAGCCTACATACTAAAGAGAGCTAAGTAGAATATACTCTGTAAAGAGATTGGTATGAAAGTTATAATAAAGCATTTCTTTTTTCTATGACTGTCTCGAAAATTTCCTTCCTCTGGTATTGACAAGATTAAAATGGAAACAAGAATTGACTGTTGTGTACATTTATTATATTCTGCAATTATATAACAATAATACGAATAATTAAATAGCGCAGGGAGATATTTTTCACATTTTAATAGGAATTTAGTTTAAATCTGAAAACATTAAACTTGAAGTAATCTTTGTAATTGTTTCAAAATATATATATTGATATATTACGTTTAAAAATTGATATTAATTATAATTAATATTGATATTAACATTGATATTGATATTAATTCTTAATAAAAAAATTTTTATTTACTTATCTACATTAGTTATATAGTTCAGTCCCGTTAGGGAATAAAGAAAGTCCCGATCAACGGGTGCTGTGGGTTACATAATTACTTGATTTTATTTTTATTTTTTTTTCACAATTATTATCTATGTATATAACGTTTTCCATCAAAATGGTACACAGGAATTACTAGAATTTGTTACGTCAAATAATCTACAAACATGTTTTGATGTTTCTTTTTTTTTGTTTTATTGTTATTCAATATTGTCCACAATCCACCTTGTTTTACTTGCTTTTTTACCTGTTTTTTTTTACCTGTTTTTTAACAAGTGAAATTTTTTTATAATCTTTATCAATAATCCCATTCATTTCGTTTAGAGTTTTTTCATTTCTTTCACCATATTCATTATAGATGCAAGGATAGTCGAGTTTGATTCTATTGCAGTGTCTCGTATTATATTTCTTTTATTTTCATCTTTTTTGTTAATTACATTGTAGAAATTTTTTATTATTACATTATATAAAAAATTTTGTTTTGGATTAAGTATATTATATTTTAATAAAAATTGTTTTCTCTTGTTTATATTGTTCCATATCTTTTTGGAAAAGATCAACTTTAGGACCTTATTTTGTAGATTTTTTAAATTTTGTAAATGACTACTGCCTACGTTTGCCCATATGTTCACACCGTAGTTTAATAAAGAATCAAAAAGTGCCAAATAAATTAAAATTTTTGTTTTTAGTGGAAGAATATTTCTAATGCAGTTGAAAATTAGGTAGTTGTATATAGCTTTTTATATAGAGCATTTAAATGGTTGTCCCATGTAAAGAAATCGTTTATGATTATACCTAAATATTTAAAAAATTTTATTATATCAATCCTGTTGCAAAGTTTACAATCTATACTATGTCCATGTAAGCAGTCGTGTGTGTGTATAGTGATATTTATATTATTATTTGTTTTTGTTTTTTTTGGGTTTAATCAGTATTCCTTTAGTTTTCTCATTATTAAGAACTAGTTTGTTATCATGTAACCATTTTTGCAATGTATTAAAGTTTTCCTGAAGAGTTTTGTTTGCATCTTCTATGTCAGGACCTACTGTGTATATTATAATGTCATCCGCATAAATATATATATACTGCAATCTTTTATTAGAGGAAAAAGGTCATTTAGAAAGATTATAAACAATATAGGTGCCAAGTTTGATCCTTGGGGTACTCAAATGTTTTTCTTTTACTTACAGTATTGTCTATTTGTACAAAAAAATTTCTGTTTTCTAAATAGCTTTCTATAATATTTAACATTTAATAATAATAATGATAATAATAATATTACAGAAAATTGTCATTTTCCGAAACTTCCGAGTGATCAAGAAAACCTAAATTCATTAAATTAGTTGAATGAACTTAAAAATTATATTTGACACAATTTTTGGCCTAAAGAACTGGAAGATACTTGTAGAAAACTTTTGAAATGAAGTAAATTGAAAATGTTTCTAAATGAATTCCATGAATTACATTACTTTTCTACAGTTTTTGTTGTTTAAATTATTTTCTGAAATATGATGTAATACCATTTCAAACAAAACTCCACTAAAAAACATTTGAATCTTCTGTTATAATTTTAAAAAGAAAATGATTGTTTCATATCTATACATTACATATTAAATATAAAAGTCAAAGTTTGTGTTTGTAGGTTGTCTATACAATTTTACATCGTTTGACTGATCGGAATCAATTTTGCATTGATAGGCTACCTTGGAACCTGGTTAACCATCCACAAGGGGCTGAAAAGGGTGAAATTTATATGCATCTTATATGTTCGACATCAATTGAGACAATTGGGAAAGGTTTGATTTGATAGGGTTGTGGAGAAGAGGAGAACCAAGATTCCCCATCCCAACCCCTCCCCGGGCATCGCGGATACTTTAAGCTAGTGGATTATAAAATTAATCAAAATAGACAGTGGTTTAATTGCAATGTCCATTCCAGATACATGATTTCAAGAGAAGTCATGATTTTATTAATTTGAATTAAAATAAATGGACCAAACTGAATAGTCAGAGCAATTTTATTTTTGATGTTCTAGATCATTCTGATGTTTGTAACTAGGCTTTAAGCAATAAATAGTTATTAACAAAAAGAAATCGGAAGATTCGGGTAAATATTTGTGCTTTTAAATCCGAAGTTTACGTGAAAACAGAAGCACTGTATAATTTTATCTATTCTAAAATTTCGTTTTAAATTTACAGTTTATGTTACTTTTTTAGATAACTGCCATGAAAAGCCATCTTCTCAATACTCTTTTTCTGTTCAACTATTGCTAATTGAAAAAAAATTGAAGGTCTGCTTACAGGAAGTTCCTAAGTCCGTTTACAAGAGTTATGAGAAAACTAGCAATCAAAAGACAAATAAACTCATGAGATTAGCCGATCTCTAAAAGAATACGCATTGTATTACTGAAGCAATACATATCCAAGAAGTCATTAAATATAATTAAGAATAACAATTTATTAGAATGAAGTTTCTCAGAAATTTGACATTTTGAGCATTCAATTAGCTTAAATAATGAATTTATTCAATAATTATGCTATGTAAAACAGAGAAGAAATAAATGACGACCAATACAGAATCAATATTCTCAGTAATTCTTCAGTAATTTCAATGTTCTTCAGTAATGGTATATTGTTTCGCGATTTTGAAATCTTTTGTATAAAAGAAAATTTATATTATTTTTAATACAGATGTTATTTCTGAGTTTATTAATAAAATGTTATATTTTCTGAAAAGGAGATAAAAATATATCAAAAGAAAATAAGTTATATTTAGTAATTTTTTAAAATTAATAATTTAACCTAATATATTATCGTATTAGGTTATCTTTTCAATTACAAGTTGACAGCAATATATTTCTTTTAATCTTTTGTGACAATTAGCATTTTAAAATTTAATTGTTAAAAGATAAAGATGTTAAAAGATGTAATAAAGAAAATAAATAAAGAAACGAATAAATTAATTCACGAATTATACCGAAAATGATTATTATTTTTTATAATATTATGCAAAAATATAGAACAGTACGTAAACTTACTGGTATAATCGTGTCATGAATTTATACAATGGAAGGGAAATTTTCTTACTAATAAAAAATTTCAGAATCACTATTTTATATTCAGCGCAATTTTTACTACACTTTCACTATATGTACTGTATTTTCATTGTACATATTTAACATCATTAAATCAATCCACTGTTTGAAACCTATAAGTTGGTTAGTGGAATTTTCAATTATATTGTGGATTATATCAGCATTATAATTTTTCAGTGAAATACTAATTTACAAACCTTCATTACCATTAATGTGTTCTAGTTAATCCGTGGTAATTATCCAGTATTACCTCCATCAGATTAACATAATAACATGAAGAATTAATTTATCAACTATAAAATGAGAAAATAGAAATAATAGATTGTTGGCAAATGATTACCCAAGCATTGATGTTTACTGTGATGATCGTTTTAAATTTTATGTAACATTTTCATGCTAGTGAAGTTTATGACATAGAATATAATTACTTATTATACCACATTTAACCATATTTTTTAATGTTATGACTGCATGTAGTTAAAATTGTAATCCTTAATATCCAGGTCCTTTTATTAGATTTGTTATTTGTTATCTAATGATAAATTTGTTTTTATAAACTAGTTTTTCTTTTTTTTCCTATTACATTTATCGTTTTCGTGACTGTTTATTTATTTTGTTGATGAAAGAGAAGTTCTTGTAAGTATGGAAGATATTAATCAGGATTTTGTACACTTCAAATGAAAACCTTATTGGTTTCGATGGTTAGTAACATTAATTAAAAATTTTTAGATGCAAAACCTCTTGCTTAAGTAAAATGCAGAAAATAGTAACCAAAAATCTATTTTACAGATCTGTCAGTAGGAGTATTTCTGAAACCTTTATTACTGTATATGATTTGTATATGCAAATACTATGAAAACAATTATCAACGCAGATAAATAAATTCAGAAATTAAATTGAATTTTTTTGTATAATGTCATAGGAAGTAAAAATGAATTTCCCGAAATAAATATACTTGAAATATAATATTTTCTTTAGAATACTTGAGATTTCCAATGATAATACTTATTATGATTTATTTTTTCTGGATTAATTGAAATTCATTAACAGTTACATCCCGTTTAATTTTGATTTTAGGGATAACAATGAGTCAGTTATTGAAATAATATTAACGTAATGAAGTTATAATTTTAAAATAGAGCTGTGTTGCTATGATACATTTTACTATTTAGCCTGTTCTTTTGTTGGAAAATTAATATACTTTAATAATCCTACAAAATCTTCAAAAACAACGATTTTATTTTGCTTCTAGGAATGTAATTTACTTAATTAACTTAATGATAAAACTGTTTTGAGATTTAAGTTCACGTTTGGTTTTCAAGATTTTTTTTTTACAAAAATATTTCGATTTAAAACCACTAATATCATAATTAAATTAAACTTGGGTCATGAAACATTCGTCACAAAACATATAAACAAGTTCACTTTTGAAATAACAACGACGTTTCAGGGTTCAAGATACGAATCCTGCCCTCAGGTCTTAAAAAATTAATTAACACTAAAAGTAAAATTGTCTTGGAGTCTGGTCACAAGTTAGGTTATTCCATTAGAACGGGTGAGCAAGGTAGAGTTCATTATAAATGAAAAGTGACAGTACCATTCCTCGTCTACTTCATTTTCTGAGTTAGAAACGTGTGCTATAACATGAAAAGCTCTGCTGCGATTAAAAATGTAATTAAATTGTGTCCTTAAACCAAAAAAAATATGCTGAAAAATTCTGTGTAGATAATAGAATACTGTACCATTTTTTGGAAAAGTTAAAGCAATCAAATTCAACAGAAAATATCATGTTAATTTCTTTAAATGTGGTCAATTTATATTCCTTTCCTATCTGCGGACATCATTATAAAAGTAATGAGCCATATATCTTGGAAAATAATTCCGAAGTAATTTATGAACTAAACACAGATTTTAATATGAAATATATCATCGAGTTCATTATTTGTTTTTTTCCGATGCAAATTTTTTCATTCAACAACCAAGTTTATTCCCAACAAGAGGAATTATTCATGGGGCTATCATAGTCTGCAACAATAGCCATAATGGTAATGAACTACATAGAAGATGTAGCGATTCCAACCAACATAATTAAGCATAATATTTTGTTTTTGTGTAGATATGTTGAAGACATGTTTATTTTGATTGATAAGAATCACATAGAAGTGTTAAAAAATTTTAATAGCATAAATATAAACTTAGTTTACAATGGAAAAAGAAAAAAAAATCAATATATTTTTTGCATGTTATAGTTCATAAAAACAGGCAATCCTCTCAAACTAACGTGAACCGCAAACCGATGGAATCCCAATAAATAATCACATCTGTACCAATGCCATACAAAAGAAACGCTATTCAAATGGCCACTAAAAGAGAAAGAGCTGTTTCCTTTAACAGGGTATTCTTAGGCCAGGTATGAGATAGAAATTTTCCTAATCAATTCAGACAAGAACTTTTAAGCTGGTAAATAAAACTCAGAAGAAAGAAGAGTTCAGGCAAGTCACCATAGAGAAAAAAATGAAATACATATGTGTCCCACATCAAATAAGCATATGGAATAAATTAAAGCCCAGTCTATCTCCCCACGGAATAAAACTAGTTAGTAGATCAAACAACAATATCAAACATATTCTCAGAAAGAAATATCGCCAGGCAAAAAACAGGTATAGGATACTCAGTAAAGAAGGCACAGTATATGGCATAAAATATAACAACAATGAAGATAAACAATGTATTTACGTCGAAAAACGAAAACAAGATTACATCTACGCGTGGAGGAACCCAGTAGGGCGGTAAAAAAAAAGAAAATATACAATACACCACTACTACCCAATGCATGGGAACAGCACACTCTCTTAATATCCAAGAACCAATAATGTACGGTATTCAAAAAGATGACTACCTAAGAAAATTACCTAAGAGTACTTTATCAACCTAACTATCTAAGAGTCCTTTATCATCAACAAGAAATTCTACTGTAATCAGAACATTTCAAATTAACAATGCTGTACAATATGATATTTAATCAAATATAATTTTTTCTCTCCCAGTTTTGAAAAAATAGGTCAGCATTTTACGTTAATTATTACTATATATATATATTACTTAGTTATTTATTTATTTAAACAAAATTGAATGAAGCTGCTAATTCATAAAATGAAGCAGACGAACTCCTTTCATTTATTATGAACTTTACCAACCTTGATCACCGGTCTTAATGCAATAACCTAACTTATGACCAGACTAAGAAAGTTTTAAGTTTAGTGTTAATTAGTTTTTAAAACCTGAAGACAGGATTCTATCTTGAATCCATAACCAGAAGTGTCGTTGCTATTTTAAATGTGAACTTGTTTATATGTATTGTAATGAATATGCTTCTTGCTCTAATTTAATGAAAACATTAATGCTTCATGTTAAATCATCTCATAACCACTAACATTTATTAATGACAATTAAGTTTATTAGTACAATCCTACTGCCTTTCCATTTTATATTTCAAAATATACTTTTTGGAATTAAATTGTATCTTCATAATAACTGAAATGAAAAACTGAATTTGGTAAAAATGAGTCAATATACTAAAATTCAGAAATCATTGGTAGGTTAATATAAAAAGTTACTATTTATTTTACAACTATGTTAACATTGATGTTTCAAAGTAGAAGCAAACTTTTTTATTTATTATTCATTTACTTCATTTATTATTTATTTATTCATTTTTAACTTTAAGCACTAAAATAATTAATGTATGATAATATGTTACTTGATCACTGAAGAGATACATAGGGAAAGTTTTCATTTTTTATATTTCCGGAAAGTTTTAAATATTACACTAGAAAGAAAATATTACTGTAGAAAGAAAATATTAGACTAAACTAGAATACTATTCAAGGAAGAAAACTGCGTTGTGTGTTAAGGAGTAAAGATTTATCACAATATATACTGTTTATATTTTTCAATATGTTTTCTAGTAATTCAATTTTAAATTCTTTTATGTCCAGTAATTTTTTTCAATTATTTTATAAAATTCGATCATTTTATATTTTATAAAAAAAAATTAATTAAATTTCCGTTAAACTCACATGAATGTAAGTAACTTAAATTCAGGAAAAACTTAAATATATATCTAAAGTTACTTTAAATATTCCAAAAGTAGGCCTAAATCAAAGAAACTTGGCTAAAAAAAGTAAAGCAAATACATATATCTGTTAAGACCAAATAATATTTTAAAGAGTTTTCACTCTTTTATTTATTTAGAACATAAGTTATTGAGGTTTTGTTAATTGTTTCTTTTCCAAACTCTAATCAAATATAGTTTCCATATTCTAGACATAAGAAAAGTAGCTTAATTATAAAACTTTTGCTTATTAAGTCTATGCTCATTACATGAATTTATGACTCGAAAGTAACTTGGAGTCAGCTGCTCTGTGTTTATTTGCACTAAATAGTAACAGATACCAAGGTTATCGAATATCTAAGAAGCCTGAATTTTATGAAACTCATTCTTGATCAAGCAAAAACTCAGGAAAAAAGAAAGTCTGCAAGTGAAAGTTGCAGTTATAATTTTGGTCAGTTATCTATTTTGCAGTTATATTTCCTTTGGATGCTTCAAGGTTTCTTTTTTTATGGAGGCCTACAGTACAAGACTCTGAACTGGGTTACTTTTCCAGGATTTGTAATTAAATGGAGATTGTGCAAATGAAATACAGCAATATGGACATTATAGAAATGAATGAAGAATCTTCAAAAGAAATATTCCTTGTAATGAAAAGTTATTAAATTCTATATAGGATTTTACGGTGGATTTCATTAAATATTCTATTGTTAATGCTCATGAAATTAATTAAAGAATTAAATAAGCTTATAATGTTTACCTAAACCCAGGTTTCTATAAATTTGCACAAATTCATAGTTTGTATTATTTATATGATGTATTTCTTACTGAAAACATCAACTGTTTACAGAGATAACTGTGCACAAAATGCATACCAATCTTTTGACGAAAACGTCTTTGCTGATAGAGAAATCGATAAAACAATACTGTAGTCGAGGATTCTCGTACCGAGAGTCAATCTGCAGATAGAGTGCTGTCAACAACTTCCATCTAGGCAAGCTCTGAATTAAATCAATGCATCCCAATTTAAAAGCAATTTCGTTATGAAACTTTAATGTTATCAAAATGTCAAACCTCTATATAGTCTTTTAAAGACAGAAACTTTCGATTGTAACGATTTACAAGAGATCTTTCTTCGAATTCTGAAGATTCGGATTTACAGCAAAAACAAATTAATCTATGAGAAAATTGGGAAAATTATATATGTATATGCTTCTATTAGAATACATTGGGTATTTAGCAAACTATGTGATTCATGGAATGTTTTTTCTTGAAAGATTACAGCAACAATCATTCTTAAGTTTCAAATTTTGAATGCCGAAATTTGAAATATTCCTTTGCAATTCCAGTGTAGTGTGGTTTATTATTAAGTAATTTTGTTAGGCGTGTTCTGTGTTGATGGATAATCAGTAGTAATAAAAATACCCATATTTCGAAAGAATCAATTGTATTAGCAATTCGTAATACAAAAAAATCTTCACCTAGATAATTCTAACTAAATACAAAGAATGTCTTTAAAAAAAGTATGGGTTATTAGTTATCAAAATGTGTTACTTTTTTTTAAATACCCGCTTCCATTAAATGAAAGCTCAGTATTATTGTCAGTTTTCGGACACGTCATTTCAATTAAATAAGTGTTTATCTGCAATATATATTCGTTCCTTACTATTAGATTAATTGTAAACGAAGAAAATATTCATGGCTTTTCCTCTATTTACAATATTCTAGAATGAACAAATGGAGATATTTTGTTAAATATATTCATAAATTAATCAAACTTGTTCACATAGTCTTAAGGAACACTGTTTTAAGCGCTGTCCTCTTGGCAGACAGCATCAATTCAGTGAATTCAATGAATGACACGATTGTACAGAGATTTCTCACTAACAGGTTAAAGCTTTCCCCTTATGAATAATATATGGAAAAGTATGAGCTATGACTAAAATCTATAAATTTTAATGTATCATCTTTCAGTAAAAACTTAGGATTATGAAAAATTTGCAAAACTCCGTGTTAAGATTAGATTTTTTATATACAACATTTGTAAAACTTGATAACCATCAAGAAACTGAAAAATAAGTTTTTTTCGAAATCGAAAAGATAACAGAATATAAAGAAATGCCGTTACCAAAGAATAAAGCTACACATTACAACGATTGTTAATAAACGTCTTATAGAAATGTTCAAAAGTAGCGTTGGTAATAATTCTACAGAAAGTAATTTAGATTTATATGACTTATAAGAAACTGAATTACTATAAGCACTGTAGTTGGGAAAAGATTTCAAAGCAAACGAAAACAAAACAAGAAGAATAGAGGAATTATAAACAAAGTTTCTAATGTACATTAGAAATATTTAATCAAAATATATAAAAAGATTGAAATAATTATTACTCAATGCGACCTTTCTCCTGTTTTTTTTATAAAACCATAGATCAGGAAGTTAGAACCAAAAAGCAAATTAGATAAAGCGCCCAAGTCGTGATAAATAGACAACTAATTAAGGGCAAATTTATTCAAATCCTTTTTCGAAAGGTAAAAACAATTCTAATTTTCGTAATACTAAGAATCTCTAAATGGAGAATGATTATTAAATACTGAATTCCTAATTTCTATTTATTTTTGTAAAACATTTTTTTAATTTTCTTATGAAATTTAATTCAAATTGCAAACAAAATTCTGCAGGATAACTATTATTGTACTGTTTTGTGTTTTCCCTTGAGAATTTTAATTCTTTGGTGCCAGATTTTTTTCAAAACTCATCATATACTAAGCAAAATATTTGGTAACACTTACAATGCTTTAAACGAATTTATATTTTTTTTTTATTGTGATCATGTGGAGGGAGTTAGGAACTGTCGCCTATTAATATTATAACACATTAAAATATGATATGGTTTTCCTGATATCAATTCGGCATTGTGTACTTTTCTCAACGTAAAGAATTAAAATTACCAGAAATATTTGGCAATTAGAAGAAATTCATTATAATTTCAGTAAAAATCTTCCTTAAAAATTTCGTCTGTTTTGTGTTTTTTAATAAATACTTCTGAAATTTATTACTTAAAAGTTGAAGTACCTTTTTCATGATTATAATAGTTTATTGCCAATAGCGAATAATTGGAATTACTAGAATTGCAAAATAAAACGCTTAGACATTATAAAATAATATCTGGAACTACGTTTTCAATATGGGACCATGGTTCATCCTGTTTTGTGACGGTTATAGAGACTTATTTCCTCAATAAGTGAAGAGAAAAATTGTTACTATGGCCCTAAAGTAAAAACTAAACAGAATAGTCAAACAAATTCTGTTTAATTAATGTTTTAAATAACTTCTTTATTAACTTATGTTATATTATATTGATTTTGGGAAAGAGGGAGATGATCTCTCTTTCCGTGAGATTAAATTATACAGAGAAGGCTTGATAAAGTAGGGCGTCCTGAAATATTGTCGTTGGAGTTATGGAATTTATATCAGTTAATAAAGAAGAATAGTCAATATTGTAAGTAGAGACTTTTAGGGATAATAAGAACTCATCTCAGCTAGCTGTGTCGTATAATGACCAACGATAACACGAACCTATTTAATGTGTTACAATCCAGTTATATGTAAATTGAGCAGTTCTTTTAAACCATACTAATCGAAACGTTATTGTAATTCTAGCAAAATTACTTAACTGCACTATTGTTTCAACAATAAAAAGATAAATCCTTTTAACGTACACTGTAAATTTGGTAATAACTCAAAATACTTATCAGATCTGTTCATTTTTATGTAAAGAAGAAAAAGTAAAATTCGAATTTATACCATATTACATTGAATACGAATGAAGAATCTTAATTACAAATTTAAGGGAGCATTGAAGAAGTTATTAAGTTATTTGAATCTCTCCATATCGTTAATTTTGAGGAGCACAACTGAAAACTAAGCACAGTTGTAATGAAGTTGTATTTTGCGAAATCCAAAAGATACCAGAATGGAAAGAATTTCAGCTATTAATTCAGCTTCAACTGCCTATTGTATATTCAAGATATGCAAGATATTCCTTTTCTGTATATAAACCAACGACCATGGGAGTATATATGAACAACTTTGCTTTTAAATTAGGCATTTGACAATATCAGGGACATTTTTGAAGGTTGCTTAAAAAAGTAAAGATTCTCCCCTATCAGCCTTTTTTGCACTTTAGTTATGCACTTCATTTGCTATCGGATGAATTTTCATTCATATTGATGTTGTAAATTATTGCCAGAACATACAACTTTCCAGCCGTATATCTGACGCTGAGGTCCAAGATTAATTACCTTTCTACTTTATCCCATTCAAAGCTTGAAATTAATAAAGAATTACCAATGATTGTACAACAAGGAAATATCGCGATATATTCCCATCGTAGCGGTCACTGGAAACTACTTTTCAGTTTGTATCTGTATGAGTATATTTTCATGTAAGTTGATTGTGTGTTGTTAAGCTTCAGTGTATATCTAATAATGCATGTGTGGATCGAACTAGGTTCGATTGCATTTACCTAAACTGTTTAAGAACTGAGCTCCAATCTTACCCACCGTCCCCATCGTCCATGATATCAAGGGGTCCATAAAGTACTTTGTAGCCTTGGATTATACCATTCTGCTCAGATGGTGAAGGTAGTTCCCAAGACACTTGGATACTCTGGGAGCTCAAACTGGAACATTTGATGCTGCGAGGAGGAGAACTTGGAACTAAAAGAGAGAGAAAAAAAATGAAATTGGTTCTCAACAACAAGAAATAACCAAACTCCTGTAGAAAGGTAACTCCTTAAAATATTTATAGTGCCAGAAATTACTTTTTTAATTATTTAATTACGTAAACAAAACCTGAAAGTTAAGAATTTTATGAGATGGTTTGCAAACATTTTAAAAAATGTTGCAACCACATTTATTACTAACAAGTAAATAAATAAAAATAATTATGAACGGTTAGAAAATATTTATGCTAACTCTTTAATATCTGAACAAAATGGTGAAAATTTAAAATAAAAATGTAAGAAAACATAAAATGTAAAAAAAAATTAGATGAGGGATTTTCCGACTTCGGATGGAATTCATTCAATATTTTGGCTCAGTACCTTGACCCTTCGCAAAGAAGAAGTTTGAGGCTTGCATTAAAAAGTCCTTAACTATATTTTATCAATATCAAGTTATTTTTGGATTTCTTAATGTAATTCTCAAATTTCTCCTTACGAATGCTAAGCCGAACTAATTTCATCCGTAACAGAAAAATCGCTTATAGCTTATATTGTTTTTTATAACTAATTAATCTGACCTACAAATTCATTATTTCTTCTTCCCGGACACTGCAATATTTCTTTGGAACACTTCTCAAGCTTCTTCGAGTATCATGTTATAAATCCGTTACGTTTAAAAACATCATCAATGTATAACATCCCATGAAAGTAATCAATTATTAAATACAAACTATATCATACCCAATGGATAGCAATTGTTGGAAATAAACACATCAACCTCCCGATTATCTACTGAAAAAGACTAGGGCGATTGATGTGTTTCTTTCAACCATTGTTATCCGTTCAAGTATGATATATTTTGTAATTAATAATTGATTATTTTCATGGAATGTTATAGATGTTTTTTTTTAAACTTAACGGATTTGTTACAGATTATACTTCAAGAAAGTTGGCAAAGATTTCAACCGAATTATTCTATTGTCAGTGATGAAGTAAAAAATTTATAATACTATATAAAGTGTCAATGATTTAAAGTTTAACCTGATCAACTTTCTTTCAGATATAACTCCTAAGATACCATATATATTGTCGTTTGCTTTTAAAAAAAAATAGTAAACGAGATAAAGAAAACCATAGGTCTAAATTTTACTTGGCTGACAAGAATAACTTAGATTATTTTCTTAAAACGTAACAAAGTGATTGAAAGATTGCAGTCCATTAAATACATTAATCAAAATTTGTTAATTTCTGGAATACAAAATCTTTTGTTAATTTTTAGTTGCTCGAATGTTTAATTTTTCTATTTACTCTTTTCAATGGAAGTTTGAGTTTTTAAACTTTCGATCATTTGTAAATGAAATTGAGGATTATATTTTTACTAGCAATATAAATCAAAAAGAGAATGAAGAAAAAGTCATAGTAAATTAGTTTTATCTGCTATCAGTTATGTAAATTCATAATTATATAGTTATATTAATTAAATAATATATATAATAAAATAATATATAATATTATTATATATAACATATAATTATATAATTGATAATTATATTGATAATTATATAGTTATTACGCCTTACGAGAAAAAAGTCAAAGATATTTCTAAAATTCCTAATACGGAAGTATCGTCTATTTTGTTTGCCGTAGCAAAATTAGTTTGTATTAGATCAAAATGCCAAAAATTGCTTGTTGATGTTTCAATACTTACAGTTAGGATGCTAATGTAACAATATGTTAGCTCTTTTATAATTTTAAAAAATCATAACATCATGTTTATATTATTTTGTTGCATAAAAATAATTAATCCCAACACCTTCACATATTGGAAAGAGAAATTTAGTAGGACTGAATTTCTTGTAAAATATTAATAACAAGTTGACGTTTAAGTTCGTTTAATTATAACAAAAATCGAATATAAAATTAAATGTAACAGTTATAAAGAAATTGGAATGGGCTTTAAGTATTCTTTAATGAAAAATGTTTTGGAAAATTATGTTGCCATTATTAATAACTGACTTTGAGAATTATTTACTGGGATATAATCATTTACAGAAGTAATAGGGTTTAGAACTTTCTAGAATTAACCTTTCCTCAGTTCATGGATTCTTACTGCGATCTGCCAATGCCAGGACAACCCGATTACATGGTTAAGTCGGAAGGGTCTCATTTTTTACGACTGACTTTCATTCGTCCGGTTAATAGATGTTTCTTGAGCGACAGGGTTTATACATGTAGTTTTTTTTCTTGGC
>JAFIDM010002131.1:49973617-50010838 GCA_023159025.1 Thereuonema tuberculata | reverse complement strand
TAAACATTAAAGCTTAACATTTTCATGAAAAATTTCCCTTATTCTCTCAACACTTGAGCAATGTATTTCCGAATAAAGTTTTCCTCTGTATGTACTGAGCACAATGAAAGTAAACGCAAACTACAAAGAACAAGTAATTACTTTGGTAAGCATTAATGAATACTAAACCCAATATTGACTTACCGTCTTCGGCAGTGAAAGCAAGCACCTCAGGTGCCGGAGGTCCTCTTCCCATACGATTGTAGGCATGCACAACGACCGAATATTGTGTGTACTTCTTCAGCCCGTCCAATATTACTTCACCCGATAGATCGCTAGCTGCTTCCAATGTCTTGACGCTCGGGGCTTCCTTAGAGTCTGGAACTCGGTAGGTCACTGCATAACCAACGATTTCACCATTCCAAGCTGATTTTAACGGTGGCTAAAAGAAAAGGTAAATGAAAGTTCAGAGATATAAAATACAACAGAAATACATACAATCAATTAGAAATTGTTGGGGATTCTATTGTCGCTTCCTTATTCCAACAGAAAGTCAGTACCAGATCTCCGTCTCAAAGATTGCTATTATAGAATAAAATGTGGTTCTTAGACCAATCGAGCAATTCAAATTCCTTAACACTGCAAGCTATCTGCTATATATGACAAAATATTTTAAAGAATTTTAATAAAATTACAACTCCAGAAGTCAATATTTGTTGAACTGCACAACCATTAGTAGAATTTGATAAACATATTATTTAAACTTTAAAACAGCAAGATCAACTTAACAAACCAATCTTTCAATTTAATTAGACAATTAATGATGATTAATTAAGATGATATAGTTAGTTAATTTAAATATTATTTTTTAAAAAAAAACTATCTTTTTACCATCATTCTTAATCTTTTTATTCATTTTTCGAGTTTCTGAAACCTTTCAAACCTTGATTTTTCCTACTTTTCAAGTAGGAAATATATCATTATCCATTATTAATTTGAAATTGGAATGGATGACATTTCATTATTATTCTATCAATTTTCATTTTTTATATTAAATGTTTTGAAAAATTTTAATACATTTTAATACATAAATATAACAGCTAATTAATACAAAGAGCTCGTCTCTGTCTCAAACGGCAAACAGGACTTTTTAAAAAGATCGTTTTTAATGTTAATACTATTAACTTACAGATATGGAAGTCACTGTGAAGCGGTTTGATTAAAAAAATTCTAATTTTTAATTATTAATACAATTTTTACTTTCATGCATTATGCATTGAAATTTCAGGAGGAAGTAGAGAAAACATTAAAAGTTTTGATGATGGCGAGAAACTTTATTTTTTCTGGAAAATTTCTCTTAGATATCAAATGTTCCTGTTTTGGGATTTGTGGTAAGAATGGCATAATAGCTATTCTTACAAGATATATAATACTGTCACTTGTATGATTTAGCATGCACGAAACTTCTTCGTCGTTATTGCCGAGGACAATGTAGTTTTGACTACTGTTCAATGACAAAGCAGTACTATCAAAGCAGCTTTTCAAAGTTATTTACTTGAAGACAGTAGCGCACCCAGGAGGGGGGGGAGTGTAAGCGAGCAGAAGCCTCGCCCTTCCCAAAAAACCAAAAATAAATAAAAAAGAAAAGAAAGAATGAAAAAACGAGAAGAAAACCTTTAATAAAGCACTGGCATGTCTGTGTATTATTTTTCTGGAAAGGGAAGCATTATTTATTTTTAACAAGGTCTACATCTGAATGAACTTTGTACAGCATCCTTAATCCCCCCCCCCCCCAACCTTAATCCTTGGTGCTCCAGCGTTTGAAGTACTTCATATTGCTAACTCTTCAGTGGTGACTCCACATGGTATATAATGTAGTGACTGATATAGTATAACGAAGAAATAAGTCTAATAAGTTATTATGAGTCATAGTTCTGTAATTTTAGGTATACATTGGCTCTCTTTGCATTCGAACTCCTTAAAAAATATTATTTTTATTGTTGATGCAGATGTATCTTCACCCTTTAGGTGTAAATATATTTAATTTACAAAACCAAATTTATGAATTCATCGTTCAATAAAAATCCTCTTCATTTTAAAATGTGCTTTCAAATGTGCTTTTTAATAAGTTGAAGATCTGAGAGGAAAATTAGTTGTAATTTCACAATGTGGTAAAGGCTTGGTTTGATTTGTTTTGTAAATAGCTTTGATGTAACAAATGTTGTTTAGTGCTTAAATTTATCGTATTTTCAGAAGCAGAACTCCTAAGAATGGAGGGATGTCTTTGAATAATGTGTTGACTCGATACGAAGGCTTCAGAAAAAAAATCAATACACTTGAGGAAAACAAAACATTACTCACAGTTTCAATCACATTTATTATTCTTACGGAAAGTGCTAAAAGTATATTGTGGTGAAAAAAGTCTTAGTGGAGGTTTCTAAATCTGTGAGTCTTTAATATAAGACAAAATAAGTTATATATAGATAAATGTTTTATATACTCGAAGTACCAATGTTTTATATGCTCGAAGTACCAATGTTTTATATGCTCGAAGTACCAATGTTTTATATACTCCATGTTGATATCCTATAGTTTCTTTTTCATATAACTTTATAAATGTTTTTATCCTAACACAAGAAATTTTACAACTGCAAATAAGGGCATATGAGCAAATTTTGATATAATAAATTCATAGAAACTTCCAGCTTCTTAATTTATCATCTGCTATTTACTCAATCAGTACCAACACTTTGGGTCAAGGAACAATGAATAACTTATCTGATATAGCCCTTGAGCTCAAAAGATTTATATCTTTTAATATCTAAAGGAAATTTTACCTAGGTCTATTGACTTCTAAACCTTATCCTACATAAACGGTCAGGGTCTAAAACATAATAACATGGTAACTGAATCCCATCTTAATTTCTTTAATAAATACTATAATATCTCCAGTAGTTTCGCAAGTGCGTTCATGAAAATGGAGCAAATTGCTAATCTATTTGAAATGCATTCAGGATATTAAGTGTTAAATCTATTGACTATTGAAGATACTGAAGAGTATCAAATGGCATTTTCCACATTTTACACTAAAAGAAAATGGATGAAACTTTTTTGATGAATACTTTTTGAAAATTAGTTTAATTTCAAAATTTGCATAATTTAATTCACATAAATTCGTGAAGAAATACATTCTAACATTTCTGTGGGATTAAAGATATCTTTGTAATATATAATATATGACCACTTCCAAACAGATTATCGAGAATGTATATCTTAGCATTTAAACTTATAGAATTGAATTGTACAATTAGTGCACTTTAAAAAATTTTAAGGATTTATTCAAATAATCAATATTGTTTGGTAACAACTGTTAAGTTAATAAAATTTCATGTTTCTTCATCTTTACTATTTACTAAGATAAAATACGCTAAATAGTTAATTATAAAATATTTTGTTAAATTGTTTATTATTTAATAAACGAAGTTAATAAGAGGAATAAGAAACAGTTTCTGACGAAAATAAAGTTCCAGTTACAACAATATTCAATTAAGTGATGGAAATACCAGAATGTAAGACTAGAAAGAAGTATGGTATATATAATTATTTATTTGTTTTGGATATAAATGTATATGGGTTATAGTATAAGATAAATTGTAAATGTAAGATATGCAATTAGAGGTCATATTTGACCTCATTTCTTCAATTATCCATAAATATTTTTATTCAAAAATAACTCCACACAAAGATGTAGAATCACGTGACCTCTGCAATAATAATAATTTTAAGAGTCGTCGTTTCATTTTTGAATAAAAAGGTCCAATCCATCCCGAATCCTCGATAAACCCGGTCCCTGCAACATTGTAATGTCGATCCCTGAACTGAGGACCTGAAATATTAAGACTTAAAATATAAAGTGCTCAAAGTTTGAAGCAAATTTTCTTACTGGTTTCTTATACATTACCTATCACTACATTCTTACTTTTCTTAATTCATTAGCCATGAGTCTTGTTTCTTTTTACATTATTCTGAAGCCGTAATTTATTTTGTAATTTGTTTTAGGTTAAGCAATTATTGTCACAGAATTGAGAAGATGCATTAATAATATAAACTGATTAATGAAATTAATTAAAATTGAAAGAGATTCGAATGATGATAATCCCTCAGAGATTCCTGCAGTTATCAATTCCTACGAGAAAAGATGGGTGATGTATAATGCATTCATTTTATTTATTATTTGAACAGTTTGATGACAGTATTTAATTCACAATAAATAATTCATTCTAAATGTATAAGGAGTTCGAAATGTATAATGGAGTTCTACATAAAATAAATTTTTAAAACCAATTAAGTCCTCCGAATTCATTTTGAAAATCTCCACACTGACATCCATTTGGTTAATCAAGCTATGTTTTTTTGAAATACTTACAGGATAGCTGCTGCCTCGGGGATTCACCATTCATTAACTTATTAGTTGAAAAAATTTGAAGGATACTCAAATTTGGCTAAACTAATTTTTTTTTTAAAGATTAATCAAAAAACCAAAAATCTGATTCTACTTGTAATTCCAGATCAATCAATTAGATTGTAGAAATTTTTGAAAGTATATGAATGAAAAAGTAACTGGAATATTAGATATTTTGTAAGATGCATAGTTATAATATGTAATTTTTTTTTCAACGTTCAGATTTCTATTTTATTAGGGCACTATTTCTGCCATTATGAATTTCGTAACTATGAATTAAGTTTTTTATCTTATGTGTTCTTGCAAATGTTGATCTTCCCACAGTTTTTATAGTTTTATTGATGTTTGTAATTACGTACAATTTTCAGGATATGTAAGTGAAGAAAGATTTCTTGTGTTTGCAAATGTACTATCTCATTATACTTTTATAAAAGGTATTTCTATTACTATTGTTCTACAATATTGTTATATTATAATAATATTATTCTATTTCGATCTCTTCGTCTAATTCTGTGCGTTATAATGCACACACAGATATATGTATGTATGGAACGATTTTAACGATTTTTAGCTTATCATAAATTCGAAAAAGATCGGCAGGTATTTAAATACTTAAACCATTTATATACTATTTTAGAAGACTGCTAACAATCCATAATATTGTCAGGAAGTCCAACGTGTGCTTAATGTAATGTGATGACATCTGCACGACAAGATTGTTTCGTCCATTAAAAATACATTACCTATCTCTGTGGGAATCTCATGGGACTCAGTGAAAGAAAAAAAAGGAAAACAAGGTATCTATTAACGATAATGTGTTTGTTCCGTTTCCTCCTTGTCATTGAAATCCGTAACCTTTGCGTTTACTTGACAATTGATTTTTCTGTCACCCTATTCGTTGTATTGGAAGAAAAAAAAAGAACAATTTTCTTGCGGTTGTATTTCTTTTTTAATAGATTTTTTCCCCTATAATTGACCGTTTAGGCTAAAGAGGGTAGGATAGAGGTGTACAAAGGACAGAGAGAAGAAAAAAGCAATATTGTTCTACCGATTATTTTTTACCAGAATCGGTACTAAAATTATAGTACACTGTGTTTGATGACTATTCAAGGCAGAAAAGATGGCCCAGCAGACAGAAAAACAGAATACTAGTCAGAATAATAAAAAGACAGACATTTTGTTGTAAGATTTTTTTTTGCTAAGCTCATCAAAGAATCAGAAAGCTTCAAGTTCAATAATGGATAGATAAATAAATATTGAGAAATAAAAACTGAATAATTTTATTTATTGTTTTTTATTTCTTTAGATGACAGCCATGTTTTCTCATAAAACTTTTTCCTCTAGAGCAACAATTGTCAGGATTCTAACGAATCTATTGGTATTTGGCCACAACATTTTAAAAAAGGGTGAATGAAGTTAACCGTATTGCAAAGGTACATGAACTACGTTAATTTACAGAGGAAGAGCTTCCCAAAATATTTGGTAAAAATTTGCTTTCAACATTTGTTTTATGTTGAAAGCATATTTTCCCAAGCACTTTCAAATCAAAATCCACAAAATAAATATCCATAGTTCATAGGCTATCCCAAAATCCCATCATACAACCATAATAAATCAGAACTTGTGTTGCTGTATACGAAATATTAGAATGTAATAAACTAATTTTTTTCTGCAATTTTCTTCGTAGAGATTTCATTACATTGGATTATGTTCTGAATATTAAAATAGCAAATTTGTTTAGTCATTCATTAAGTCATACATGTAATAATTATATACTTACCTTACAAGTGACTCTCAAACTATCCGAACTTAGAGGTGAAACTTCAATGTCTCTTGGGAAACCAGCAGGAGCTGTTTAATAGCAAATAAAAAAATATGATAAAGTAAAATAACTGAAACGAATATTAAAAATAATACCTTCAAAATAAACACAATTCCATATTTGATAGAAAATATCTGTTTAAGATACATGAAAATTTAATTAAATCAACTTGAATCATAGTATTAACAATTATCAAAATAAAAAAGATATCAAAACTCATAAATTTTAAATGCACTAAAATACAGTATTCGAAACAGAAAATAAATCAAATATGTGTAAGCTACAAAATTTTATAAGATCTATTACTTTTCCTTTATGTTTATATCTGTTTCTTTTTCTCTCTTTCTTTTTTTAACAAATGTCAGAATGAGTTTTACAGAAGCTTTGTGTCTTGAAATGTCACAAAATGTATCAACAGAAGAGGAGTTCTCTTCTGAAGGTACATTTCAATGTAGATAGCGGGCCCTTCAGTAGAATTCCTACAGTTGTGTAAATATAAATCAAAAACAAGGTTCTGTTTCACCTTTTGCACAATAAAATGCCTATTAGCATGATAAGTTTTATGATGCAGTCGACTCTTTTTTTCACTGCTCACTAATTAAGCATATATGTGTCATTACAGAGCAGTAATAAATTAATGCCTTTCAATAATATAATTTCAAGAAGTTGTCTATCTTGTAAGATTATCTTGAAAGTTTTAATCTAAATAATCAAAGAAATACTCTGACCAATTATTTTAAATACTTGAAAACCAATTAAGCGAGGTCAAGATTTTGCAAAAATAATGGTTAGAACGATTCTTGCACTTTTTTTTATAATGTAAAGAAATTTCAATAAATTTTACCATTATTTGTTATAATTATAGCTGGAGTCTAATTAATTTTTCGTTTTGTAACATATCAGCATCGTAGACATCAAGAAAATATGTTACGGTTCTTATATTTCTAGAAAAAATAAGAACACTAAAAGGATTTCGTTTTTGAACTGTTGATCTTGGTCGATAACGAAAATATACAATTTCGCTTAAAAAACAGTTTTGAAAAAACTCGATTCGTGAATGTATTTGTTTCAAAAGCTCTATGATTTTGTCAGTTTCTGGCAGATTTCGAAATGTTTACTCGAGTAAAAATTTATTCGGCGCAATAGCTGATCTTAATCTTAGAAATCATAATAAAAAAATTGTTATCTTCACCAAATCATGTAAAACATAACCCTAAGCATACGATCATATCTCCAAATAACTTTCATCTATATGTAAATAATAACGTAAATTTATGAAATTTTATAAATTATCAACTGTCTTGAGTGGTAACATCTCTTGCCGATTTTTTTTGTCTATCCGTTTAATTTATTACAGCCTACGTATTTTTAGACATTTGATTCAAGTGAAAGTCTTTACTTTATCTTGCAATTTTTTTTAGGAAAATTTGAATTGGAAACCACATTAATGTCCAATTAATTGAAATGAAACAATGCACTCCTTCAGGAGACAGTTGGCATATTAATTTCAGATGATTTAGGTTCCTAAGGTGAGTCTAATTAAATTCATTAGATTAAAATTTCCTGAGGTCATCTCTACACAATTCTTTTCTGGCGAATTATTTGGACTGCGGCAGAAATTATCGTTTTCCATTAAACAAAGTCATTAATAGAGATATGCACTTCTAATTAAGTTTGTCAGACAAGCAATAGAACAACAGAAGCTCTTGCATTTCGTAATAGTAACAGCACTAAAAGAAAAACTTAACACCACGAAATCAAAAAGATATTATTTCTAACAATAATAAACTTGGTAGTTTTTCATTTCCCCTTAGTGTTTTGATCTAATAACTCCTCAATTAGCTTTCGTAGTTATGTATCTAAAAATAAAATAGCATATAC
This sequence comes from Thereuonema tuberculata, assembly GCA_023159025.1. Taxonomy (NCBI): domain Eukaryota; kingdom Metazoa; phylum Arthropoda; class Chilopoda; order Scutigeromorpha; family Scutigeridae; genus Thereuonema; species Thereuonema tuberculata. Next base: position 50,002,694 of record JAFIDM010002131.1, on the reverse strand, counting down.
TCGTTTTGTGAATTGTTACCAAAATCTTACTGATGCACCATTTAAAATCTCTGTGTCACCGAATGAAACTGTGAAAATGAAAGACTACAAGTATATACCGGGTGATTCATAAAGTAGTGGAAAGTACTGGTGGTTTTCATCTTTTAAATCATATCATTTTCATCATATCTTTTAAACTACTGCTCATAAAAATCTGAAACTTTTTATGTAAAATCGTCAAACATATAAGAGTTATTCATTATAATAATATACAACTTCTCCAAAGTCCTGTTAGGCTTATTATACAACCATCTCTATATCTTCATTTGTCTATATACGAAAACTCATAATGAAAACCATCTTCATCACATGAAACTTCAATAAAGACGAAATATTGAAGTTTCATGTGATGAAGATGGTTTTGATTATGAGTTTTCGTATATAAGAGTTATATTTTCATGTTATTATATATTCATTATTACTGAAATTCATGTTAATTGCGTTCAAACACCCCCAATATATCGAAATTATTATCCAAAAAAATTATTCGACTGTCTCCCCAAAAAGTCATTTGTCAGAATGCATTTTCAAAAAAATACAGTTTTTTTTTTTAATTAAACAAAGGAATTAATGGCAAAAGTGTTTAGATTAAATTTTCCTAATTTGGTTTCTGTATCATTTGAATATTGGATCCAGATTTATAGAGTTTAAACAAAAACATAATAGTTATTTAAATATACGATAAATTGGGGGTATTTGAACGCAAATAAAAGGAATTTCAATAATAATGAATAAATAATAATTTTAAACAAAAAAGGGGAAATAGAGGAACTTGAAAAGACAGAAAGAAAAATTTTAAGGAAGATACTCGGACCGGAAAAAAGAGAGGATGGTACATGGAGGAAGAGGAAAAATATGGATTTATACAAACGGGTGGAAAAGATTACAGACACGATACGTAAGAGAAGACTGATATTTTATGGTCACCTCGTAAGAATGAGCGAATCTAGATTAACTAAGAAGATCTTCGTCTATATCACCAACTTAAAGTCGACGACTAAATGGGTTGAGGAAACTAGAAGAGACATGCAACAAGTTGGGATTAATTCAGAAGAGATCTGGAATAGGAAAATGTTTAGAATGAGAGTTAATGGATTCAGGGGGTTCCAGGGTAAAGAAACTACGAGGACCAAGGTAATCTGGTCAGATGATAGAAGGCGGAAGTAGAGTGAGAGAATGAAGAAATACTGGGAGGAGAGGAAAAGACAATTCATCTAGTCAATTGTTTCCCGCGGTCCATAGTAGGCCAAACTCGTAAGAAGAAGAAGAAGAAGAAGAAGAATAAATAATAACCAGAAAATATAATTCTTATAATTATGTTGTACGATTTTATAAAAAAAGTTTCAGATTTTTATGAGTAGTTGTTTAAAAGCTATGGAGCGGTGAAAACTACCAGTACTTTCCAATATAAATCACCCGGTATGTGTCGTAAGTACATTAGGTACATGCAATTACTAATCAATTTAATATCACTTTTCCAATTAACAATTTCAGATGTAATTTTAACAAAGATATAATGTCAAAAGATATTATATAAAGAAAAGTTGCTACTCTAAGCCTAATCTAATGGATAAAACAGACAAACTGGTAAGTATGATAACGACTTTTGCAGACATTCTAGTTCAGAAGGATGCATAAAAGTTGAAGCACTAAATAGAATATCTTCTACAAATCTTAATAAGATATCCTATGGAATGGAAATAACTGATAACTATGCTTTCATTTGAAATTCATAATTTAGTGTAGCTTTTATTTCCATACTAGTTGAGAAAAAGCTTTTATTTGGAAGGCATTATTTATAAAATTCTAAAGGTTTGAATTGAAGACAAGGATTTAACTAGAGTCCGTTTAAAGTACTGTTGAGTAGAGACTTAACATTTCCGTGACACGTTCTCTTTCAAAGCGTGTTCTGTCTATCAAGGCACACTTGTCCAAAGTCGACAAGAATCTAAGTGAAATATATAGTAATTTATATCTATAACATCTAATGATTTGGAATCGTTTTGCAACACTAATAAACATATAAGATCTTTTATTACAATAAATATTGTAGGAAACAGAGACCTACAAAAAAGGTATGGAAGAATTATGTATCAATAAGCATATAGTTGATATGAATCAGTTTGCGCATAAACTGAATGCATATGTTTCAAAAGCTCTATAATTTTGTCAGTTTCCGTCGAATTTCGAAATGCTTAGATCTTCGACAATGTCCGAAAAACCTGAAGTGACTTATTCAGAAAACCTTATTAGTTTATTTTGACAAGAAAAATAAATTAATCTATCATCTGCTGTAACGATGAAGTAAGATTTTGTAGAAATGCGGACAAAGTAGAAGATATACTGAAAATACTTTCGAATATCTACATTATCAATTTTTCACTATCTGCAAATGTAAATGTAAATATAAAAGCTTAAATATAAAAGTCCTGATACAAACTTAAAGATTAACACAAGAAAAAAACACTTTCAAGCAGAAACTTTAATAATAATAATACTGTGGATGAAATTCCAAACTTGCAATCCAGTAACGGGAATGTAATAATTACTTGGAAAAGTTACTCAGGTTTACCAATTAATTTCCGAACAGAAGATTCTGGTGTTTACTTCGTGATCATCCTCCATCCTCTCTAAATAACTGAAATGAAACCCTTGGGGGATCTGGAGGCGAAGCAGGTTTCAGACTCTCCTTCAGCAAAAAAAAAAATGTAACATAGGAACTTTCATTAAATTCCCAGTTCGCAAACATCATTTCGCTGTTCAGATATTGCGACAGAATGGCAGAGCAAGATGAGCTCGTGTGTGTAATTCTAACTGCATTGAAAATTATTTTGTAGCTATAGAGTTCATTGCGAAACCCTGTATTGTCGTTTTTGATTTGAAAATGATTACTTTTGTAAACTTTTGGATTTTTGTTTTTAAATTTTTGGGGAGGTAAATGTTTTTTAGAAGTAAAGTATTTTTTTTTTAATTTTTTTCAATAATTTTATTATTTAATGATTTACAATATTTCCTATCAACTTTCTTTATGTTATTCTTTCTCAACCGATCGCAATGTAAGGAAATTTTAGTTGGCGTAGGAATTTCCGAACAACCACATTCTTTTTTAAATGGTTGTTTTAAATTCCCCAAACATCCCAATGGGCGAAATAGAATATTCTTAAATACAGATTCAAATATCCAACCATATATGAAATAAAGATACAAAACACTGATTAATTAGGTTTGCACCAAGAATTAAAAGTTGTTTCGTCAAGAGTTACAGTGCTTAACTAATTCAGTATGCTGTCGTAAAATAATAAAGAAAAGGCAAACGAGAAATTCATATCTTGAATTTAATTACTGATTTAATTACTGATTTTAAATTAAATTAAAAAATATATAAATAATGCTACTACATATATTTAAAAATACAAAAATAGATTTTAGGATCATTAATTAAGCCTAACCCCTATGTATATTTTATTTCTAATCTGGAGAATTGTTTGTTGTAATAATAATGTACTGTATTTTGCTATTATTCTACTGCATTCTGGTTTTGTTAGTTTTCTTTTTACTCAGTTTTATTTTTCTGTATAACTTCGAAACTATACAGGAAAGCGTCAGCAAAATGTTATCTAGATCTGAAGATCTTATCTAGATCAACCCTCAAGAGATCTCTGCAATGCTATTGATTGAAACATTGTTCATTTACATTTATCGGTTGTGCTTCTAAGAATTGAAATCGCATGAATTAACTGAAAATGAACTTTCATTTACATTTCAATTATTACATAAATATATTCAAAGCATCTTCTGGAATTATTTGTCTTGATTATCTTGGCGTGAGAAGAGTAGGCTAATACTTGTATTTGAAATTGTTTCCTTGTTGGTCCCTGGCACGAATTTTGCGAGTGAAGATAATTGAAGTTCCCATTGAAAAGAATTAGGAATAAAACAGTGAATTTTTGCTCATGTCTATCAACCAATGTTGGATGATGGAATCTTATTAATTTTATTGCACCTTAACTCCACAATCAGGAATTTTGGGACCTGAAAACTACCAAAATAGGACTCTCGCTGACAATTCATTAGTAGGTTTACAATATTCAGCGTCTCTGTAAAAATTCGATATTACTAAGCTGTTTCATTCAGTGCACCGTTTCGAGATCAATACATCTTTGAACAGATTCTTAAGATGTTGTATTTTCAGATGTGCAATAGGTAAAATTAATTCATGTTTGAATTCAATATATTTTTTTCGTTTCTTTATATTTCTTAAGTTCTTTTTACTAAGCTAAAATAACTGCAAAATAGTTCTCTATGTATATAAAGGATTTCAGTCTTCTGATTGAAGGGGAAATTTCATGCGGTTATGAGAACGATAAATAAGATTCGATGGAATGTTCAAAAGACATACTGACCCGTGAAGGAATTTATGAGAGTATTAAAAAAAAGTGTCTTCGATTGGGTTCGAAAGAAATTCGATTCTGTTCTACTAGCTTTTAAAGACTGTTTCACCGTTCTGTGGATAGATGTCGCCACGAGTTCTATTGCAGCAAATGCTCCAACAAATGGATCAATAGTTTCATAGAAAGAGATCGGCAACTGCAAAATTTAATTAAGACTGAAATTACAAATTAAACTCTTCAGTCATTTAAGAGTCCTTTATATTTGAACATTTTCAAGGTTTGGGAATGATTTCTCAACAATCACTTTAGATTGTTGCTAGGTAAACATATCGCCATTCAGCAGCTTCAAATTTAAGTTAATTGAATGAGTAAATCCATGCAACTTTTATATGCTTCACAAATAAGGAAAGCAAATATTGCTTCATGCGATGTTATAATGATATCAAGGGAAAATTTGAAAGTGCTATTGAGCTAAAAAGAATTATGTTAATTTTTCAGGAAGTGATGAGCAAATGACATTTTCTCTCAGGAAAACCGTAGGGTGAAAAAATTCTACAGATTTAAAATCAAGGCTAACGTTAGAAAGGAAGAAAGTAAAGTTAAAGTCTATGTAGAGCTATTAAACGTAATGAAAGAAAACATTCGATATAAAACTCATATTAAAAATTGAAAAAAGTGTAGCATAAGACAATTATTTCATGCATAATCAATTTTCTTTCATATTTATGATCCTTCACTATAAAAAAAAGAAAATATACTGCAAACAAAATTAGTGAATTAAGTTTTCCATTAGAAAAACAATACCTAAATCAGACAGTTGATAAAAAGATTTATGATGTTTCGCTAATAGCGTCAACTTCTGACAATAAATGTTTGATAAAAATCAAAGAAGAATTCATCTGGTATTCCAAGTTTATTGAATGTAAATAAAGACATATCCCTGTTACTCAGAAGGCACTATTTCTAAAGCATAAACTTTCTCAAAAAGAGAATGATCATTCAAAATACAATTGTGTTAGAATATATAATATTTCACTTAATGTATTAAATTTTTAATTACAACTTTAAACGTATAATATGTATTGTTTACTATTCAAACGATTGTAAGATATCTTGAAGTTAAGAAGTATAAGAGACACGCTTTGGACAAGACAACGGTTCCAAAAGTTTTGAGATTGGTAATCTGTTTTAAATAAATCGTGTTCTTTAATAATATTTCTATTTAAAAAAAGTAAGAAAATGCTAGAGAGAGATAATTCTCTCCTACTTTGAAGCTTAAAACTTAGGGAAACACTGGCCAATTTCATTAACTTCATGTTGCAGTTAAATAATTTTTTTCGGAAGATAAGATCTATCAACCATTAAATATATAAGAGAGAAGACAGATATATGCTAACGTCATTCCGGTTTCGTAACCCAATAAACAGTATATAAAAGTAGTTATTCTCCCACGTCTAATTTCTCGATTTCTCCTTCATTGGTTTCAATGCACTTCTCTCCACACTAATTTGCCATCATGAAAATCTGTAAGAAAAAATGATGCTGAAACGATACTGAAGTTCATTGATATATTTTTCGCTTATTTGTTATTTAAAAGAGCGCTATGCAATTTGAAGGCGCTATTATATACTCGTAATTTTATTGCAAATCTCTGCAACATTAACGGGATTGGGTGTAGATCATATCGGAAACGCTGATGTATACTAAAGTAGCAGATATACATCAACTATATCAGATTTTTTTATTCAATTAGAGCCCAAATAAAATATGAGTTAAGACACTTGTGTCGAGATTCAATTTTAGTAGGATGGGAAATCGCATCAAATTGTGGGCAAAAAAATGTCTTTCTTTCAAATTTAGTATCTATTTGAATCGAGTTCCTAGTTCTTTTTCTTTAGTGAAATAGTAGCTATAGATTAGGTTCTGCTACGTTGACTTTATGGCTGATTAATTGGTATGTCTTCCTTCTTACCGAGTGTAGTATCTACCAAACAAAACAAAAAAAAGGTAAAAACGTAAGGTTGCATTGGGAACGAATAACGGAATGAAAAGAAAGAAAAAAAATGTAGAAAAGCAGTTGTGGTTATCAACTATCATTCGTCTAGAAGCTGGTACAAGTAAACGGCTTCAACTTCTTCTTTCATCTCTTTTTTCTCGCCTTCTTTCCTCTCGTTTCCTTGGGTTTTTTTTCCTTCGTCTGTCCATCTACAATCCTTCTTCTATATATCCTACCTCTCACAGTTCACTGAAGCGGTGCGCCGACAATAAAAGATTCCATTTTTGCACAAGGGACTACTTACATTTTTCTTTCTAAACGAATGAAAGAGGCATTTATCTTCGCTTTTCTGGTCTAGGTGGGGCACCGACCAAACTGCCTGGGCCTCCAAAGCAGGGGACCACGACACTGCCAATCGCTTCTGTTTATTTTCGTTACTGTCAGATTGCTATAAATTGAGGAATCTGAGCACGAATTGTTCCTACAATAAAAAAATATACCAAAAAGTCCCTGCAATGCAATATACGATTATTATATTACAGAACCCATCATCTGCAGCCATATCTCTCATCGGTATGCACTCTTTCACTTTTATTGGCAATGAAACAAGACAGAATGACTCCCTCGTCATTGCGGACACTCAAAATCTTGCTTTTTTGTTTATGGTTAGAATCGGTTTAACCTAAGATTCCTACATCTTTTTCAATGTTTTGAGTTCTTACTTTTCTAGAGACTGATGAATATTTTAAAACAGAAGCATTATATTTCTTGTTTTATTCTAAACAGATTTGTAAAGCTGAAATTTTTTACAACCTACAGCTATCTACAAACTTAACCTATATGTGATCTTTCTTAATGTGCATGAATATTCAGTTCACAATGCATAAACCCAAAAGGCCAGTAAGTTTCTTAAGTAGGGGCTTCCTTTCTTTTTCATTTATTTCTATTTTATTTATTTTCATCTTCTGATACTCCCTTTTCTTTAAATTAAAAAAATGAATAACTTTTTATTGATTTTAGTCTATGGAGGATTATTTTCTATAGTTACATTTCACACCGTCTCACACTTATTACTCGTTGTAAAATATAACTAAAAAATTACTCATTGGATAAAAAGATTAGCTGTTTGTTAAAGTCATCAAGATAAAAGAACTTTTAAAAAATGGTGTGCAATTATGCAGAGATATTTAAAATGAATGACAAAAAAATAGAAGGATATATCCGGTGTTTTTCTTTATGTATTCTTAAAAGCCAGAAATATGATAAATCCCGACAGAATATGACAGAAATATGACAGATTCCTACCCACCGAAGAGATCCTAATGGTTGCTTTACACCCTCACGAAAACTAGCCTCAAAACGGGTAAACAGCTTGAAAATTTCCCACTTGCTCGAAAAATCTGCCACTTGCTCTAAATACAAAGAACTCTAAATTCAGGCAAATATTAAAACCAAGTCGACACCAGCGCCCCTGGCAGCTAGAAAAAATTAGTTAAAAACTAAGACAGTGTTAATACAGAAACTTAACACTGCCGCGCGTGTGCCGTGAGAAATGGTTAACGAAAGGAAAACAAGAACAGCACCTGAATAAAATAAAACTGCCTTTCAGAAAGGCAATTTTATTTTATTCAGGTGCTGTTCTTGTTTTATCTTTCGTTAAGAGAGTGTTAACTTCGCGCTGAAATCTCGCTATTCTTCTGTTCATGATTTCAATCCCCAGTTTCATTCACCAAATCCTCTTCCTCCGGGATCTCTTTTTCCTTTTTCTTTAATTCTGCTGTGAAATTAGTTGAGAATTATCAGCAAAACTAAGCTTCAAAATCATCTCAACGAGAGCAAAAAGCCATCTGCCTCATGAAGTTCTCTTCCCGTGTAAAGCGATACGATAAACGGCCAGCGACACTGGCAAGTGGCAAGTTTTTGAGCTCGTTTGAGGCAAGTTTTCGAGAGCGTGTAAAGCAGTCATAAATACAATCAAAATACATCATTCATTAATTCTACATCATTCATTAATAAGACTAAAGATAACGGAAAAGATGCAGAACTCATTAAGATGTTACAAAAACAATGCCATTTTTGGAATTCATTGTATCTCATCAAATTCCAAGACAGATATTCCAAGAAAAGTATTTGAATATTTAAAACTACTACAAAATACATTTTATCAAATACATGAATTGATATCAATTTCGTACGGTATATTTAAGAAATGGCTTAATCGCTACAAGACATAGATAAAAATAAAGACTTCGATTTTATTCTTATCCATGTCGTGGGCCCTGTGTTCCAGGGAACTACGCGCTGGAGGAGTCGGATTCAATTTCTGGCGGAGATTGCGGATTTTTCCTTAGGTGTTTCTTTACTAAACGGGTCCTAAGATACAATGGGCCCTCTGTAAAAAGGGGACTGGGTTTCTTTCACGGAATTAAATTCGGAAGGGCGTCGGATTGATCATCTGACCGTTCTCGATTTTTGCGGATGGTTTACCTCTAATGCCCCAAAGGAACTTCCGTGACTTGTTAAGTGCAGTAAATGTAGCAGGAAATTTATCAACGCCTAAGTTCATGCTGAGCTTTTCTTATGTTAATATTTTATTACTCGTTTTTTGCATATTGTTAGAAATAAGATATTTTCTTTTAAAGTTTTGCTAGTTGTGAAATTATTTATGTCCTCCGTATGGTAAGACAATGGCAATGATGCGCCAAGAAAGAGAACGAGATAAAGTAATGCAACTTTCAAAATTAAATTGTAGTGACTTCAAAAGAAATAAAAAAGAAACAAACAAAATATATCTTATGAAACCATTGTAACGTAATCAATAAACACAAGATAAAAATGATAAATGATAAAAGTAGATGATAAAAAGGTCAATGACAAAAGTCAAAAATATATATTTAAATAAATAATGAAGTCAAAATTTAATACTTGTAGATAATTTAAATGCATTTTATCTTGTTCATTTTGACAATGTTTCTTTTTCTGATGAAAATATTACAAATTTTGTAACATTAAAGTATTGAAGCATATCTCCTCAAACTTACTTTCTCAAGCGAAAACATTCACTCCCACATTAAAGTTATCTTTTGAAAGGAAATAAATCGGATTTACTATCTATCTCAAAGATCAAAACTTAAATCATCTCACCTTCTTCTGTGGTGCTGATGCCAACGCCACTGCTTGGCTGACCTAGACCAAGGTCATTGGCTGCGATGACCCGGAAAGAATACGCTGTTCCCGGAAGTAAACCTCTTATAACTGCCGACGTCTCTGATCCTCCTACAGTTACATTGGGCAGGGATTTTGCCCACTCGTCTGACAAAAGAAAAAGAACGAATTAAAAGTACTGAACAAAACGAGATTTTCTTTATCTAAAACTAACAATGCAACTTTTGATGAAAGATAAAAAAGTAGGCATTCGAATGCAATATACAGAAAGGTATTAACTTTGATGCTCTAAGAAGTTAAGCTTATTTCGATTTAAGAAATGTATTTGCTGATAAAGGTTTCTATTCAGACGAGAAAAGGGGAAATGTAATAAAATCGGGTTTATATATGAAGTATGTTTGACAAATAAGTAGACTGTATGGACAGATATATGTAAAATAAATATGATATAAACTGATTAATTATATCTGTTGCATGTTTACTGTAATTGCAGTCTGAACCATATATTGAAATGAGATTCTGTTTATTAGAAACTGTAAGAGACAAAGTATAAGCATAGGCTTACTAGGGGATAGGGGCCAGGGAGAGGGGCGGGGGGGGGGGGCTGACCCACCTCAGAATGGCCATGCCCCCTCCCCCCCATGGAAAAATACTAGTAAATTAATAAGTATTTATTTTATATTTTAAATATAAAAATAAATTAAATAAAATATTTTTTAACTTATTGGCATTGTATGCATTATTTGCATTTCGAACAAAAAGGGCGTCCCCCCCCCCCCCCCCCGAAAAATTCTTTAGTTAACTTCTGAGTATAAGGTGTACACTTCTACCATTTGTCTACCTAATTTTATCACACTCCTATGTGTCAGAAAATAGACAGACACCTATATACATACATACAAACAGTGTCCATCAATTTATCTATTTATGTCTCTAACCAAGAGTATTCTTAACATTGCTCATTTTTAATATCATATGTTGATATTTTTTTATTTCTTTTGGATTTATTAATTCATTGTAAAAATATTAAAAATTACGCGAATAGGCTTAACGTGTGTAAAAATGGTTAAGAATGTATATAAAACCAATCACCCTTGCTTAATTTAAGCAGGTGTGATAGCTTTTATATACATATCAGCTGTGCACCGAGGTGTCATCTCGTTAAATCGAGACCATCGCGATAACGCAAAGGTCACGGTTAAATTCGGCCCTTCTCGATAATGTTCGGTTCTCGTCGTGCGGCCAAGCCGCCCCGTTGCCGCTGCCGCACCTGTTGGTGAACGTTTATGTTTACTGCTCCGCTCCTATTGGTCGTAGCATGATGTTATATAGCTTACTACCTTCCTCAATAAACGGGCTATCTAATGCAAAAAGAATTTTTTAAATCGGACTGGTAGTTCTTGAGATTAGCGCGTTCAAACATACAAACTCTTCAGCTTTATATATTAGTATAAGATAAGAAAAGATTAAAAAATTACTTTTGTAAAATTTTAAAGAAACGTGGTACCGAAACACAAAGGCCAACACTGTGCAATCATTTGCCTTAAAATCATAGCACATATTTTTCAACATCGCGAACATAAGCAGAACTGCACAAACAAATTGACTGTACTTCGTTTCATCTTAATTGCTTTTATATTTTTTTTTTCGTTTAATAGAGTAAAATTGAAAAGCTTCAAAGAGACTTTGGTCACAAAGATATTGAGATGTTGGGAATGTCTCCGATTCAATACCTTGAATATAATGATTTTAATATAACGGGCCATACATTCCGATTTTAGATTCTTAGAATAACTCCTGATCCTCTTACAGAGTTCCCAGAAATTTTTGAATGAGATTAGTCCTTCTGGATGGCAGACGAGAGTCCTCGTGTTATCAAAAGCCGTTGAATAGCATTAAATGAACAAAATCGAAAGTAATACATTCTGACATTTCCTTATTGTCACATATTAGTAATTAGCAATAACTGTAAAACGAATGATTTTTCTTTGATCGTAATTTTAGTGTTGAAAATTCTCGATAATTCCTATTTTTCTTTATTGTGCTTTGAAATTACATTTACGATAATCTGCAATGTATTCTATACAAAGGTTTTCTACAAAAGGTTTAATCATATTAGCAACCACTGCTTCCAAAAAGTCAAAATAATGGCAACAAATAAGCATGTTTATATTTTAATATATTCATTCGGTGAAGTTATAAAAAGGGTCAGACACACAATAATTAAAAAACATAAAACACATTAAAATATCGAAACCTTTTAGTGTGATTTAATGTGTTTTTAATGTATTTTTATGTTTTGTAATTATTATGTGTCTGGCCTTTTTTATAACTTCACCATTACTTTTCACACACGATAAATTTCTACGTATTCATTAGTGTTTTGTTGTTTATAAATTTATAATAAGAAAAAGGCCGTCGAATGAAGTAAAAATTTTCCAAAAACAATCACTTGAAGCAATGCTTGGTCACATCATTAGCTGCGAATGCAAAACCGAAAACTTAATGGAAGGACCTTAATTTTCATTGAAACAAGGAATCGTTCCTTACATTTCATTGCTATAATTGAATACACAGTTTTATTATTAACGAAGCAGTAAGAATGGCCTTTCTTTGATGCGTACGTAGACGGCTGGGTAAACCTTTGGACTGTACTCGTGGAGACAAACAGTGCAAATTTGTCACTTTTTAAACATTTTTTTCTCTTCACAACTGCAATAATTCCGAGAAATAGCACATGGTTTACAATCTACAGAAACTCCTGAAGATAAGCTAAAGCAAAACATTGAAATAACCTTTGACTTTCAAAATGATCATATTTTATGTGGACTTCTCCCTGCAGAAAAAAAAAATTAACAAGCGTCAAAGTTCATTTACAAAATTAATATGACAACACAAAGGTTTTTCTTTTCATTATTATTCAATTTCAGTTACGTCTGAAATGGAAATCAAGTCACAGTAGTTATGGAAATCACATCAATCGATTTATCATGAGATTTTTAAATTATCACTTGAAACTAGGGTTATCACCAGGGGCATTAAAAAGTGCGCCTGTTTAATAATTCAAGCTGTTACCAACTGGGCATCAAATTATTAGTATCGATTTTCAATTCTATTTCGATATAAACGAATTACAGTCTTTCTCTGTTATCTACATTATTGATTTGAAAATTGGTAATCATTACACTATCTTTTTACTCGTAATCGAGAGAGCTCTCAAACGTAATTAATGACTTCAACAAATTAGAATAAAATTGATTAAATTTATTTAAAGAAAAAAAGTACAACCATTGATTTCAATACATTTCGTCTTATTTGTAATTAAAGGAAATTTATTTATTTATAATTTTTTCTTATAAAATGTTTGGAATTCTCCAAAAACATAATATTATCAAAATAATCAGAGATAAAAAAATAATACAAAAAAATTATAGTCAATCCTAAATAAAGTAAAATAAAAGCAGATATTTATTTTCACCTCAAATACTAAGCAATTAGCATGCAAACTTTGGAAACATCGTCGGGTTTATAGGCAAAAAAATTGGGAAAACTAATTACAGTAGAGTCCCGATTATCCGAGTTAATGTGGACCAAGACTAACTCGGTTAAACCGAAAATTGTAAATAAAATAAATCGTCTAGGTTTAAATGTATATTTTAACAAATACAAAAGTTATACAGATACACCATATACAATTCATATTGAAAGAGTTCTTTTACTTAAAAAAGTCCTTAATTGTTTTTTGTTTTACGTTACTTTGGAGTTTTTCTGCAGCATTTTTTTAAGGATAACCGAGGATTGTTGGTGTCGAAACCATTCCCCGATTCCAGGTAGGGGGTCATATGACTAGACGAACGAAGATTAATTTGCGAAAAAAAAAATCCTAGAAATATTTGATAGCTCGGTTAAAGCGGAAGCTCGGATAACCGGGGCTCGGATAATCGGGGTTTTACTGTACTTACTAATTGCTCATTAACCAAAATGAAATAGTTAAGATAAAAGAAACAGTCGTTTGAGCCGAAAATTGAGAAGAAAAAAGTGACCAGTTGAAAGATAATGGTTATGTGGAGGCGTGCAGGAGCATATTGATTTTTGTTTAAAGTAATTTTAATAAAATATTTCATAAACAAATGACGCCTATTGGATCCCTGTTCTTGCGTCCTCCTACATCTAGAAAGTGGTTGAATTCCTTTCGTATCTAAGTAATCGCTATAATTAAGTAATTTTTGTCACTATCGTGGCGTTGAAATTGTATGCCAATGTATTTAGTAGTTTTGAATTACGAATTCGATATGTATCGAAAACATTAGATATCTTTATTATAAGACTAAACCTTCTACTGAAACTTGGTCTTACTTAACAAAGAACTTTACAATTTCTTAAGGTCGATGCAGTTTACATTTCTAGAAGTTTCAAGAAAATTTGTTGCCTAAATGAGGAAATAAACATAAAGATGTTCCCTCAACATTTGGTTTTCGGAATCGCTTCAAAAAGCTGAAATAAATTAATTTTAATTTCAGCTAATTTTAATTAACGAAGCAGGTATCATAGATAGTGCCTTATACTCATTAATTACAGTGCTAGATAGATTAGCAGTTTGCAATATTTCTTTTAGAGTGAAATCTAAAAACTTACCTTAGCAATTGAGGTTATATAAAAAAATAACCCTGCTTATTTCTTTTTAATTCTTGGGATTAAGTTCTAATCGACTTGATTCAATTAAGAATTCCACAAAAACAGAAGTCTCGATTCAAACTACTTTAGTATGCAAAACATTTTTCATTCCTATTTACATACTTCATATTTTATGTTTTATTTTAAATGCTCGAAATAAAGGCTTTCAATATTTTCTTTGATGTATTTTTTTAATTACATTGGTGCATTACCTTATCATCTGCTAGTATTAATCTTTTCACTACATTTGCAGATTACATACGTAGTAACGTACTATAGGTCAATAAATTAAGAAATCTTGCGAGCTTAAGTTAATTATACGTATTATAATTATTATCCATTATCTTTGCAGACATTCTGTATATCCATGAATATATTCGTATCACTTTCCTAGAAAGTGAGCTAACGTAACCATTCACAGTGCGCCTGCATGTGTGTGTGTGTGTGTGGGGGGGGATTTCTGAACCATCTATATTATGTATTTTACGGCCAAAAGCTAACTTTCCTTTATGGGATTTTCTCTCATTTAGTCCTTTGTGGAAATTGGTGGCGAAAATAACAGAAATTGTGTCGTATAATGCACAAAAGTAGAAGCCGTAGAAATTCTACAATTCGTTTTGTTATCATCTGATGAAGGGTCTGTAATTAAGTCCCGCAACATGTCATGAAATTGGTTAACTACATGTTATTATTTTTGTGTATGGTCCTTTTCTTTAATAAATAACAAAAGGCTTAGGAATTATACTAAAACTTATGAAAAATATATAACCGTACAAAGAAGGGTTTAATCTCGTTAGAACAAAAATATAAAAAAAGAAACAAAAAAAATAATAGTAAAGTACTAATGAATAAATGAATTAATAGAAATGGATGAAAACTGAATTAAAGTAAATTTTTTTACTTAATTCTATGTTTTTTTAGAATCTTTTCTTATAGAAAAAAAAGACAGAAGTTTCTGTCTATATTATAAGTTTCGCCTTGTAACGAGCTAACCAATATTTCCAGATCTTCTTCCATTAATGCCATTGACAGGTTGCCTATAGCAATGCGGAGTACCTCTGCTCAAACGAATTACCGATTTCGGTTGTAAAATGGAGCCATGTCCTCAGTCTAAAGCGATTCCCACTCCTATTCCAATCTAGACCAAATCCGTTACCAATGACATTCGGCTGACAGTAAGGCCGTAATGTCCTCTACGTCAAGGCCTGTCTGCCCTTCACGACCTGGAGACCTTTTGGTGACAGATGTCTTTCAGTTCAATGCATCAGCGAAGTCAATGTCTGTATGTTCCAAACGACATTAATTCTACATCAAAGAATATTCGAGTGTGCCATCATAAAAAATATAAGAATCTAAATTATTTATGAAGTGTATGTGTATTTCTTTACTGGTACACATCCATTATTTATTAAAATGGAAAATGCAACTTGAGAGCTTCAGTATCCAAATTCTGTTTTTACCAATTCTGATTTCTACTTTCTTTTCTTTTTTTTTTTGCTGAACTTCCACAAAAAACCAAACAAAAAATTCTGTGAAGTTTTAAGCAGAACACCTCGACTCAACAATCAGGAAAAAAATTACAGTTTTTATTAATTGCATTGCATGTACAAGACTCCTAAATACGGAAATGTAAACAAAAGTAGAATCTTTGCAATCTGAATTTCAAGTTTTCGCTATTTCAAATAAGATTTTGTTTTTACTTTGAAGTATGCAAAACCAAAACAACTTAATAATTATAAATATATCGATTGCCTTATATTATTTCATAACATACATTCTCAAATTATTAAATAAAGTCTTCAATATTTAAACACTTAAACACCTTAGAGCGAAAGAATCATTATTAGCGTCTTTTATAAATGTTAATAATAATGTTTATCAATCTAATACTAAAATATATATTAAAATATTTATTATTGTGTTATTAATATATTAGCATATATTAAATATATTAAAATCAATTCCTTTTTTTTCCTAAAGTATATGTATTCTTTTCGACTTAAGAAAATACAACGTAAAATTTACAGTAGATTTACAGTATGTCATTCATACAGCTTAAAATAAATATTGCTATTAATATAAATTTTTGCAATTTTTTTCATCTTTATCTAAATTAAATAAAAACAATTTTAATACAAAAACTGAAGGCTTTTTATTATATCTTACTTATAACTCATTTTCTCATTTTCACTTACTTTAAACTATATTTTCCAATGCTTATCATTAAATCTGTACATCAAAACAGTAACAGCTAAAAAATTATATTTTCAGTTAATTCATTTTAAATGTGCTCAATTCGTGGTGTTTAGCTCCCACAAGGTTACCGCGCTTTTCTAATACCTCGAGTATACAAACTTCTGCTCTAATTCCTTAAGAGGATTTTTCTTTAAGATCAACAGCATTTTGATCATATTTCCCTCTCCAAGATACTTAAGGGTATTTTAGCTGTTTGCATGGAAGAACTGATGTAAATAAATCTTTCGTTAACATTATTGAATGTCTTTTCAAACTCACGAACTTTTTTTATACCAGATTATACTTTAGTTTATACCAGATTTACTCCCTTAATATTTAAAAAGTTCGTTATAATCAGCTTTGAATTACACTTTTCTACTTTGGTGAAATACCAGATCTATAAGCAGCAAAATACTTAAATAAATTCATCCAGAACTTTTTTTCATAACATAAAACAAATCAAGATATAATCGTCACATTCCGAATACGATAATCATAAGCTCAAACAGTTGTAACAAAGAAGAGTGATTGTTTAAGTAAACTATCTGGTTCTCTACATAATTAGCGTTAAAATAGCGCTTGACAAAGACAAGTAAGTAAAATTTGCAGCCTGTGGGACCTATTTCACTTGGAAACTACATCGAAATTATAAAGAGAATGTTAATATATAATAATAAATAACAAAAAATTTTGATGTATAATAACACAATAAAGATTTTAAATTATCTTGAGCTCACATGGAAGGATGAGTATTTGAAATTGCCTTCTAATTCTTTTTTTTCCTCTCCAATGCATATAGGACCTACTACAGATTAGATTAAATTTGTAATATTCCACGGTAATATCCAGTGGCAGTTGAATACCAAGCGTTTAAAGAAAATAGTTAATTTCAGAACGAAAACGTAATCACTATCTCTTAGTAGTACTGAATACTAATAACAGTAAATGATGAATATGACTAAATACTTATCAGCCTGTGCTAATAGAAGAGTACAAATATGCTATACATTAACGTTTCTTTAAAATACAGAAGCAAATTGCCGGAAAAAGCTGAAGCATTTATTCCGCATTTTCTTAGATAATCTGTACAAAGTTTTCTGTATTATCCATTTTCTAAACGGAAGTTTGCCATTGCAGTTTCCGGAGTTTGACGTTATAATCGAAGAAAACTGACCTCTCTTGAGTTATGACATTTAGAAACAATTTGTAATCAGAACCCTTGAGTTTATTTGGATTAAATAGAACAGCACTAAATTGTAAATTCTTCAAATCAGAATTGAACTTGTAATAATATTAGTAAAAAGGAGGAAATTTGAGATACTGAAATAACCTGATGTATCCTTAGGACAATTTAACTTAAAGAATTCTGACATCACATCTTAGTCGTTTCGAATGTGTCCGACTGAGAAAGTAATTTCCTCCGGGGAATGCACTCAATTTCATGGAGGCTGAGCATGTGGTTGGTTCAAAAACACATTAAGAAATTTGAGAGCAGCAATCTCAGAGAAAATATGAATCGGCTTCGCATCATTACTCGTTTAACCGCTCGTTGTCATTAGAGGAAAGGAAATGAATTCTGAACAAAGGAAGAATCGCTGCAAGGTGTTTTTGTCACTCAAGGCCAGACGGTTCGTCAAACACAGAATCAGAGGCTTCAGGCAATCGTGTGGAATAAGACTATCACGTACAGGGTTCCGTGTTGTTCTAGTGGGCTATACAAGGAAATACGGAACGACTTTAAGTGGAAGTAATACAGATCGGAATATGCAACAAACTTCAAAACCACCGCTGGTCTGGAAGTCCTATCTAAAGATTTTCAGGTTAGCTTCGTGCGAGTGGAAACAATGTGATTGTGAAAGCTAATGTTTAACACCAGACTGAGCATTGATGCAGGAACAAGTGCTCTGAGGAAGAGCTTCTAAATAAGCCACCGCTCCTTACTTCTGCGTTTACAGAGTCAAAACAATTTCCAAACACCTTTTCAACTACTAAATCCAACACAGTAATATTTACTGTTAATATAACAATTATCGACTATCTGCTGATCTGTTATTAAACCTATTATTGGGCCTAAATAATAAATATATCAAGAATCGAAGTTTAGAATAAGGACCTTTCATTCATTTGTAAAATAGGACATTCTATTAATGAAATGTTTCTGAAGCTCATTATATATAATGAACTGGAAGCTTAATTTTTTTATTGTTACATAAAAGTAAGCCTGTGAAAACAGGCAAATATTCAAAACATATTATTATTTAAAAATTAAGAAGAGATTACTTGTGACATCTACCATTAAGGTTATCATCACAATGCTGTCAATTTCGTCTTGATTCAACTATTATTTAGTTCCATATACTCTCAAAGGAAAGACTGGAACTGAAATTTCTGATAACCAAGAACACCAAGAAATAACTAAAAATAAATTTTACAAACTAGTAAAACGTTCCCGCAGAAGCTACGGCAATTCTTGGTGTTTAAGAGGATAGCGTATGGTATTAGATATATCCGAGAGAATTCGTTAACTTTCAAAGCAGAACCTTAACAGTCGATAACCGTGCCACTTTATTGCAGGTTCAGAATTATCCGGTTTAAATTCAAGAGGGTAGCCTGAATGCAACTCACACATCTGAATCTGTGCTAGTATCCCCGAGCTGGATTAGATTTTTGTCATTCATTTAAAGGAAGAAGTAAAAAAAAATATACAAGAGAGAATCGTCTAGACAATTTCTAGTTATCGCATGGTAGGCTATAGCATTGGCCATTCCAAGGAATGTTTTAATTTACTATAAAGAAGGTGTTATCGATTTGGGTATAGGTCGAACCAATTGGATTTCTAGCAAAGCAGTGTTTGAAAGTAAAATCTTCTGGGTATTCGATAGAGGCATCAGATCTATATCTTTCTTGTGTATTTGATAACGAAAAGATGAAAGGATGAAATAACATAATTTATGCACACACTTTTCGGTAAGTAATAAATTCAGTGAGTAATCAAGTTTCAGCAAATTCCTAAACAACCTTCCCCCTTTTTTTCAATATCAACAGCCAAGACTGCAGTAGTTATCTCTGAATTTCAATGATCAACGCTCCGATATATATACTATATAAAAAAAAAACTCTCCCTCCTTTTTTTGCTTCTTTTTTTTTTATGAATAGTGCTAGTTTTCTTTGATTACTTGCTCAAAACTTCCAGTTTTTACTTATCTTCCGCAATCTATACACGACAAGAAATACAATAGAAAGCTGTTCCTATACCTCACCATCCTTCTTTCATTTTAATCTTGGGATGAAGCTTATTAACGCATTTCTCGACAAAGAGTGACGCAGCAAGTTTTCTAGATTACTGTTACCTCCCCCTAAATTAGGGAGAAAAGACAAAAAAAAAACCTTCGATAATCCCTTGACGATTCTCTGAGACAAGAATCGCACGGGGCAATTTTAAAGAGAAGCCATTTCCTTATTCACTAAGAAACAGCTTTAAGGAGAGCAAGGATTTTAAAGTAAATATGATATACGAAAACTATTAATCGATAATATATCTAAAGTATTACATAAAATGTTTCCTGAAAATTCTATGGTAATCAGTTCTATAAATTGTTTTTTCTTATTATAGAAATTCTTATTATAGAAAAATAAGATTATGCAAATTTTGCAATCTTGCTACGAAGATTTTTACATCTCTTTTAAAGAATACACTGTACAAGAATGCCGTGATACATGAATATTTTATCAAAAAAAATATATGCATATAATGCAAATGAGCTTCGAATATTTTTATATTTTTCAGGAAGGTCACTATTAGTTTGTTTAGAACATTTACAATTCCAAATTCTGTATTGCATATTTATTTTGCTTCCTGAAAGCTAATAATTATCTTTACTTTATGTCTGTATGTTCCAGTGCGCTGATGTAGGTCCCACAATTCAGCAAGTTCGATTTTTCAAAGAGGACTGTTTAATATGAACCTCTTATTATATTCTGATGCTTTTCGGACTTAAGAATGCTAGGAACGCCATCTGTTGATACTAAATTCACGCATGTGACAATGGCGAAATAGTAATAGAAAAGCAAAAAAACACTCATTTATGCCGGGTTTTTTTCAAGAACAAGACATTTTATCGATTTTTTAATCTACTCTCCTAAGAAAATGAGATTCTTAAAATCAGAGAGAATTAATATGTTTGGGTGAGTTTATGTATGTGTTTCTGTGTTTATCTAAACCCTAAATAGCTCTTCTTGTAACTTGGCATGCACATTTAAGGATAAGAAAACTTTTGAATCTGAATTGTTTTTTGTGTGGATCCATGCATGAATAACAAAAACTCTTTTAGAAAAGCATTATAGCAGGACCATTGTATTTTTATCCACAGCCTAACAATAGAAACCAATTCGCTTATTTATCCTCTTAATGGGTGGATGGTTTAACATGATTGATGATTAATTGGGTCTAGATAGCTAAAATATTTGCAGATTTTTTTTGAAAATGGAAATCATTACTGTATCGAATCGTTTTAGATTTTATAATTTCAAAATTGTATACGACTTTTTATTTGTACGATTTAAAAATGCCAAAAAAAAAACTTTCCGATACATGCCAAAAATCATCAAGATCGGAAGTGTAGTTATTAAAATCTCGTATCTCATCCAATTGTTTTTCAAGTTCCAGTTTATGGCGGATATATGTGGTTTTGGCCGATTTATTCTCAAGGTTACACTCGATATCTGATATTTGCATCCAATATTGAGCAGGATTGACTATTTACGTATAAAATGTATGGCCATCAGTAGCTATTCTAACTTTCTTTAGGAGAAAAAATAAAGAAGAAAAAATACCACTCGCTTCACTATTGATATGTCGGAATATGGCACCCAATACTGATTCCTAGACTTTAATTTCTGTCTTTGCGGATTTTGGTAATATGTATAATAAAACAAAATTATCAGAAATCTACAGGTAATGTATATATTAAGTATAAGAACAATGTACGGAATATTTCATTCCAGCGTTTTTTCGATATTATACAATTAGTGTCAAAAATTGCTAGTATTAAGCTACGCGAACGCCATTCAATTTTTCAGCAATTTAGTTGTCCAATTTTGACGTCACGAGTTGATATAGATGGTTTTGAGCCCGTTTACTTGCAACTTGACTGCAACTTTTGTCATGCAATTCGAGTTGTTCCTACAGCTGCAACACAGCTGCAACTCGAAAAATTGCATCGACGTCACTGGGAATTACCCAATCACAGGGCAGCGTTGGAACACTACAGTTGTGAACCATGCCCATGAAAAAAATGGCGTCGAAAATGAAATCTGCCGATTCGTTTTGAAAACATGCTCATACTCAATGAATATCCGAGTATTGCGAGTTTCTTTCATGCATAAAGTTTAAAATTTTAAAGTTTAAAGTTTAAAAAAATGCAGTAATTGTATGCGGCAGAATTTATCAGAGAGGTTTCAAAACCTCGATTTTTTTCGGATTTTCCACATCGGATTTAGGAAACGCATTGCATTATGGGAATGCTGCTGACGCGGTAATGCAACAGTTATGACGTCATTGTTTCCAGGGGAGCATTGTTTCTTATTGGCTGTTGCTCATTCGTTACTTTTGATTCGAAATAATACCATGAAATTCAATTCCATAGCGGTTAATAATTTTGAAACAATATTTATCATATGTTGCAAATTAATCACTCATATATTATGTTGGAAACGACATATCCGAATTTTGCTTGACGTCACACGTGACATATTTAAAATCTGCGTTGTCATGGGTAGGTTGATCGTTCGAGTTGCATATTGAGTTGCATCGTGTTCGGGGCTGACAAAGGTTTATATCAACTCGTGACGTCAAAATCGGAGGACTAAATTGCAGAAAAATTGCATGGTGTTCGCGTAGCTTTAGTATCAAAAATTCTAATTTTAGTAAAAAACGAAATGAAGAGTCCTTAAAATCGTTGAAAATATTCAAATAATACGATTAAAAAGAATCTGAAAATCCTCTTTATTTAAATTCTTTAGAAAAAAAATTTTGATACTAAAACATATGAAAAAAAATCCGAAACATTACCATTATTGTTTTAACGTTATGACTGACTTCTAGTTTTCGTATTCCATGTTCACTTCCCACAAAATCAATATTTATTGATTCCAATTTCTGCAAAGAGTATTGGCAGAGTCTCAAGAATTTTTAAGAACACCACAAGAAATATTGAGAAAGAAATTGGAGCCATTTTCTCTGCAACATTAGCTGACGGTAAGGAAAGAAAGTTTTGCGGGTGCTTTATTTCGGTAAATAAACCCCGTGCGTTTTATTGATCAGATGGTAATCTTCTATGTTAAAGAGAGTTTCAAAGATTAATTCTTTTTTTTCGGAAAAACAAAAACGTTTTAACAATAAGCGCACAGTATGCATTTCCGTAAGCTACTTTAAGAAATTTGGAATATTCTTCACTTCAAGCAGAAAATAAAAAGAGAAAACATTTAAAAAAGTGGAAAAACAGCTATTGCTTTAATATTAAGCATTTTTTGCTTTTTCATCATATAGATATAGTTACTGCCAGTTCATCACGAAGCAATGACAAACATAAAAGAAAAGATTATCAAGAAAACAGAAGTTGAAGCCTACCTAACTTAAAATGTTGCGGGTTTCTTTTTTCTGTTTTGTAAAGCTTTGAAAATATTGCAAAGGATAAATGTGTGTTCTAAAAATAAATTAAAATAGCATCACTTAGTTAATTTTCTTTAATTACCTTTTTTTGTTTATATCAGAGTAGGCGACTGAAGACAGATCATAAATGAAAGGATCTATTACTTGTCTGCGATACATATTCATTGTTTTCTGTTTAGGGCTCCTCTCTGCGAATTTTTGACACCTTCTAGCATAAGTTTCTCTACAAGGATCCATTCAAAGAAATTTGCAAATTTAGAAGTTGTATAGTATATTGTCCGTAAATATATATATCAAGTTTCATAAATATCTAATCCCTTGTTTAAAAGTTAATCAAGACACAGACACACACACACACAAAGATTTATTTATGAGCCTCATTTTCCTGGGATAGAAGGCTTAAAATGGGTAAAAATGGAGAAATAAGAAGTTTCTCTTATTCTTGAAGATCGTGTAGTCGCAGTGACTATCGATTGATTAAAAGAACTCAAAGGAAAACTCCTTAAAAAAATATTAAGGAAGCAACATTAATTTAGGGTGAATAACAGCTTCAAAGAAGAAATGAATATTTTTAAATTTTCAAAATACATTAGAATTATTCCTCCTAATTTTGATGTTAACAGGTTTCTTACCCAACCGTTCCAATCAAAAGATAAATAAATAACTCTTACAAAATAAATTCACAATTGTTTCATCAATTTAAAAACCCCATCGTTTATTTTTCTTAATGCTGAGGTTGATTTTGAGTGACAATTTTTAAAACATTCCATGGCTTATTTTACTTTTTTTTTACACCGAATTTGACTTCGAAAAATATTTCGATGTTTGTTCTTTATAGGTCTATTTTTTTCCAGTACTTTCAAAAATAGGTCTATCAGCGATGGCGTTTTTAAATTGCTGAAACAATTGTGAATTTATTTTGTATGAGTTATTTATTTATCTTTTGATTGGAACAGTTGGGTAAGAAACGTGTGAACATCAAAATAAGGAAAATTCTAATTCTAATATCTTTTGAATATTTAAAAAATATTCATTTCTTCTATGAATCAGTTATTCTCTGGGATTATCGAGAAATGTAATACAAACTTATGCTGAATCTATCACCCTGCAGATAAAAGCCACAGATAATAGGAAAGCGACATATTGCGTAGCAGTGAAGCTAAACTGGAGGCGGAGCTTCCAGTTCTTTATGAATCGCCCTGTATACGCTGTTAATAATTGTAAATTATTCATGGATGTTTTGCAGTTGCAATTCAACTTTAATTCGGAATCGAGTAAGCGTTGTTAACCAAGCACTTTTCATGCTTCTTTGAGCAAAGAGAATTACATTAGTTAAAGAAGTTTCTTTATGTAACGTTGGGCTGTTACAGAAACAAAACAGAATAGCGAAAAGTTTGCCAACACCGAAATAGAAAACTTGGAATTAGCCCAATTTTCAATTCAGTAATTAACGAGACCAACCTCTGGAAAAAAAAGAAAGCCATTACCGTTTTAAATCAGCGTGAAAGCTTAAGATTATTTTTTTCAAGTTAAATGTTCCGTAAACAAACAATAAACGGTTGTTACGACTAAAATTGACAAGAAAAGAAAGGGATTACAGATTGCTATTATGCCAATTAACAATTGGAAACAAAAAAAGAAAATTGTAGTGGATTTTCCGATATTCCAAACTTCAAATGTATTTTGAAAAATAAAGTTAGAATTTTTTTTTTTTTTTTAAGTAACATTTTTAACATAGTGAAATGAAAATAACTTTTTAAAATTTAAATGTTGAAGTAAGCATTAAGATTATTTTATATTTAAATAAATAAATTGGCAGGAAATCCACTGGAAGTGTTTGGATGGGATGGTAGCCTTTATATTGAGTTGGAAAATAACGGGGAAATAAATAAAAACACAATAAAACTTAACAGTTCCCATTTACTGTATAGTCACAGTGTTCCATAAGATTTGTAAACATTATTTAAATATTCATTTCTCTTAGATATTTGTATTTTAAGTTGTGCATTTTAGAGATAGCAACTGTTTTAAGTCCATATTATTTGAGGAATGGATAGCTATAGAGATACAGCAGTTGTGTCATGTTCTGCTGTTTCATTTAGCTCTTTGTCCAAAGCTCACGTAACGTTACAACAACTGATAAATGCAGCAGAGCCATTCAAGGTATGGATTCTCTTTCCCCTGCTCTTTTCACTCTGTCAGCCAAGGCGATTCTCTAATCACTACATTCAACTTCTCATGTAGATACCTAGCCTAAAGAGGATATGAGTAAATATCTTCCAAGGCATAAAAGAGCTCTTTCACAGAAGAGATCACTTTAAGGGAGCCGTGATTTCTTAAACTGCTAAAAATTGTAATGAATAATAATCAAATTAAAGAATTATCGATTCGGATTAAGAAGAATATTTTGAAATACTAATTAAAGCTGTAAGTCTATTCAATGATTCTGATATTCAGTAGTGAAATAGACAGAGTTGGTTTTGGGGATAATTAATTATGGCAAAATCGCAACATTCAACAACAAAAATGGCCTTTGCCCAAAATATCTACGTAGGACTACTACTTAACAAAGTACTCCTATGTTAGGAAAAATGGCTTAACTTAAGTATATTTGTTTAAACAATATAGTTAATGAAGTTTAATACAAATACGAAGTATAATATATTACTTGAATACATAATGTAAATGAATATAAAAGTTGATTATATTGCAATTTATTAAAAATATGAAATACAATTATTTGAAACGATTCTCAAAGTTATTAACCTTAGAAAATTTAATTCTTAAAAAAATAAAAAAATAATAAAAATAAAAAATATAAAATTTAGTAAATATAAAGTTATTTTACCTAACTTCTTAAAATATTTACATCAGTAAAAATTACATGTTATTGTGTCTATTAAATGATAAATCCAAATATATTTCAATTACTACTAGAAAAAAAAATGTAAAAAACAAAACTAAAATTTCCCTAACGATTCATTACCAGGTAAATAGTAAAACAAATTGTTATTAATGTTCCACGTATCTATTAAATAATTGAAGAAACCCAAAAAATTTTGTGTAGGCCTACTAGTAGTTAATGAGCAAGTACAGTAAAATCACTTAGAATTATACAACATAAAATTCTCAATGGTAAAATAATATAATAAATATTTATATCCTTGACATATGTGATAATAAATTTGCAGTAGTTTGTAATTATGTTATAATTTGGAACAAAATATAACATAACTTCAGTTGTTTCAAATAACATAAAATATTTCAATTTGCCATTTTTTGTTTTGATATTTTCGATGTTTTTGTAAAGAAGACTGAGTTATAAAAAATATATTTGTTGAGAAAAAAATATATGAATAAATGTAATACTTCTATTAATTTTAAGTGTGAGTAATAATAATAGATATTCTGCATTGAAATGTGTACTTAACTGTTTTTAAAAATAATTAATTTATTTAATATAAATGCTGGAATTTTAGATGGTAAAAAAGTGTATAAGAATAAGGAAAGTTGAAGAAAAGTAAATAGTTTTTGAAGTTTTCTTCAATAGAATACGGTTATTGAATAGCAATTGTATTGTAAAGCCGCTTGGCCCTTACCGGATCCGTTTTTGTACTGGATGATGTATTTAGCAATGGGACTGCTTCCGTCGAATGGAGCTGACCAAAGGAGCTTTACTGAACGGCTGCCGTGGTCGGCTATCTTCACGTTCTCCGGGGCCTCCGGTGGTTCTACAGAAACAAGAAAAAAGAGAAGTTAAGAAGAAAAAAAAACGACGAAAAGAATCTTTGTATCCTTCATAAAGTAGACTGTTTTTTTTTACTGCAGAGACCTGTAGTTATCTTTCGTCTTTAAATTTTAAACACACTATTAAAGAAGTTCAGTAAAGATGGAACGTGGTAATTTAATCAATATCGTGTAATACAAGATATTAAATAAAGCTCAAAAATTTCTGCTATTTCTACTGTTTTAATCTAAAAGACGACATTAATGTATATTAACATTGTAATAAATTTGATTGTCGAAACATCAAGCTGTGCGTAAAGGTGAACAAATAAAGCTGAAAGTTATTCATTTCTATTGTTTAAATGTAAAAGACAATAATTATTAATGTACCGTATATTAACAGAAGCTGAAATACCCGTTCTTCCTACGGGTTACGAAAAAATAAATGTCCTTTATGTAGATGAGAAAGAAATTGAAATTTAGAGATCAATTCGAAACTTTCCCAGTTCGTACAAAAATCACGTGATTTACAAAAATCAAAGTTATATTCGAATTTTGTAACTTAAGATCCCTAGATATGAAATTAATATCGAGATCGGAGAATATAGGACTTTAATCCCTTTTCTCCATACTCGTATCCACACCCCTATCAAATCAAACCTTCTCCATTTGGTAAAAAATCTCATGATCAGCACAAATTCATGCTATATTTTATTTTGCAACACGAAAACTTCATAACAGTATCTTTCAACAATGTTCGCCCATTCCTTCACCCCTCCGTTTACACCCTTTAGGGCTCGATATCGAAAATTCGATCAATACCATGTTTTCAATTTTGACAAAGAACACTTTTGTCAAATTTCTTGTTTCCACCTCAAGCGGTTTTGGAGATACCTAACCCTTCAAGAAAGATCCCCTTCCTCCGTTTACACCTATTTGGATCCAAATTTCGAAAATTCATCTAATACGTACCGTTTCGATTTTGACAATGAACAGGAGAGGATGCGGAAGAGAATTATGAACAAAAATATATTAGATCTAGTTTTTGCCACCAGATTATAATGTGGCGCTGTTTTTCACAATAATAGTTTAGTTCCAATTGTCGCCACCAGGTTGCTATGTGGTGCTATTATGTACAACAAATATTTTAGTTCTAATTGTCACCAGCAGGTGCATATGTGGTACTATTTTAGGGATTTAACCGCTTTTCAACTTCTTATGGGTGATTAATCGAAATCCCAATATCTTAGGCCTCTATTACACTAGGCCGCCAGGCGGCGCAGCCAGCCGCGACACTGGTGACACTGCTCGTCATTGGGCATTGATTGTTATGGAGCCTATTAGATTAGTGCAGCCGGTGGCGTCGCAACAAACTGGCTGCTGACTGGCTGCCGTTCCCCGCGACCACGTTGACAGCCACGGGTGGCGGAGAGTCTTGGCGGGACATTGTATAATACCGAGCCTATTACACTGCGCTGCCAGGCGGCGCAGCCAGTCCCCCTAACACTCGGTTTGGCCACCACGCAGTCAGTCAACTGTGCACTAGTGATGAGAGAAAATGTCGGACAACAAGTATACATTTATGCTCCTCCTTATCTTTTAATGAAAAGGAGAAGGCGAAGGGAGAGAAAGATGCATGTACACAATATGCTATCGTAAAGGGAGTCTAAAGGGTTGTACCGTACTGTTTCATGAACTAAGCTCAGACGACAACAAGTTCTTTATTATTTAAGAATGTCTAAATCGTCTTTCTTTGAATTACTGTCGTTAATAAAGGTTGATATTACCGGGAAAGATACGAAAATGAGAAAGTGTATCACGCCAGAAGAAAAACTCTTAATCACTTTGAGGTATTAAACCGATAAATTGTATTTTAAGTTATTAAATGTATTGCATTAGGAAATATTCAGTAGTTTTGAAAGTAGTTCAAATTTAAACAATATGAAAACTTTTGTTCCATATTTCCATTTACTTTTATTCCTTTTTCAACATATTACTTAATGTAATTTTGTATGGTAATGCGAAACTTATCCTATTATGACAAAAGGAAATTGGTGCACAGTATGGCTAAACTAATAAGAACATTTATTTCCAAAAAAATAAATAAAAAATGACAAATTGTTTTACATGTATATATTAAGTATTTGTATATATATATATATATATATATATATATATATA
>JAFIDM010002131.1:49934282-49973607 GCA_023159025.1 Thereuonema tuberculata | reverse complement strand
AGCAATGGTTCATTCATTTGAGTATCAGAATCTTCATTTGATGTGACTGAAGAGACTGCAGATGGAGGAGATTGTAAGGGCATGTTTGCATCTTGGCGTTGTTGAAATTAAGTCATGAAAAAATGAATTTGTGATTGTGATCCACTAGTCCTGGCTGAGGCATTGTTTGCTGTTGCATACGATGTTGTTCCATCGGACGTTGTTGCATACACTGTTGTTGCATGCGCTGTATTTGCATAGGCTGTGGTTGCATAGGATACTGTAGCATTGATGGGATGGCATAAGATTGGAGGGTCCAGTAAAACCCACTTACTGCAACCCACTTACTGCCATCGTTGCTGTACAGTGTTTGGGCAGACGAGATAAATCATATATGCCTGGAGTTGTAATTTTTTTTTCAGCAGATACTTTATGAATCTCGGTTAACATAGAGAGGAGAAACAACTTATCCTCATCTGTTTCATCAAAAGTGCGAGATTTCTCTTCCAATCCAATCTTTTTCTTTGGAACTTCAATTAGCTCATGCTCGTTGCTGGTTCCTTTTTTCGATTTTTGAGAGTTACTACATGTAGGCCTACTATCAAACAAAATTGAAGTTTCCTTTTCTTCATTCACGATGTCTTCTTCGTCTAGGTTTGTAGTAGTTTTTTTCACTGCAGTTTCTAGAAAACGTAAATGTTCAAAGTACATGTACTGTTTTTTTCCTGGTTGCAGCCGAACCACTTTTGACACCCTTTAACCGAAGAAGTTCTCTCGTGTAGCATGATCGGATGGATTTGACACAAATTGCGGGTTGTTATTCAACTGCACAAATGAAATCTTCGGTATTCACTTTTGTGTCCAATAACTTCTGGCACTCTTTCAGGGACTTCTTCCTGCTTCTTGGTTTTCCCTTTGTCTTGTCTACACTTTCACTTTCACTCCTTTCCACAGTGACAATCTGCAGTTCACTAGACATACTGAAGTAAAACAGTGCGTAGAAAAGAGTGCGAGGTACACAGAAAACAGACCGATTGGCTGCGCCACCGGTTGCCCTGCACGTGTCGCCGACTGAGTCACCGGTGGCAGAGCTGGCTGCGGCGCCTGGCGGCCTATTGTAATAGGGGCTTTATATTTTCCAAGTAGAACCTAAGGAAGCTTTCTGCTATTCAGGTTCCTGGCTATATGGAAAATAGGAAAATTAGACATGAGTAAGTGAGGGCTTTCGCATTTATGTAGATATACGGATTGTAATAAATTTGATTGTAGAAACATCTGTAACAAGATCAGCTGTGCATATCTTATAAAACAAAGATGATAAATAAGCTGAACATTTCTGCTATTTCTACTATTTTAGACGATAACATTAATGAATATTAATATTGTAATTATTTTGGTTGTCGAAACACAAAATGTTCATTAAAATATATTTTTTACTCAACAGCTATATATTATTCGATGTTTTATGTTGCATATGAGAATGTTTGTTAAAAGGTAAGCAACATGGCAGTGATTTTTTTATACAAATATATAAAACAAACAACAACACCAAAACCAGTAAATATTATTCCCCATAAATGTGGTCATTCAAAAAGAATTCTGTTTTTATTTCAAAGTTAAAAATAAATAACTTCCACAAAGTTCGTAATCATTTGTCGGCACTAACTAAAGAAACGAAATAAAAAAAAAATCAATTTACTTTGCTATATCAGAAAAACTTCCAGTATAAGAAACGTATGTTAAGAAAAGAAACCACTATACGAAAAAAAAGAACGATTGGGTGACATATCTTAAACTTACAAGACAAAATAATA
The DNA here is from genome assembly GCA_023159025.1 of Thereuonema tuberculata. Classification (NCBI taxonomy): domain Eukaryota; kingdom Metazoa; phylum Arthropoda; class Chilopoda; order Scutigeromorpha; family Scutigeridae; genus Thereuonema; species Thereuonema tuberculata. The sequence continues at coordinate 49,971,814 of JAFIDM010002131.1, read as the reverse complement.
AGCTAATCTGCAGGTAAATTTTTAATAATCAAAAGTTATTTGTTTTCGATACACTGTATCTTCAGGTTGTTAATTGACTGTTTCTCCATCTTCATTGCAATATCTTATAAGCCGATGAAAATTAGATAGTTCTGTCTTAAGAGTGTTCAGTAATATTTCTACGACTATTCAGTATCTTTTGATTTTATGAAATAGTTATAGAAATTGAAAATTATTCAATCTATTATTTTGGAATTAATAAGTATTATGTTCTAAAATTATAAAAAAAATTCCTTTTTAAATTGAAGTAACATAATACATTGAATGATCTCTGCACAATCAAATAAATATAAATTAGGAAACCAGATATCTGTATTGATTGAAAAATTTATTGATTATTTTAGAAAGTCATGAATGCTGTGGAAAGATAAAAATCAATAAAACTTTATTCCTTTCAGTAATTAAATATAAAATAGCCCAATTTCTTTTTGTCTTTTAAGATTTTACTTGCTAAGCATTGCCACGAGATGTCGCTATCAACACCGAATGAGAAAACTAAGAAACTAAGAAAATGTAGTAAATAAATTTTCGAATTCCCTATGTTTATAGTTTTAGGTTTTCAAGATTTTTTACGAGAATTTATTCAGTTGTTATGACACAGAGAATCCTAACTTATTACAGTGCTTTTCAAAATTCATTATCTCATAATCACTGGCAATGATATTCTTTCTCCTGTTACATTATTGTAACAATGAATTGTAATTATAGTAATTCATAATGGCGATCGTATAGAAAAAAAAGTTTGTGTCAATATCATTAGCAACATAAGAATAGTCTAAGGAAATGTGAGATAGAAATCTATAGATATCTGTATTTGATTTGAGGAAGAATGCCAATTCGAAAACCTTAATAGAATTTAAAACGTAAAAATTCCATTCATTTTGAATATTAATAATTAATATTACTAAAACAACTTAAATTAGAAAACAATTTTGTTCACCAACACTTTTTGGAAATAATATTCTTCCTTTTCAAAACGGCTTAGATAAAGTTAACATACAACTGGATAAAGTCGGCCCAGTAGCCAAGTCCTAACTCGTTCTTTTGTGAGGGAGCTGGAGGAGCCAGATTCAATCCTGACAGCTGAATTCTCTTCAAGAGAGGTAGCCCAACTCTCTGACAAATGGGTACCGCATTTCTTTACTGAGAGTTAAAAGCGGGAGAGCGCTGGGCTCTTTACGTTCTTTGGCTGGGCTGCCCACTAATATAAACTTAGTCTCATTGGTCTGGAAACGCCGGGAGCCTTACCTCAAGGACCAATAGGGTTGTACTTTGACTTTTTTTTTCACTATTGCATTATACTTTTTTACATATGAAGCAGATTTTTTTCGCAAATCTAGTAATGCCTTAATTTTAAATTTTTTTATCTTCATCAATGTAGAATTCGTTTCTCAAATAGCAGTGTTGTCGAGTTCCTGTTGGAAAATCGATTCTATAAAATTTTGAATACCGCATTTGAAAAGAAATCCTGTTTAGGAAGGCACAAATGTAATTCTATCATTTATCTGTATATAATTAAATATGTTATAACAGTTATTTCATCAAATAAATTTAATAAATCAACACAGAAGATTGGTTACTATGAAACATCTGTTAGATGTACTGAAAAATTCTATATACTGTCAGAAACTAAGATAAACGGATTTAGTGAATTTTAGCTGGAACAAAAAAAAAAGTTCCCAAAACTTATCTTCATAAAAATATCCCGGAAGCTGATATCATGAACTGAAATTGGAAGAAATTCACGATTAGATATAAAAGTAAAATAAAAAATAAAATTTCATTGAGTATTTAAAACTTTGGCCATTCCATTCCACAGAAACGGAGTGACCAGTGAGTTACGATTGTAAGAGGATTTGCAGTTTGATGGGAATACGTGACAAAACTTCCAAATCCCCCATTATCCATTTCCCTTTCAACTCACAGGATATCGGTTTTTCCAAAATACGCAATTTTTAAAGTTGATCAATTTAAACTCAAGAACTGAAGAATCTTTAATTGATTTGATTATCAGAAGATATAAATCACAATTATAGAATGCTGCTTTTATTCTAAGTAGTTTGGTTTTTTGTTTTTGTTTTTTCAGTTAAGGGAATGTAGTGTCCCAATCTCTTTTTTTTCATCAGATTACAACATTAACTAAAACAAACAAAAAAATCTACTAGAATATATATGAAACTTATTACTTCGATATTCCGTAGAATAACCTAAATTATTCTATAGTTTAGTTAAATAAGTTTGTAATATACACTAGTTAGCAAACAACCGATTCTCCTGCTACAAGAATAGCCTTTTCTAAGAATTCTTTCGTTTTCTGATATTATTTCCCCAACACGAATAATCAGAATTTCTTTTATTTATATGCTAAATTTATTGTTTTAAAAATAGTAGAAAACAAAAGATTCGCTTCTTCTTATTTTTTTATTGTGAAATCCACAATGAAAATCTGCCTCAAATCTAATAAAATAACATTGTAAGTTTCTTTTCTGAAACATCATAACTTTTTTTTTTTTTTCATTGCAGCTGCATATATGACAATGTAACAGCCCTAATGATATTTTACGTCTCAGGTTACAGGTAAATACAAATAATCACCGCTTCATTTTTCACTTGATTTTATTTCAGTTTTCCAATAGCTTCGAAGAGTCATTGAACGCATACATTTCATTCCATTAGCAATTCTTATTTTAACTAAAGAAGCTTTCTCCAGTTTATGTTTTTCAACTGTTTCTCAATCAAGCAATCTTTAATGATAGCAAAATGGTTTTCCTAGTTTTAACTACATTGTATTACAATTTGGCTCATTAGTGCGCCGAAGACTTTAATCAAGTCGCAGTAACTGTAGGCTGTACTTGCAGAATAAATCGTTAATCAGGGTTTAATATAACCTGGAAAAAAACGAATACAGAAGAAGGAGGAGCAAAATCCGGATTGAAATCCATAATCAGGCAGAACATTTCAATTTTGAAGCATTCTTACCTAAAAATGAAGGAAGCGAGCTGAAATGCACTGTTTTCAATAATGTTATTTTTATTTATACTGAATTGTTTTTCTTTCAATAAGATAATAAACGTAAAAGATTGTTTTTAAAAATCTTCAAAAACACAATTAAGATCCTGATGTACAAATTTCAATCAATAGTGATTCTATTCTTTCACTGATCCATATTTAAAGAGATTTTATATCCAAAACTGAACTTACTGAAAGAAAATGATTTATCGAACAACTAAAAAAAAAATGAATTATTACTCAAGGAAGTAAAAAAAAGCATGAAAGCAAATAGCATAGAGAGAGATGTACATAAAGCCACAGCACCGAAAAAATGCCTTATTCTGATTCAATTATGGGGAGGATTAGGGAACAGCTGTTTCACCTTTCAACGGGATCTTCAGCTCTAACCCGCCTGCCTTGATAAAAGAACCATAAAAGGCGCAAACCTATGAGAAAGTCACCGGCCAACCTGGCAGTGACCCCCCAAAGGCAAAAAGGCAAGATACAAAATTTTTGAAAAGCCGAGCGGCATTATCAAAAATATTGCCTACAACTAGAAGGCCAAAGGAAATAGAATACAAAAACACAAAGAAATCAAGGCTACATTGAACAAAATAAAAAAAAAAAATGAAAAAATAAAAAACAAAATAAAAAACTTAACGTGCTGACAAAATTTTGTCACCACGCTAAGTTTTTTACTTTATTTTGCAAATAAGCATAATTGCTGATTGTTTTCTACATGTATTGTCTTGTTCTTGAAACATGTCTTGTTGTTGCTACAGGTAAAACGGTAGCTCGAACGACCAGTTATTACGAAGCTTAATACAAAAAAATATACTTAAGCGATCGTTCCAAACATTTCAAAATATTCCAAGCTATCAACGCTTCGAGTGAACAGAAGTTTAGAAAAACTTCTAATATATTCTGCAGAAGAGATCTCATTTTATGAAATCTTTTTTTACTTTATTTTTTTTTATTTGTTTTAATTTGAAATTGGTTGATGATTCCGAATCGTGATTGTGACTTTTCGTTCTTTTTCCTATGAGATTGAAATCCTCAACTATTCTTTATTTACTTCAAAAATTTATCAATGTAAGATTTTCGAAGAATGATTCCTTCACAAGCGCTGTCCAAAAGTGGACTTTCCACTTCATCGATCGTATCTTTCCATGCTTTGTGGGTTTGGTCTTCCGCAACTGCGCCATTACCAAATAAAATCTGATTTGAGACAGTGGCGTGAGTTGACTGCATCGACTCTCAAAGATTCTAACTTCGTTTCTTTTATGGCAAAAACGAAGAAAGAAATTTAGAAACTTTATAGACTGTTTTTATTTTAAGAAACTCCATGATGAGTTTTTATAAAATTAAAATTTAGGAAACTTAAATTTTGTTTATTTTTCAGCATTTCTTTTAGAACCCTGCCTCAGAAGAACGAATGAAAACAAAATGCTGTCTCAGTTTGAGTAAACTTTCATATTTCTGTAGTACTTTTGCTATTAGCCGTACAAGCACCTGTTTCACAGATTAGTGACCTGTTTCACAGTACCTATAAGTTTATTGTATTTTAGCAGAGTCCTAGGTCATATGAAGGCTAAAGATTATTCGACAAAATAGTCAACAATATTTGCTCATGTTTAAGGCTGAGGACATGATTATCAAAAAAGTAGCATGATACAAATACTAACACTTATCTATTCAGATAAAAAAAATTACACAAACTTTTGTTAATTAACAAATATACTTAAAATATTTCTTATTTAGTAATAGTTTGTGTGATTTTTTTATCTGAATGCATTTTTATCTCTCTCACGTTATATTTATTAGACTTATCACTAATCTATTATTTATAGACCTCCGGTCGCAGTGCTTGGCTTCTCTGCCACCCACATTCACTACATAACATAATCTATTATTTATCGATTTTCTTGAACAGTTTCGACAAGATATATTTCTGAGCACAATTTCAAAAATCAAATTAGAAGTTTTTGAAAAATCTGACTATTAAAATTAAAAATGAAATTTTGTTATTTCTATAAAGCTAGAACTTCCCACTGAAAAGCCTTATAGCTTAGTAGCAAAATTTTGTAGCCTTACAGCTTAGTAGTAGCTTACCATCTTTCAAAATAACATTTTACTTGTTTTCTTAAAACTAGATATCCTTTACAAAGACGGCAAAATTTGAAGTTTACGACTAACATCCGCTGTGAAATAATTCTTCAATTTGTTTAAAGCGTGGTGGACATTGAATTAGGCCTACATAATACAGTTGTTTAAATTATTGACGGAATTTAACATGAAATTAAGAAAACTAGTGAATCTGTATTAGGAAAAAAATTTTCAAGCTTTTTTTTTTTTTTTTTTTTTTTACAGGGATTCTTTCTATAAATACCTAAGTTATCTCTATGACTACCGTTACGCCACCTGTTGCTCAGAGTACTTATTGAAAGAATTGTTTGTGTATGAATGTATCCGATAGCTGGTACTTCTGCCTATCGATATGATAGTGATGGCTTCTTATTCGAATTTTAGACACAATGATGCTATGGAGCAATAGACAAGCCTGTATGACGTCATCACCATGCAGTGTTCCTCGCAAGATCTTTGCTTAGTAGTTTAACTTATGAGGCGGTGACCAATCAGATTCATACTTTCCTTGAGCAATGTAAACTCCATCCAATCAAAATCAGATCTTTTCATTGTGGCCAAAAAATTCATTTTAATTTGAAAGCGCCATCTGATGGCATTGACTTGATTTTTGAAATCATTGAAGAGTTTGAATGCAGCCGGCACTCTTGATAAAAATATTAAATAACTCCTTGGTTTTTGGCATGAAATAAACAGAGTAGACTTCAGGCGACCTCTGTATTGCAAGAGAATAATTTCAAGAAGACATCTGTCGAGTCCAATGTGAATAGCATATGCGAAGCAACTCCCTCGTAATTCATTCGCGATTTGATCACGTACTTCGAATCGTATCTAATGTGAATAGCCGTCAGATGCAAAAACTGCATTGCAAAACTATAGTTAATATTTCTGAACCCGTTGGAAATCTATATGCTTCCATATTTTATATTATCTTGAAGCCAAAAGCGTATTACGTAGAAGGTCCCCTGTTATGGATTTCGTAAGATTTTAATTTTATTATTTTTTTTTGAATTAAAAATATAGCAAGAAAATGTATCATATTTAATCCAGTTAAATTCTTTTTTAAATAAAAAAAAATATAGAAAACGTGAAGAGTAAACGTTATCACAATACGATAATAGATTATTTATGATGTGTGTATTGTTAATATTAAATCTATATCTTATTAGATGTAAGACATTTTGAAATATTATCATATTCTGGTGTAAAAATTAAAGCAAAACCTCCACTTCTATACTCGATTTTAAACCATTGGCGACTATTAATGAAAAAAAAAATCTCTTCTAACCCAAAACAACAAGCTTTAATTTATAAAGCTTTTATGGTGAAATGATATTTTTTTAAATATATAACATATTTATGAAAATTATTTTATTCATAGAAACAATCACAAGCTACATTTTTCCGTGATCTTTATTTGCATTTTAAATTCAGAGAAATCGTTTCCAAATTTTTTATTAAATAATTAGTTTCCTAATGGTAGTTATAAAATTATTTTGATTTGATTGAAAATGATATTTTTTAAATTTTTCAATCATATCTTAGGCTTTAATTTTGATTGATTTGATTCACAAGTGCTTGCATACATTCAAAGTTTTTAGATTGTGAAACTCGTGACGTAGGCTATATATTATTAGTAAATGTTTGTTTTGCTTACCTAAATCTTGTGATTGCAGTAGATACAATTGCTATGACATACCTATATATGTTACTATGGTTATGAATAACAATCGTAAAGTTTAGTAATCTTTCTAAATAAAATAATATAAGTGGTAAGGATTTATGTTAATGTTCTCCAAATAATTTTGAGAGAATAGATTAAAAGATTGATAAGACCGATTATTGTACGAGGTACAATTGCTCTTTTATTGAAGACGTGCAGTTTGCACTCAAGATCCCTGATTTGTTTCATCCTTTCAAAGAACTGTAGTATAGTTTTCTAAAAACTTTAATTATAGAATACCAAAATTCATAATTGTCTACGTCAATTTTTAAATTGCAGTACAATAGACTTGTTTAAAATTTCTAATTATTTTGTTATTTTAAATATAAGTTTTAACCGAAATAAAAAATAAAAAATGAAGAATTCACCACAAGAAATCAAAGGTAGTTACCAGAACATTATCTTTTTTTGTGTGTTTCTTATATGTTGGCAGTATTACAGCAAATTGAAGACCCAGTGACATACACTTGCTGCTTTAACGCTAGCAGGAATTATGTAGAAAGGTAGAATAGCAAGTTTTCTCGACGAAGACCTGAAAAACGAAGAAGGTTAAGCATGGTTTCATATCACTCACCTAGTACAGTCAGGCGGATATACATCTCATCTCTGCCGAAGGTATTGGAAGCAAAACAGGAGTAGATGGCCGAGTCCCTTCGATCCGCCTTCATGATGGTCAGTTCGGAGATACTCCCATCGGACACACTCTCTTCCCGGATCACGAATCTGCGGGGAAACATTGGAAATGTCAGCGGGGGAGCGTAAAACATGCACGTGAATGGAAGAAAATAACGAGACGGTCCAGAAACGAGTCCCATGCGTTACGGCATCGCCCCCTTTAGATGGAAACAGCCACTTTACGTTTGCAGGGCAACTTCATCATCAGACTGTCGCATTGAAGAAGACAGAGGGAGGAGGAAAAGGAAGAAGGGGCACAGAAAAGTATTTCTGAAAGCTCGTTTTAAGAAAAAAGAAATCAAAACGTACTTAAATAAAAGATTTCGAATTGTCATTTTCTAAAGAAGGAATTTGACGGAATTCTATTATCTTAAAATAAGCTTTCATTTCTAGATTAAATAGAAAGTTATACTAAAAAAATAATGTCTTGTAAGCATCATAATAATAAAAAAACACAATATCATATATTAAAATAATCTATTACCTACTATTAGAGAGTATTAGTTTTAGTACTGATAATATATTTCAGAGTAATAACAGTAATAGTATTGAAGAAAAAGTTACTGTTTAAAACTCTTAAAGTGTAAAAAATGTAAAAAATTTCTCTGTTCTTTTTCTATAAATTTTCTTCTTTCTTGAGAGGATCTTACTCAAATCACTTCTAAACAGAACGACATTGATGAATGATTTAAAAATGTAATCAATTTTCAGCACAGAAATTCTGTTAAATAACGGAAACTGATCATATAACAATAACATCAAGAATGATAGTTTCAAAATAAGCTAAATACTAACAGCAAAAAGAGTATTCGCGGAAAAATAATAATAAGTGAATTTTAATCAGTTTGAAGGAATAGTTGACTGTTTTTTATATTTGTTATATCAGTTAATATATCAGAGTATATATAATATATTAAAAGTGAAGTAATATTTTATTTATTTATTATTTATTAAGAAAATCATAATACAATGAAAAAATAGCCCCATTAATTTTATGTTACACTTAAATATGCAGCATTGTAACTTTTTTCGTTTAATAAATCATTTTATAAAAAGGAATCATGTCAAAAAAATTCAGAAATTCGGCAATGATAAATATTTATAAAGCTTGCACGTAACATTTCCATGAAGCAAGAAAATTCAAGCAAACTTTTCATTTTAACTGAATTCTCATTCAATCACTTAATCAGAATTAACATAGCAAGAGATAAATAAAAATGCTATCATATTAAAGTCAGAAAAAATAAATGGTTGTGAGGAGTTTCAGATTTGAATGTGAAATACAAAAAATTGAAATGGAATTGATAAAACAGGATTAGTGGCAAAACAAAATGGACTAATGTTAGATTTTCAATAGCTGATCACTCTCACTAATATATCGAAATGTTCTATTTTATTACATTTTAGGAAACTTGGTATGTAAGATTCATGTTAACTTAGAAGCTACCTGGAAGTATTCTTACATTAAAATATAGGCAACTGAACTGAATCATTTTACATAGTCCTAACCGAAGGTTAAAGCTTTCTGATATATTGAATATTAAGAAATTTTGGAAATACGAGTTTATAAATCCTCCTTTAAAAAATGCAAGTAAATTATTTATCTTTATAAGTGTTTAGAAGTTATGATTACAACAACATTTGATAAATATTAAATATATTACATTATAATAATAATGTATGTCCTTAGCTAGGGTTGGCCACATAACCAATACACTAATAATAATTAAAGTTAATAAAAAAAAAGCTTTAAAATAAACATAAATACTCGATTTCTGAAACTCATAACATATAAAATACTTAATAACTAAAACAAATACATAATTTAAACATCAGCGAATTTTCGGGATCTATTTAATGCCAACTGTATCCCTTTTTCAAGATTAACTTCCAAACGCAACAAACAATTTTAATAAGAATACATTGACAATACAACGATATACATAAAATATTATTACTAAATAGATAAATGATTTCCTAGAATGAATCATTTGAGCAATATATATGAAATTCGTTCATTATTCTTGCTTAATGTTGAAAAGTGATTGTTCTCTTATTATTAAAGTTGTCAATAGTTTAGAATGCGAGACCAACTCACAAATGATCCACTTCTTTACCGTTATTTGTATTTAGGCATTTCAAATTATTTATAAAGAAAGGTTATTTAATCTTTCTTTTATTATTATCTTTCTCATAGTATTCATTTTTTGAGGTAATGTTGAGCTATTTCTGTTTTGTCTGCATCATCTTCCTGGTAAGAATTTTCTGTTCTTTTAATCGAATTTTTATTTGCCTAGCTGTTTCTCCAATATAAGAAAAATTGCACGATGAATATTATATTTCGTAGTGCATAGAATGATGGAAAGTTATTCAAACGGAGACCTCTTTAAACTTGTCTGAAATAATCAAAATGCGGAGAAAATCTTGACATCACTGTTGGTTTAGATTGGGCAACATCATATACTTCTTTAATTTTAAATTTATCATAATCTGTAATTTCTCGATTAAATTCTCAGGATAATTATTAATTTTAAACATTTTTTTCATTTCTTTAAGTTGTTTATCAATGCTACTCTGGTTATTATTAACTATATCCAACCTTCTAAAATAATTCTGAACAATTGCTTTTTTTTTTGCAATATCATATCCCGGATAAAAATCTAAGACATTAGTATTTTGAATTTTTTTGTAAAATCCGTAGTGTATATAGCATCCTGCTCATTTCTAGGAAATAACATACATTAAGCAAGAATGATGAATCAATTTCATACATACTATTCCTATGATACATTCTAAGTAATCATTTATCAAATTAGAAATAAATATTGTATGTATTTCTTTTTATTTATTGTCAATGTATTCTTGTTAAAATTATTTGTTTCTTTTGGAATTTGTTTTATTAGCTTGAAAAAGGGATACAGTTGGCGTTAAATAGATCCCGAAAATTCTTTGATGTTTAAATTATGTATTTGTTTTGGTTAATAAAAAAATATTTAAAAATTTTAGTTAGTTAACTATAATAATCTAAATAAGTTATGAAAGTACAATTTTTACTTTTATATTTATATTTTGTATATATCGTGTGTAATATTCAAACCGCCGCGCTGGTGTGGTCGAGCGGTCTCAGGCGTCGGTCTGTCGTGAGATCAATGTGCCAGCGCCCGGGTTCAAATCCCGGTAGCGAGCATGGATGTTTCAAAAATTTCCTATCCTGTGTTGTAGCCTCTTCTTCACTTTCTCTTCGGTCTGACGTCATTCCTTAATGGCGTCCTGGGGAAGGCCACGGGAAACCACCCCAGTATCTTTCCCTTGTAATTCTAGGGAGTCTGCTAGGGGTTCGCCGTCTTGGGAACACTAGCGCTCCCTGGAGCACGGATGCTTCGGCAACGAAGCTCGCACTTCGGTGCGAACCAACCACACACACAATATTCAAACCACGTGTAGGGGCATGGCTAAGGAATCAATGTATACCTGATGAACCCATGTCTGGAAACTCCCCCATTAAGGCGCTAAAGGTGGTCCTAAAGTGAGCCTTTTCAAGAAATTCTTTGCTACACCGTAAAAAATGTTTTGCAGGCGAACCAACACCTGTTTACAGGCGAGCTATTTTTGTTTGTTTCATTTGAAGCATACATATAATATGTATGTGTATTTATGAAACGGAAAACTTGACGCTCAAAGGTATTTGTTCTATTATTACTGTTGTTTTTTTATGTTTTATTTTCTTTTTCTTTATTTATGGACTAATTCCTTTTGAGGCGGAAAACTTAAAGCCCAAGGATATTTGTTTCCATTTTTTACGTTCTTTTCTAGTTTTGTTTCTTAATTATTCAGGGTGCATTGTGTTTTCCATCTTGAACATGTGTATTTATTTAATAAATTCATAAATAAAACTCTAATACGTGAATTGAGATTTTCAAAGACATTATGTCACTGACGAGAAATCACAAAAAAATTATATCCAACAATGAAGTTATAATAAGCCTATATGTGACTTGAAACTGTCTTTTGACTTCAATTCTTTGTTATTTCTAGGAATCACTTTGGCAATTTTTACTTCTTTAGTAATGTATATTTCCTTCGTAATCTAAGTAATTATATTCTTATGTTCTAACAGATTTATATTATTTCTAAATTTATATTATGAATTAGTAATCAAGTGAAATTTAGATTACTACAATCGAGCAGACATGTTTGAATAATGTTTGTTTTATCATTAGGTCTATTTATTTATTTCTATATATACAGGGTGTATCAGTTGGACCAGGTATTCGTTTTCACATCAGCACGAGCACCTTTTGCTACTGAACGCGCATTAGTGACCGTGCTGTAATTCACAATGGAATGCAGAAAATAGTGCGTTCTGCTTGACTTTAAAGCAAAGTCTGTCTGTCATTACGTTTCTTTATAAGTCGAAGGGCAACATTTCTGCGCCAAGACGTTTGATGAGGAATATGGTTTTTATGCTTTTGATGAGGAAGATAAGGAAATGTGAAATATTGACTGCAATCAAGAATGCAAGAATCAAGAAGAAATTTGAAGACTGGTTCTGTTGCAACCAAACATGCAGAGAAAGGGTCACACACCACAATCACTACGAAGAGAGTCAACACATCATCGCCAAAGCGCTGGGAAATGTCCGAAAAAGAGGTTACGAAAGGCTAGTGAAACAGGCATTACACATGCATCAGTGCAACAATGTCTTATTCAGTTTCTGAACTTAAAAGCCATGTCGTCCACAGAGTTCATGCACTGTCTAAGGATGATCCTTACTGAAAAATTGAGTTCTGCACTATCCCGATGGATGAATAGCAACATGAGACACTGTAATTATCGAATTGCGTAGACAGATGAGGCGAAATTCAAGCTTCATGGATCCGTAATTCGGCACAACAACTGCTACTGGTCTGATTCCAATCCTCATGACGGTGTCGCAACAGGTTAATTCCCAGAAATTACAGCATGGGGTGAAATTTCTTCGAATGGCATCGTGGAACCATTCTTTTTCGATGACATATTGCTGGTGAACGCTACTTTACCAGCTTCTTTACCGGCCATGAACAAAGTGTCTCATCAAAGCAACATGATGGGACACACGTCTTATTATTAAAATGATGTTCGTGTATTCCTGAATCAATTGCAAGCTAAATGATGTGATGCAATCTAAATGCCACCTCGCTCATCAGATCTCACACATGACAGAAAAAAGTCCATGAATTTTTCTGTGGGATATGTGTGTGAGCAGATCTTCACAACCAAGCTACTACACCTTCTGGACCTGCAGAACCCCTATCGTAATCGAAGTTCATTCCATTTTGAAGGAGCTGTGCGAGAAGGTTCTGGCGCAGTGTCGCCATACGACTGAAGGAATGCATAATTGCTGAAGATTTACTAGATTGCAGTTTTAGAGCATCTTCGTGATTAGAGGGTGCATTGATAGGTTATTACATTGTTGATAATATATGCAAAATTGACAGGGTCCGAGCGATACATTCTATATATATATATATATAAAAACAGTCTATCAACAGAAAGTCTATAAGATTAATACAAGCTGCTTTTTGAAAAGTTCGAAGTGTAATATATTGTTACTAATGGATTCACGTACTGCAGGTTTACCTGTACAATCATTCTAGTTAGCCTATTCCGTAATTAAATTCACTTAATCTTAGAGTGAATTCAGAATCTCTCTTCTTCCCGTTTTCCCAAATATTCAGCATTTCATATTTACAGTGTCTACAAGATCAACTACGACAATGTTATCTCATTTCAGTTATCTTCTTACCAAACAATCAAAATAAGAAGATACCATTTACAATTTCGATAAAACTTCTTTACTTGCAAGCTGGTAACCTCTTTTGACCTAAGTAATCATGAAACTTCAATTCTTGAAGTATTTTCAGAAATTCTTAAAGTCTTCATGAGATCATGACATTATCAGAGCGGCCACCTTGCCATTGACGAATTAAAATTTGACTTAAAGTCAATTCATTTTGTTGAAGAGAAACGTTTCCATTTCTGACATGTCTCTTAATATTTCATTTTAATCTTCCGATACAAATGAAGCGGATGTAAGAAGAGAGCCATTACTTATTTTCAATAGCGGAGACGACTTTAAGAATATTAGCATTGCATGCATCAATGATTTAAATCAGCTTTGCTCCAGTGAAGTAACTTCAGAAAGCAATCGATACATCATGTACACAAAAATAGGTAAAATTCTCTTTCCTTTATCACTCGAATGGAAAAGAAATTTCTTGTTTCTATTTTCCTTTTATTTTTTTTTATGAAAGTGCGCTAATATTGTTAATTTTGTTTTAATTATTATTCGTTATAAATTAAGTTTATGATTGTGTATGAATTTATCAATTTATTTGCTTATCAAATAAAAACATAACATAAAAGTATACATATAATAAAGATATATTTATTTTTAATGCATTTCTGACTTCTTCATAACGAATTAGGTCAACTTAATTATCTTTATTTAATCTTGAATAAATTAAGCAATTATATTTTTTAAATTATTAAAAATTCTGTAATTTTATCCTAGCAAAATAAACCATTATTTTAACGACTATTATATTACAAAATATTATATAGATTTACGAGCTAGAATAAACTTCCTGATTTAAAACTTTAAATATATTACAAAACTATATAGAGAAAATATCTAAATTCGTGCTTAGGAAATAATTGATAATAATATCGACGTATACTATAATATTTTTATAAAATTTAAAATGGTGTTGTTTCGCATTTTTAATGAAAAAATTGGAAAGTGTCTATTTTTTTTTTATTCGGCGTAGGGCCGTGGGCACACCCTAGGTGTGTTTTCATCCCTGCGGATCTATCACACAATGGCCAGAAATTGTGAAGAGTTTCATTTCATTTCATTTTTAATTCTCACACCCTTCAATGCCATAGACAGCGAAAGAGAAGAGGAATAAGCAAACAGACACAGGAAAGAAAGTAAACATCCAAGCCAGCGCCGAGATTCGAACCCATGCCGACGTATCGGCTTCGTGGGAGACCGCCATCTAATCCACTAGACGACGCCGGAACGGCAAGTAAGAATTATTTCTTATTGTTTTTCTTATATGTCTGTTAATTTAGATATAAAGATAACTAAATACTATTGTATTACTATATTTTTTATTCGTTAGGGCATCACGTTTGTAGATTAAACTCTACTTTATTGATGAGTAAATTAGAACCTTTCAATTGGATTTATTTTAAAGATCTTTTAAAACAAAAATACTTTTTTTTAATTAAATGGCAAAATAAATTGTAGTTATTTATATCCAAAACGGGACGGACATAAATTGACATAAATTAAAATTTTTTGATCGTTCTTCAAGTATCTCCAAATTGATTTGTGCATTTTAGAAGCAGCAATATTAATATAAAAAATCCTGTGTCAGAGCAGGTTATTAAATAATTCCTAATTTATTGGAATGAAAAGCCTACATTTTAGTATCAGCTTTATTCAAACACCAATAACATGAATTTATTGAAATAACAGGAAATTAATTTTTAGAACCAAACTTTTCGATTTTTGATTTTGGATATTCTACTGTATAAGTTATAAGTGATAAGGTAAAGCTTATGAATAGCAATGTAAAAGCCAGTGGCTTAAAATTTTAATTCAATAAACATTTACAAGTTGAGCACATTTTTAAAATTAAAATCCTAAAAAGTAACAAAAGTTATTGTTAGAAGCACTGATACTTTCTAAGTTCTAAGTTATGACTGAAAAAAAAACTGAATGAATCTCTTCCTGAGATTCTAAGAAACAAATATTAAAAGTTCTTCCAAAGATATTCAGACTAAGTGTAACCAAAACTTTCACCTTTAATTATTTTATGATGAAGCTTTCTATTTTTTTTTCTCCTGAAAACCTTGAATTCCATTTCCAAAGTAGTTGTAATAATATCAAATAAAAATTCAAAATTTTTCCCGATGTCATTAAGTATACTTTCCTCCTCAGAAATGAGAATATCTCTACTGCCAATGTCAGTGAAATTGTTGTCTAAACATAAGTTTGCTTTATACGTGTATCGTAGTTGAAATAGATTTATTCTTTCTAAACTTATAATGAAAACTTACTAGTCCGAATCTCTAATTGATTTGTTACGAAATAATTCAATGTCTTTCAGCCATTCAGCCGTCAATAGTGACAGTTTAACAGTCATATCAGAAAATTCAAAGCATCACAGAGACAGTAAACCGCTAAGCAATGAAAGTAGGAACTGTAAATGTAGGGTTCTCTTTTTCTTAAACTTTTATGATTTAATAATTTTAATTTTCAGGATGAACTAATGATCCGAAATGTAATCTCATGAAAGAGCATTGGCAGAATCCAAAAAAGTAATCGAAATTTGAAATTAGGTGGTATAGTAGATTCCATTGCTTATTCCATTTACTAAACCCGGAAAAACAGAACGTATACGAATGAGATTTAAAATATGGCATAATAACAGGATGCATTATTAATAAAGATTTAAAATTAAACATCTCTTCAAACGTTCATTAACCCAATTTAATTCTGAAAATGTGAAATTAGTGCCGGAGTTGACAAAAGCCTAGTAACATAATTTTAGTGTCAGCATATGATTGTTCACTACATCACTGACTGCTAGATCTTTTTTATTACATTGTGATAATAAGGAAAACTAAAGAAAAAAATGTAAGTATGGTTACAATAGACAATTGCTAGTTAATAAATATCCTCGAAGATAAAGTAAAGTAAAGCAAAGTAAAGTTAGCTATGCTGTTAGTTACCTAACAAGCCTACAAAATTTTCTATTCAATTTTATTTAGAGAAAGATGAAAGAGAAGAACTGTGCAACATAAACTTAAATCTCTTAAGTAAATTTTTTTTTTTTAATCCCATAGGTCTAACGGGAACCGTAGGTCGAACTGTAAATTCAACATGCGCAGTAACGCCAGATTTCCTGTTAATATTATTCATAAAAGATTTAATTCAATTTATGGTTATAATATCGTGATCCACTGAAATAGATCTGCCCTTTCTGTCTTTCTCATACATATATATTCAATAATTAGTTAGATCATTCGGGAAAGCTCGTTTCGGGAAAAAAATGTTTAATATGTAATTCTATAAAAATTTTGACTTTTCATTAAAGAAGCTGCCTAAGTAGTTAATTTTTCTTAAAACCCTTCAAATTTATCTTTGGGACTGTATTTCTTCATCTTTAGAACTATTGATAAACTGTAATTTGTTTCAGGCGTAAGTGAAAACTTGTTCAGGAATTGTATCTTTTGAAAAAAAAAGGCCAAAATTGCATTTGCTGTTCCCAGCCAATCTGACGAGCAGAGTTCTTGAAAAATAACCACCCCCTCAAACTTTGCTGCTCCGTCAAACCAAGCGTCGCTCTGAGACAGTAATCGCATCGCTTGGGCTTTTTCTCACAGATAGCCCCAGGGGAAACATTGTCCGCAACTGCAGTACCTTGGGTCGCCCTTGGGAAGGAGGTCCCTGCCGCTGCCGCTGCTACGCCAAGAGATGGTGATGGGTAGGTCCCCCGTGGCGCGGCACACCAGTTTCACGCTGTCTCCTCGACGGGCAGTCTGATTAAGGTACTTCTCCTCAAAGTGGGCAGCCGCTAATAAACCAGAAAAAAAAGAAAAAGAAATCAGCATGTAAACATGGCAGGAATTATGAATTAAATAAAGGAAACACAGTTAAGATGTTATTCGTAACCTCTCAGGCCATTTCAAGATTAAAGGTGTAGATGTAAGTCAACCACAAAAAATAATAGCAAGGTGATTTTTTAATTTAGTATTTTTAAACAAACACAACAAGTATTGCATAAAACATTAAAGACCCAGCAAAACATGAATCTGAAAATCCGAATAGAAGATATAAGTTATTGCCTTTGTTTAGCGAGTAATATAAATAACTGAAATAAAATTAAATATAACAAACTAATAAATAAAAAGAGTAAAGCAGTAAAGAATGTGAGATTAAATAATATATTAAACGACCTTAAGTGTTGCAAATCATAAAACAGAGAGACTACAAAGACCTCTTGAAAACCAAATACAATAATTAATGTCTGGATTTAAAAATAACTTTATTTGCGTCTTCAAACACAGTAATATAAAGAGGAAGAAAATCAAATAATTACAAAAAAATGCAAATAAAAATTTTATTCAATAAGTGCATTTATCTCAAAAATTCTGAAGAACTTGTTTTGAAATTTTTACAAGACATTTAATTTGTCTTCTTTATATAAACCGCAAAATTAAATTACATTTAAGAATGCTAATTTTGTTAATAATTAGTTAAGTGTACCCGGTAATAAAAGTTACCTAAAATTATTTTTAATGTGAATACTTAAAGACGTTAATTTCTTTCTCAAGTAAATTGATATTTATTCTGAATTTAGTTGTTGTACCCTTAGGTAATAAGTCATTAATCTAATAACAGAGCAAACTATGGGATTTCAAAATTCTCTCCCAAACTTGAGTGAAATTCCCGTTTCTATCAGAAATCTAAATAGTCGTATATAGCTTTCAGTCATTTATTATAATCTATCTCATTTTTTTTATTCATTATATGCTATACGTGATAAATATTCAATAGAAAGTTTTAAAAAAGTATTAAAAAATAAAGCGAAATTCACATGAAATTGCTATAAATTGTTAAAGGCGAAATAAAAAAAGTTTGTTTTAAAGTCAGATTCACAGGAAATTGTTGGAAACTGTTATAAATAGTTTAAAACAAAGACGGCATGGAAATGTCTGTAAATTGTTTTAAGACAAAGTCGCATAGAAATATTTGTAATCATTAAAAATTTTGAATGTATTATTAATTTCAAAAAGCAGCCTGAGGAAGTCCAGAAATTTCTCTGGATGAAATATAGCATATAATGAATAAAAAAGATGAGATAGTTTAAAGTCGTGTACAGTGAATAACACTATCAGAACTCTGCTTGCTTCCATTTCTATTATAACAGCAAAGCTGCTGTAGCTGTTTCTTTCGAGTAGGCCAATATACTATATCATTTTAAAACTTTTTATTTGGTCTGTAAAAAAGGTGTCCTGGCATCCTTTGCTTTACTTGCATTTAATGAAATTATTAAAGAGGCATAACGTCATCGTAAGTTTCCGAGTTAATCTTCTTCATAAATCTTAGCTAATACCTCTGAAGACATTATATCTTTGTGAAAAGTGTTTTCTTTTTCCAGAAGATTATTTTACTTAGTAATTTCCTTCAAGTTATGTTAGTTCTAAGAAAAGAACTTCTGCTCAAATGAAAACCTAATAAAGGACTTGGAAATGCTTTGTTAAAGTTATATTTGACTCAAAGTCAGTATATGAATGGATGTAGATCACTTATTATATGTGTCTGTCTGAAAAATAAAGGGCATTTATCCCAATAAGCATTTAATTCCTTATTAGACGTTGGAAGCGGTTTGATGTATAGGAAATAGAAGACATGTGGAAAACTAATAAACGATTTTTATCTAAGTTGTCAGACATACCAGAACGAAAAGACGCCTCCAAAAAAAATTTGGTTTGGATGACATTTAGGAAGTTATTCTGCTGCTTTGATCTTTCCAATCCGTTTCTCTTAATCAATTACGTACTTTCTCGTGGAACTTGTCATGAAAGGTACGCTTTTCTTCATGCAGTTCACGCCCATCGTAGTTCATTTTTCACGGTTGCACTTGTAGCCCTTATTCTTTATGACTTTTCGCATAAATAAGGTCAAAAACGAACCTGAAGCAAGGTGAGAGTGCGGAAAAAGTCTTGCATATCACGTTTCTCTCCCAAACAATATAGAAATTGATGACTTCACAAAGGCTGCTTCAGAGGATACTGTTGCCAAACGTGTTTGTCTCGCAAAGTTTACAACGCTGTAAATACATGTATCTATTCAGGAACAAGCAAACACGAGTAATCTCTTTTGCGATACCTGCATTCTAATTGGTAATTTTGGAAAAAGGAGTTTCCTCTAAGAAGAAATTGATGTTTTTCGAAACCGGCGATTCTCAAAAATCATTGTCCAAAAAGTTTAAACAAAACTAATATATCATATTTCTTTATAAATACTTCGAAACTTTTTCCTTTATAAATTCCTTAGTGCGTTTATAATATTTTAAATAGCAGAGATTTTATCTTATCAATTTTATTTAGAGTTTAATTTTAAGTTAAAAAAAAAAGTTTTCTTATTAAAAATGTGTTATCTTTATAGGGAATTGAGAGTATGTATTAGAAGTCTATTTTCTTTAATCCACACAATATTTCGATGCTCTTAAGGAGAATTTTCTTCAGGATTATTTTTGAGGAAAAGAAAAACTTTCTTCTTCCTCTACAACTTTTGTAATCGTTAAGAATACAAAGTTTAAAAATTTAAAATATTAAATAATCAATTCTCGCTTAATTCTCGCTTAATCATTACATAACTTTGTTTAAAATAACTGATTTCGTGCTTACTACTAAAAATGACAAGCAATATAAAGCTTTGTTCAATTACAATCATTCCACAACAATACAAATTGTTCAGATTTCAAGAACAATTGTAATTCTTTTCAAAATAACAAATATTTCTCTTTATTTTTCATATTTTGTTTAATGTATTCAAATGCTACATTGCTTTCTTTCAAAAATTTATCTTTAGTAATGCATGCTTTCCAATTTATTAAGCAGGATTCATACATTTATATTTTTTTCTTTTATAGTTTAGAATTTCAAGAATACTTTTTTTTATACGACTCCCTACCGAAAATAATCTTTAAAAATTGCAAAATAGTTCATATCGTACCAATATTGATAACATATAAAAGCATGTCATAAAATACGCTGTCTAATTGTTTTTACTACTGTAGAGAAGATCGTAAAAACATGAATTAAGTAAACATGATATCGTTAATAATTTTATTTGTATTTGTTTCTTAAATTCAGATAGTTTATCAACACAAGTAATTATTGAAGAAGAATCCAGTGATCCTCTGAACCACTACTGGCCTACAGGTTGAAGGAAGCTGGTTCACACCGTGGCTAAGGTCGTGGATTTTTCTCAGTTTATTTCTACTTCAGATGGTCTTAAGGTAAAATGGGGACCGGAACTATTTCCTGGGTTTATTGGTGAGCAAGATATGAGCTTTGAAATATTTCTTTAACGTGTGTAAAAACATTTCTTTAAAAAGGTAAAAATACATGAAAACACACTAAAATTTATACTAATAATAAATATGAATTTTTATTTTTATTGTTATTATGTGGGCCCGGTAGCCGAGTGGGTAAGGGCGCTTGGCTGCGGGTTGGAGGTAGCGGGTTCGATTCCCGGCCTCGGCGGAGGACGCGAATTTTTCCATGCTTCTTTCTCCTCCAAACGGGCCCTAGGGTCTACCCAGCCCTCTATAGAATGGGTACCGGGTTTCTTTCCCGGGAGTTAAAAGCGGGCGAGCGACGGGCCGACCCCCCGTCCTCAACTTTGTCCCGTAGGTTCTGAACACTGGAGCCTACCCTCCAGCTGCATTGCGTGGTCCTCTGGGCCTGATCGCAACTTTAACTTAACTATTGTTATTATAAATTTTAGTGTCTTATCGTGTATTTTTACCTTTTAAAGATATGAGCTTTAAATATTTAGTCAAAATATCATATCCAAGCCAATACTTTGAAAAAACTCTGTACACCGGAAGCTAAGAGAGGGAAAGAGGAAGTAAAATAAGTAAAAGAATAAAACAAAAATCCAGTACTAAGAGCTAGAAATTGGTTCAGCAAATCTGAAATCTTCCTTTAGTTAATTAACATCTGCAGCTTCTGTAATGAACTTAAATTAACTTCTAAATTAAACAGAATATGACATTTTCCCATAAACGTTATATAATTATTTTAATTTTGTAATGTTATAATTTTTTAATGTTACATTCTTGATTAACTTAAACGATTAATGAACCAGAATTACTAAATGTATAGAAAACTACAAAGAAAAAAAAATCTAATCCTAAATAAACCAAATATATTTAAAGCATATAAATGCTCTTTGTAATTATATGAGTAAATTTGATATAAATAACGTAGAAATATTTTGCTTAACATGAAAATAAAGTCATATTTACTGTATTCTAAAATTTCCATTATATTCAGCAAAATGAAATAAAAATCAAATACAAAATTGGCAATAACTAGGGCCTACGCTTTAGTATTTAGAAGAAATATCAGCAACCTCTATTCAAGATATGCCAAATACATTTATTACCAAAAACTTCGCGCACCCAGAATCAGCAGAAGGAATAGCACGATACTTGGCATGGGTAATGAGAATAACTCGAATAACTAGAATAGGTAATGAAGCAAACCAGGGTGATCGAGAATCAAAAGAGATGTCTACAAGCAACATGGCACCACTAGCCCTGGCGGAGTGTCGCTCAACAATGAAGTCCGGATTTGTGCGCTGTCCAGTGTTTTTCCACTCTAAAGCACGATTGTTATCGGTGTCCAAACAAAACCTTGATTCGTACAGCAGTCTATGCCACAATCACTACACCATTGTAAACAATGCCGAGATAATGGGCTGTTGATGGCATCGAAATGAAGTCTGTAAAGGACTGTAAGGGAGTCGAGAATGCAAGTTTCTTCTGCAAATTGGCTCGCAGACACAACGAATTATTGTAATGACCCTACATGCCCCTAAACGGGGGACAGGAACATTCTTGGATGAGTTGGCGCCTGTCGGAAAATGACTCGATCCTCTCTTCTGGTAGTCTGCATAGGTTTCCCACTATCTTCCCTGCCGGGGTGTGTTTTCTCACTTATCCACTGCTCCCATTACCATTCCACAGCACAATTAAGTCGAAACGGTCCAGATAGTTGCCAATTTGACGGACCGATCAGCCTGACTGTTGATAGGATATTTCTCAACACACTGTTGGTTGTTCAAAATTGCATCGAATGCGTCGTCGAGGCATGCTGCGGACTCGGAGACCTGCACTCACAACCACATTGATTATAAAGCGATCCTTTGACTGGCATTCACATGACCACATGGCGTAGCGATACTTAAACTCCCCTGGCAGTTCTCACTGAGCAATTGCAGCTCAACTGCAATCAGTTGCACTATTATCTGTGACTGTGATTGCATTGAGTTTCGTCGTTCCCGGATCATTCGTTCTGGGTGCGTTAATACTTTCTGGCAGACAGTGTTATCATATTTTGTGTGTAATCCTAATAATAATGGCAATAGAAATAAACTGAAGCGGAAACTTTTCTGTATTAAGAAAAAATGATTCACAAAAAAGACATAAAACGACATTTGTTAGCAAAGCTGTTAGTAAAATTATTTCGATAGACTAAAAGAAATAATCATGAATCTAGATAAACACTGACGCTTTCGATCATCTAGCAAGAAACACTACGGTAAAAATTTCCAAAAGCAGTCAGGAAACTTGTTTGACTAATAGCAGCATTTAAATTTGCTATGTAAATATATCCTATATCCCTCATTATTATTATCATGTAACCTCGATGAAGTTTGGGAATCGTCATTAAACCATTTTATATTGATTCACCAATACAAAGCGACTTCAGAAATGAACAAGTTAAAAGCAACTAGTTTACTGCGCATAGGCTTGAAGACTGACAAAATCTTTTTTATTTTCATACGTTTTAAATGCAGACATGAAGTAAAAATTCAAATTGACTCTACTTCTTTATAATTTCTTCTAATTTAATTAAAAAATATACTTTATTTTTCTTGCATTATCAGTTTGTAAATACAGACGTTAATTTCTGTTTATTTCAGTATTGTATCGTTAAATTTTACTGTAATTTTTTAAATTTAGAAACTTCTTTTTTTACATAACATTAAATCTTCATTACTAATTTTACTACTTCATAAAGAAAAATATATAAAATAATTTATTTTAATTTTATTTTTCCATATCCATTGGAGCGCTATAGTTGCTTACTGTACTGTAATCACTTTCTGTGATTGTAATATCCTAAAATTCATTAATTATTTAAAAAATTAAATGATGAAAATGCTAGTTGATATTAACCTAACTTGAATTTTCAAAATGATATTTTGTAAAATTAACAGTTTAGAAACTATTAATTTGTAAGATTTTATGAATATAGATGACAGTAAGTACTACAAACTGCAATGGTTCAATAAATGAGTCAATAATTTCATCATTTTTGTAATTCAACTAGCTGAAATACCCGTCCTTCACACATATTACAAAAAAAAATGTCCTGATGTGAATGAGAAATTTAAATTGTGGGATCACTTCGAACCTTTCCCATTTGATACGTACAAAGTAATTTTCTATTCGAATTTTGTAACTTGATATCCCTAGATATGAAATTAATATCAAGATCAGGGAATATAAGACTTCCCATCCCTATTTCCCCGTCTCCACGCCTCCGATCGAAATTCCAATAGCTTACGTTTTCCAAGTACAACCCAAGGAAGCTTTCTACCAAATTTCAGGTCCCTGGCTATGTGGGAAGTAGGAGAATTAGATATGAGTCAGTGAGGACTTTCGCATTTATATATTAGAGAGAGATCAACTTAATTCAATATTTCCTTAATTCTTTTGCTAAATTTAATTTTGGCAAATTAGATATTTATCTTTACACTTCCACATTGGCGAGAGAGATATGATATCGGAATGTTGTTCTGAAATATGTGGCTTCAACTTTTCTTTTTTAATTTTAGTTAGGTGAAATTCCTGAACTTGCAATTCGATTTGAGTGTTAAATTCCTTGACAAATTCCTTATTTAATATTTCTGTAAGGATGCAGCACTGATATACAAAATTGATCCACATTAGTTCGACAGTAAACCTATATAACTACATCCATTGAAATAACCATATATCATTTAACCTTTATATTATTTTTTTAATTCCTATGCTAATTTAGAAATGGGAAATTAAATTTAGATATGTAGCTTCAACTTTTATTTTTAATTTTTTGTCTAATTCCTTTACAAGTTCCTTATTTGATATTTCCGATTTAATATGTAGTACTGATATAGAAAATTAGTAAATTACTATGATGATAAAGTTCAACAGTGAAATTACGACTTCATCCATTGAAATAATCACATTGTATTTTGCTCTTCTGCATAGCATCTGTGCAATGCAGAGAAATTAGTATCCGGACAAATTCCAGTAATTGTGAAATTATGTAGTTCGGATTTACAAGAAATTACTGACTTATTTTTAGAATTTGTCGCATAAGAGGATTTCAGAAAGCATTAAATAAATTGTGATGGAGATGTATTGAAGGCCTGCGATGTTCTAATGTCAAAGTCTATGTTGTGTAAAATGATTTTTGTTTTATTGTTTAAATAAAAATAGAAATATAATGCATTAGTATGTTGCTTCAAGATATCCTAGTTAAAGAGACTTCTGTAGACGAAAACAAAACAATAAAAAATAAAAATAACTAAAAAAAAAATAAAAAAGAATATCAAGTCCAGGGTTCTTCATTATTCAAATTTCATTTTTTTTTATCGAAGAGTTAGTTGCAAATGATAAAATTAAAAAAGTAAACGAAGACTTCTTTTTTGTTGTTGAAATCGATTTTATTTAAAAGAAACGACGAACGATAAAAAAAAATTAAGAATAACAATTATGGAAATAAGTGTTTAAGCTTTAACCTATTTCTGCGATTTCCAGATTATACTGGCATTGACGTGTCTGAAACTGACGATCACATCACTCTGAATGCGATTTGCTGCTCATTTCCAAATGTTTGCGTCTAAACGTATCTAGTTTGCCTATTTTAAATAATATCCCTTTTGATTCAATGTCTGTAAGAACAGACCTATTTAAGCGATTAGGGCTAGGCATTGAATTCAAATTTTCATTTTGACAGCTTTTATTTTTGATATATGAGCTATGTTATTCGAACCTTCTGCAAAGCTTTTTAGTCGTTGCACTGAATAGGACAGAACCAAATAGAACAGATATACAGATATGGGAAAAAGAATTAACTTATATATTTAAAGAAGAACGATAAATATAAATTCGTTTTAGAAAGACTGAAATCAAAAGGAATTCATTAGTTTTCTTCAAAAGAAAAAAGAAAAACAACTACATTTATTTTTTACATTATAGAGGAAGAAAGACATTCCTACTGTCATTAGGACGGAGCAAGATTTTCTTTAAAAAAAAGTTTCATTAAAAAATCGGGTCATTCTTTATCCAACGAAGAAAAATAAGCCATGACTGTTGTTGGTTTTTTCTATGAATCTTTCCTTGCTTTACTTCTCTCTGTCCTTCGTATTTTTCCTTGATTCGTAAAATTTTTCGGGATGCTAAAACAGCATTTAACCCCCTTAACATTAGCCTATTGTTCTGCCAGTTTTACCATTTCCTCATCAGTAATTTGTCACCTCCTGATAAGATTAATATTTTATCGGTGTGACACTCTTCAGCGATCCGCTACTTCTCTGCTATCTGTCACTGTAACGAGCAATTTACATTTGCCATTGAAACAAGGTAGCGATAGCGATTAGTAAACCAATCACAATGCTTCCCAACGGCTTCTGATACGTGAATGAAGAAAATTATTCAAAAGTTGTTCATACACTGAATTCCTAATAATGATTTAAAAAGAAGGATGAGTAATTGACAGATTGAGTCACCTTTACGTTAGAATAGACTGCGCCGGGGTGGTCTAGAAAATGCGTGCGCGAGTCTGTTTGCGATCCCATGCTATCTTACCCACCCCTATTTATATGGGATAATCGTCATTCTTAACTCAATACACTGAATTCCTAATGTGAATTAAAAAAAATCACTGTTTGTATGGAATAATCGTCATTCTTAGATCAAACCTTGGTAATAGACTGAATTCAATAACTTTAATAACAACGTGATACTAATTTTAGAGAAAATAATGTAGTTATCAAAATCCCAATTCTAAAGAATTACATAACCAATATCTCATAATGTCATAAGTTGAGAAACTGTGAAAAGATTTAAAATGGGGAGAAAAAAAATGAAGAATAAGAATGGCCCATGAGGAGATCGAACCCTATATTTTCAGGAAAGTTTTCATGAAGAAACTGCATATACGCCATTGCTAAATGACTGGTAAGCACCTGCTCCTAGAGGTGTCCGTGATTCTCGTTTCTTGTTACGGTTCGCTTAACGTTCCGTACACCCCTTTATGCTAGCAGAATGGAAGTTTTGGATGACGCCAAGAATTTTACTGTCACTTGGGGTGTTTTCCCAAATGTAAGCATATGTCCTTCACATATGCTACGTCCGTATTTTCGACCCAGATCCCTATGTACGGTTGTCATATTTCACTAAAAATATCTTTTTTTCTGTACTCAAGAGTCATTACAACCGCCACTGATTCAAAACCTACGTTCATCCAAATAAACCGTGACGTTCGGATACATCCTATTATCGCATGAGGACGTGGAATGTTTCACTACAGTTTGTTTTGCCCAATACTGTGTAATGAAAAAATATCATCACAGCATCTGATATCGAAATGTGCGACTTGTAGTTTAAGCTGTTTAATGAGAAATATCGCAAAAGTATATGAAAATGATAAACCAAAAAAATGAAAAACAACTGTTTTAATTAATTAAAAATACTTTCTGGCTTAATCTGATGACTTTTATATAGAATAAAACATAAGCGAAATGACAGATTATTTACAATACAAATTCTACAATCATTATGTGGATCCTTATTAAAGTATTTATAGATGCGAATAACATCGAATTTTAAAGCTTTCTGATCCTTAGCAACCTACTGTTCGAACCCCTTATCTATTATTTCTTCAATGCCAAGTCGACAGCATAATAAAAGTGCCTTTTCATCGATTAGTATTTTAAACCTATACGGATATCGCGTCAGTGCTTTATATTGATATTATTTTTCTTTCACTCGTATTTTCTATACTTTATTAAAAATCCTTAAAAAACATTTGTATTATTATTACGAACATACAAAAGTAGAGGGCTTTAAGTTCAACTAAAAGCTTTTGTATGTAAAGGTTTACAATAGATTTCAGACAAGACTAAAGTAAAGGGAAAACCTGTTTTATTTACATCGTAAGATCAGTTACAACCTTCATTTTGTCTGGTAGCTTAGCTTAATCCTTATTTACATAAACGAGCTACATGTGCTTCATCTGAATGCGGGTCAGTGATTTACGCAAATGTGCTTTTACAAAACACTGCTAAAGTTCGTAAGAAACTGGATAGAAGAAGAATAAAAGAGTTTGGTAAGTTGTAAACACATTTAAACCTGTTTATCATTCTAAGCAGTTGAAACAATTATCGCTTTACACAAAACATTGCTACGACAATTCAACAAAAACAAAAATCAACGATAGTGATTTTTCCTTTACAGCTTATTTACTCACTATTCCCACGAGCAAATATTAAAATAAGTAGGTTAAGTACAGGAAACATTTAAATAATTACACATTAAAGCTTTATCTGGAAGTCGAAGTTCAAAAATGAAGAGAACAACAATTTCTGTATCAAAAGAGATTTCGAAATCATAGAATTACGTTTGATCAATGGGTTATTATTCTTGTCATAGGATTTCTCGGAATAACCAACTGATTCCACATAATGGTACGAAACCAATGTTTGGATATAGAAGAATTTACATACATTTACATTGCATTTTGCATTTTTTAAATATAGGTTTGAAGTTCTTTTACTTTACAGAAACTATTTATAAATAAAGTATAATTAGTAAACTTTAACCTTTTTCAAATCTTTAATACGAAGCAAATCTAAGCACAGTAATAAATTCACTTATATGAAATGATCAGCATATTACTGATTACCCCGGTGGGCCAAGAGGAAAAGT
The DNA here is from genome assembly GCA_023159025.1 of Thereuonema tuberculata. NCBI lineage: Eukaryota > Metazoa > Arthropoda > Chilopoda > Scutigeromorpha > Scutigeridae > Thereuonema > Thereuonema tuberculata. The sequence goes on along the minus strand of JAFIDM010002131.1, from coordinate 49,943,407 downwards.
GCATCTCCCCACCCGCCACCCGCAGATGGCGGGGATCCGCCTTCTGCGCCTCGAGATATGTCCTAAGGTCCACCCAGCCCTCTGTAGATTGGGTACAATACAACTTTCCCGATCGTAACCTGATACGTATGATAAGACAAATTTTTCATACTCTATATTTTATTAGATATAAAAAAAGAAACTGCATTCGTGAAGGTTCTTGGCTGCCGTAAGGCTGCCCAAGGCGTAAGGCTGCTAAAGGTTTTGAATTCTACATTTTGTTGATATTTCTTACTTTACTTATTGTTAGTCTTGATTGGTCACATGTCCCATCATGAATTATATTCGTAAATTTTCGTCGAAGGATGTTGATTCTTTTTTGAAAAGCGTATTAATCTTGGGAAAAATATTTCATTTTACCTATATATTTTATCTTTTTCATTAGAAATATTTATGATTATGAGATTTGTGTTGTTTAAAATTGCCCTTATGCTTATTCAAGAGTAAACAGCATTGGAAGAACGGGCCTGTTATAGTTATCAAAACTGGAAAAAAATTACCTTTATCATCCAAAAAGAAACTTAATATGACTTTAACATGAAGCCTGGGGGAACCCTTGGAATCGCATATATGAGAAATTAATATAGAAAAGCATCGACCACTGTCGATTAAACGACTTCCTGACAGTATTTGCTTCTACAAATCGATGAAAAGTTGCAGCGATCTTTCATAGGAAAATTTCATGAATGTTTATAATTTGACAATAGTCATTTTTTCAAAAGATTAGTATGTAACTATCTTAACTTGCAATATTATAAGGAATTAATAAAAAGTTCTTATCGTTTTAAATGTGTGGCTGAAATAATAATATTTTTACCTTGCACTTATTAAGTATATATCAAAAAATACCTAGCCAGGAAATTAAACAAGAAATGTGGGGCAAACTATACTCCCTGTTTAATTATTGAAGGGAAATTTTAAAGATTTTCATTAAATTTAAAAAAAAGTTCCTGAAAGAACTGAAATTTATATTCTTTTACGTTTTTTATTTTATTTTTTTTAAAATCATGCCGTAATGCAAACGACAATTCTTTCTATTTATAAAATTAAATATCCCCTGAATGAATTGTCCACTTCTGAAAAAAATTAATTAAATCGTGATTATTTACTTAAATTGTTTGTAATGGATTGTAATGATATTAAAAGCTCGAACAGATTTTAAGAGGATTAAAGATCGATAAGTAAGAGTTGTTTAAAGCATCGCAGAAATCCAATGCTTTCGGTGTAATTTCAGCTATTTTCAGGAGGCTTATTTGTCGACCAGGACCCACACGGGGAAAACTTCCAATATAAACGGTTAGATATCTTCTTGCCTTAAATAAGCATGTCAAGTTTAACGAACATTATTCCAGAGGTCCAAATTGATTTAGGGGACGTACATACAAAGTGAGATACTTCTGTTTCACAGTGGTTCCTTTCATTCGGAGCATAGTAATTCCAAAAACGTTGTCACAATATTTTGTCGAAGCCCGCATTTTAGAATGTTCAAAGGCATTTAAGAACAAACACAGTAGAATATAAGGAAAATAATTGAAATAATCGTTGATTTTGTCAACTCATGACTCATGAATATTAACTTTTCTGATTCTAGTTTATTTTCTGATCTTTGGGACCATCGCAACAACTGTTTCTACATTGTTATCCATCATCGGCTAAGGTTACTCAATTGAAGAAATAATTTAGAATTAGCGGAACTAGTAGAATTTAATTTGGCAGTGGCTCGTCCTCCAATTTCAATCATAACATATTAATTAATCAGATTATAAATTACTCGCGGGATTTCATGGGCTCAAAGACGTTTCAGTGAAGCATTACAATAAGATTTTTTTATATACAAAATGTAATATTATATATGATTTAAGGCATGGGTAACCATTATCTGGTTTCATTTTCGTCTGAATAAGAGTTTCGCTTATTCTGAATCATTTGCTTATTTGAATAACCTCAGCTTATGATGGTTAATAACCCAGAAACACCTGTTGCGACGATACCAATGATAAGGCTGATCTGAAATTGGAAAACTTATTTGAGATATTATTATGTATTTAAATAAGCTACAAAATTTGTACAATTAGTTATATTACGACAATTTGGGAAATATTATTAACAACATAATAATTAATAATTAGTAGCAGATTTGTTCCTTTTCACTAAACAACAATTAATATTAATCAGTTAGTTTGTTGATGCAAAATTTAAAATTTTAATTACAGTTTCAGATTTCTGCATGTAAGTTTTATTATAATAAAGAAATAAAGAAATTTAACTTTCTGTTTTGAACTTTTATTATGTTTATTAATTTTTCTCTTTTCAAAAAAAGAGTAACATCAAGAAAACGAATCCTCATAAATTCGTTCAGGAAATATTTTAATCTACTGTTTTATACTTTTATCTAAATATATAATATTTATTGTAAAGTGCCAGATAAAACTATATATAAAGACTCTTTTTATTTGATAACTTCTATATTTTAGAAGATAAACGTTAAATGCTTTTTGGCGAAATAAATTTGGGAATCTCTATATCTTAAACATCAGTTACGCAATGACTTTTTGCTACATGGCATCTAAATTGAGCACAATGAATAAATAAGGTATAAAATTAAGACTACTTCAACTTCTTTATTCAGCCGTCAGCACTTCTAACAAAAGGGAAAGTTTGAATCTTTTGTGCAATAAAAATAAACGGTCAAGAAAGCCATCCTGTACTAATAATGTTAAGAAACGATATAAAAGAAAATAACAATAAAGAGTGGATAATTGAGATTACAAACAAGTTGATGCAGCAATTGACAAACTGATAAAGATTTTGGAGTGGTGGGTGAAGTGGATGTAGTGCGAGAAATGAGCAGTTACTTAGAAAAAAAAATTAATATACAAATTTCCATTTAAATAAACAGTGTCAATCTTTTAGATAAATTACCTTTTTAATTACTTCAATCGTTTTTAACTAGACAAAACAATTGTATAACAAGATTAAAAAAAAGTAACTAACCAAAATTTAAGAATTAGTAACGTTCTAAATAAGTCCCGAACAAAATTAATCATCGTTGTAATTTAATTTTTCCTTTTTTTTAGATTAAAAAAAGATAAGAAAGCTATCACAATGTTCATTCAGGAAACAAAATAAAGAGAAAAATATCAGTCATCTATTTATCTACGATACGATGTTTCTTTGCATTAGTTTTTCCTGGAAAGAGAGGTTTATAGACCTAATTAGTTCCAATGTTGAAGGGGAGTGCCACTCAATCACAGCAGAAGATACGAAGAAAGTTAAGAATCTTCCCTCCCTCCTCTAACAAAAATGCCTGCTACAATCAAGCAAAGAAAGTTGTAAGACGTTCTGCTCCTTCCATCGTCTCCTCGAGGAAATCATAACGGTACAGAGGCTTTTCCTATCAAAACATTCGACTTTCTATATCTGATGGAAGATCGAGGAGAATATTCCAGGAAAAAGATAGTGATTCCAATGAAAAATGTTCCTTGCCTAATGGTATTGTTCGCAGCTAACGAGCTGTAAGTTATGACGAGCTCTGACTTCCTCTAATGAAAGAGCACAAGATGAATACTATGGGGACTTTATCTCTTCCGGCCGGAATGAAGAATCAATATATTTTAATTAGCAAGCTTGTATGCGAGTAATACTTTCAAATTGGCGAAAATTAGAAAAAAATTCGTGGGAAATCTCTTGTAAATTTTCATTGTAAAACTTCTGGGTAATATTGAGGCATGTCTTTGATATTTTTTAGTTAGTCTACTTATAAAGGGGTTAAGAAGGTAGGGATTTTAACAACTATTACGTGATTCATTAATGCGGAAACGCAAAAATGCGGGAATGAATACAATATTAATAGGTCCTCAAGGAAACATGAATTAGTTCTACATTTCTGATGAAGAATTCTTTACCTGCGACGTGAAATATGTAGATAAGTCACTAAGATTAGCTGTTACTCGAATACAATGGCGACAACAAAGCCATCCTATAAATCTATAAGACGAGGCTTTCAAAAAAAAAAAGCATTGTTGTGCCAACTGTCGAATATCAGCTTGAAACTCCAGGAGCAACTGTTCAAAATACAACTTTCAACTTTTCTCTAAAATTATACTAATTTTTAAACTTTGTTGCGATTATTATATGGCATTGTTGTTATATTAATGACTAGGTTTGCTTTTTCTCTATTAATCACCATAATAACGTTATAAGTAACCTAAAAAAAAGCAAGCACTGATTAATTTCATAGTTTACATTTTAAAATCTACGGTTTTTTTCATATCAATAGGAATTTCATGAAACTCGTATAATTAGTTATCGGCCCTAAAATATTCACGTATTTTGTCCAATTTCCATAAGAAAGACATGGGAGATTGCATTTAGTAGTATAGATTTTTTATTTTTAATATTTCTAATGCAAGCTTTTTTAGCTGTCTTTGGTCCTGGCTCTTTACCTGAATGTCCATTGTCTCCGGAAATTAAAAGGAATCTTCCTTTTAATATCTAAACCTAACAAGTAGGATAATAGTTTATTTTACTTGATAGATAGATTTCGATTTAAAACAAATATTCTATAACTTTAATCATTTTTCGTCTCCAATGCATAGTAAGAAACTTATATACCAAAGTAAAGGTCGTTCCGGCATGACCGAGTGGTCTAGGCGGCGGTCTGCTGTGAGGGCCGATGTCTCGGAATCTTGATTCGAATCCCGGTGCTTCTTTCCCGACGTTTCTTTCTTTTATAGTGTTTGTTTCTCTTCCTAGAGGCAAAAGTCTGACTGTCATCTCAGAATGCTTCCAGGATAATAATATACAAACGACAAGGAACAAAATTCTTAATCTATGTGACTGTGTGACACTATGACCAGCGATCCGAAAATGGATCGGAGACACAGCAACAACAAGTGCTCTTCTCTAACAATATTTACGATAATGAAATAAAAGAATGATGACACATGCATCTCAAATTGAAATTTTGCTTTATTTGAAATCTAACTTCAAGGACAAAGAAGCAAATCAATCCCTTCCAAAGTGATTATTCTCCTCCAAATGAGAGTTGGCCGCCATGTTTTTGTGAGATCTGCGCATGTAGCATCGATTAGTCTGGTCAGGCACTTCCGTCTGATCTTTTGACAGGAATCTGCCCTTCTGCTAATCGCTTGTTACTTATCAAAAGGGAATTGTATTTATAAATCATTAAAATATTTATTATTAGCGATTAGTATTGAAATAATGCTAAATGTTAGAGAGAAGTTTTATTTTGCGTTATCAACATGTCAACGGAGAAAAATAGCCTGGAAGGACTCTTCGTCGTCAAGCAAGAGAAATACTTGCCTCTGTGAAGGGATACTTTCAAAACCTAAAATCTAAGAGACATAATTTATAAATGAAATTCTCTAACTAAACAAGTATTTTTCTAAATTACAACTTCTCCGATAATTAAACGTTAGCCTATTATAAGTTAACTATACTTTCTCAGTGAGAACAGATGCCGCGCCTTCGTCCATTTTGACAGGAAAACATAATTGATCAGCTACCGGAAGGGCTGCGCAGTTCAAACTTCCGCCGGCCTACTTTCATTTGGAGGACAATAGCTCATCTTGTCTCTAAAAGAAATTTTAAAGTTATCATTGCTGCAATATACAATTTAGACCTATAATAAGATTGCTTGGATTAAAGTAATAACAAATGCCGTTTATCATTTACAATCGAAAAAAATTGATGTAAGCGAACTTTTTATTAATAATGAAATATCATGGCTTCTTAAACAAATTTAGTGAAATTCGATTGACATTACCTAAGAGAAGTTTGTGGAAATTGTTAAGTCCCATTCATAGCTTTAATGTATTAAAAAATGAATTTTTAATTTAATTCTTTTGCAAATTCAAATTGTACCAACTAAATTTAATATAAAGGAAAAATTCTTTAAAGATGAAGTTATGTGATTTGTAGATAGAGAGGATAGTATATTTGAAAAGCTTATCGGGCTAAAGAAATAAAACGAAATATGCAGAAAAATAGAAATATAATAAAAATATCCAATAAAAGAAAAGCTGTCAGTCTCTCATTAACCTAATATTAATTAAGAATTTCTGTGTAAAAAGAAAACATTCAACAAAGAAAAACATAACCGCACATAGGTTTGCTTTCGCACCTCTGAGCCATCATTTTCTTTGTTGATATGTTATTCTGCACGTTAAAATTTTATTTTTTAATTTAAATCTTTTTAGTTTGGCATCTTCGATGACTTAGTTTATTTCCATTCAATCCTGATCAGTTGACAGATCAAGGAAACTAACCAATGTTTTATTTTGTATTTATTTTGGATGTTTGCTTTCTAGGGTCCCCACTTCTGGGAGTGTAACCTTCCTCGGCTTTCTGAACCGATCATCGTTGGGTGGATGTAGCTGAGAAGTTCCAAAAAAAAGATGAAACAGCCTTCTCAAATTCCCATCGATGATGGCGCAGGGGTGCCAAAGAAAACCTTTCTGCGTTTGCGTTTTGTTGATATGTTGTTCCTAACATTAAATTATTTTTTTTCGACAGGATCAATTCAGCCTTCTATCAGTTGAAACAACATCATTTTATGAAATTTACTCCTAGTAAGACCCTTTGCCTTTCAAAAATGTTTGGCAAAATTATAATTACGTTTTTATTTATTTTAAAATAGCTACATTTCTAAAAAGAACTTATTCTGAAATTACAGAAGATGAGTTTTGCTAATTGTTTTCTGTTCTCCATGGAAATTTGGGAAGTAAAATGAGCTTCAATTTTCTGGAGCTGTTAAATTTCATTCTTAGCCTCACGTTAGATTGTTTTAACAATTACTGAAAGTTTAAATATGATTCTCTGACTAAAACTAAGTTTATGGTTACGCTAGGTAGTTGATTTAGAGTAATTATTTACCAAGATCAACACAAGTGCATTGCTAATCAAATATCGATGTTAATCAAATATTCATTTGGTAGCAGAAATTATTAACAGGCAGAGCCTGACTTGACATAAGCAACCTAAAGCAAGTGAACCGCACAGAATCAAGCAATTTCTAAAATAAACAGTCTAGTTTATTTTTACTTTATTATATTTAACAGGATTAAGTAGACCGATCGATGAGACTAATGGCCGATATAGAAAAGACTGGTCCCTATAATGGTCACTATAATGGAAAATTGGACGGATCACATTGTGAATATGTTCCATTACGAAAAAAAATAATTTTAGTAAAATGTGGGCATATTGTTATTGGACGTATTTCCTTTCAAATTGGTCACGATTTTATCGTTATTCTGATGAACACCAGTAGCCTCCTTTGTTGATCAGAAGATCAGAGTGTTTACCATTCAACAAGCTTTCATGTAATTCGTAATTTTTTTTTTAAGTTAGAATAATATATTTTTTAACTATCTAAATTATGGTAGTCCTTATTTATAAATTTTGGGAAATTGGACTGGTCACGTTATGTTCCATTATGAAAAAAATTAATTTTGGTAAAAATATGGTTAGACTTGAAAAATATTTAGGTGTCCCTACCATGATCTGAAAAATTCGAAATGCATAGCATTGGAGCACTCACTGTTGACGTAGCTTAAATGTTGTTATTATGTAAATTTAATGGTGATGCATTGTAATTGGATCAACTGTGATGCAGCACCCATTGAATAATGTAATAGATATCACCTTTCAAATGTACTTCATAGATATCCTATGTAAGTACACTAGTAGGAGTACAATATTGTTACTTCATGTTGTATAGTAGTCCATAAAGGGTCTTCTGAAACATTCTGGAACCTTCCAAAACATTCTAGAACATTCAGGAACAATCTGGGCTTATAAAAAGCGGGCCACCTGATGCAGTGAGTTCAGTTGTCCAACAGGCAGCCCAAGGATGTAAATTGTTGTAAGGACTCAATAGAAGTGTTTTAGGTTTTCTTTTATGAAGAAATGGCTATTGTTAGGCCTCCTACTCGGAAAATGATGAATGTTTGGCCAATTGGACAACACTCAAGTGAAATACCTGGAAATTAGCTATCTTTAAGCGAGAGATGGTGGCTTATTTTTTTTTTTTCATTTGCATCTGACTGAAAAGAAAATTGTTCGGGAAAGTGTGACTTTAGCTGCCGAAGCTGCTATCGGGATTTGGGAGAAAGCACGGATCCCTACTTGTCTTCGAAACACGTAATTGCAGCCCTTGAAAAAATCTTCCATGGTAGAAGCTGAAGAAAAACGAAAACAATAAGCAGAAAATTCAAAACTCTGTTTGAAAAAGAAACTGTTTTCAGCCACAGTCTCAATCAGCTTTTTGATATTGCACATGCAGATGTGCTACTTCATGAAAAATAGAAGAAGATCCAGAGTTTCTTATGACTCAGAGGGAAGAAAGGACGGAAAGGAAAGACGGCAGGAATTTGTTAAGCTCTAGGAAAGCAAGAAGATAGAACAATGGAGCGAGTGAAGAAATCAATACCGCCTTGACAAGAGTAGGAAGCAAACAAAAGGCCGATAGTTAAGTGCGCTTGGAGGAGCTGGGTTCAATCCCGACTCCGGCGGGGATCAATTCTCCTTCGTGCAGATCCTAGTGTTAAAAGTGGGCAGACGTCGAACAGTCCATCTGATCTCAACTTAGTACATTAGCCCCGAAATGCTGGAAGCTCTACCTCCCGCCACTCTAAGGGCCTGCATGGGCCTGTAGTGAGAAACTTTAAGTTAACTTTACATACTTCATACATCATAAGTATTGTCTTCAACATTTTCAACCATTTTGTCCACTGCAGAATGAAGGTGTTCCAAAGGTTTTACCAATTCTTTGGTCGAAAGGTTTGTCTTCCAATCGAATCCAACAAAACTTTTAATTTAATCTACTATCTACCATTTCGACGCTTTCTCGGCCTCTTTTCATTTTTCGGAGTCCAGTTTAGAATTTCTAATACAAGTACGTTTTTACGTGCGCTAAATATTTTTATAATTCAAAGACAACGCTTTGAAAAAAAATTAATTAACACTTTTGACTAAGACATTTAAAACTTATTTAAAAATAAAGCTATATACAACTAAAATTAAGTAAATACAAATTAAAAATTACGACCAGGTTTCGCGTC
>JAFIDM010002131.1:49877853-49933882 GCA_023159025.1 Thereuonema tuberculata | reverse complement strand
GACGCGAAACCTGGTCGTAATTTTTAATTTGTATTTACTTAATTTTAATTATATATAGCTTTATTTTTAAATAAGTTTTAAATGTCTTAGTAAATGTCTTAAAAGTATTAATTAAATTTTTAAACAGGTGCGCCGGCTTTGTCTTTGAATTATATTTAGAATTTCGGTTGACCATTTATTATCACTACATCTTGATAAAGGGGAGCCCAATTCCATTTGAACTTATATATAGTGATAATAGGTACAGACAGATAGATATATAAATACAATCGATTTGAAATTGCATTACACTTATAGCGCTGGGTGGCAAATAATAGGCTACATACTTTCTTATATTGTACATAAAATTACTCAATGGTTATATGTTCAGTATTATGACAAACAGCAATAGTAACATATATTAGATAGCTGTCATTATTAGCTATCTAATAGAGATCTACAGAAATTTGATACACATTATGCTGGGCGAACACGTAGCAACAAGCGGCAATATTGCTGGACAACATTGCTCATTTTTATTGCTAATTGATATTGTCAGTTTTTATCAAGCGCGAACACAGAGTTTTTCCTAAACGAATATTGCCCTGAATATTGATGGTTACGGCGCTTCGTGTTTCACTAGGGAGCCCTAGTCATTACACACTCAGTAAGAACGCCTTATAAACACACCACACGAGCAGAGCATAGGTGCACTGGGGGCAATATTCCCAGCAATTGTATGACATCGGTTTTATTATACAACTTATTTGCGAATAAAATGGGAACTATCCAGTGTAAGCGTACTTGCGGTTAAGCCTAACTTGTTACGAACGTACAGAATCGATCTACTATTAAACGCCTTATCGCGGTAGAAATCAATTAAGATTCTTTCATTATCAATTGACAAAATGTTGTTGTTTGAATTATCTTTTTTTGGGCCGACCCATTTCGCTGATTTTAGGCCTTCTTTCTCAAAAAAAATGGTCGGAGTGAGTGAGTGAGTTTCCGATTTTCAAAGTTCCGCCTACCTTCTACGTCACCATTGTGACGTGATTTCATCCGTTCATGTGATTCGCTCACGAACCAGCAATATTTCTCGACAACCAATATTGTTGGTTTTTTTCCAGCAACAACAATATTCTTGAAATAGACAATATTGTTCATTTTTATTGCTGGAAACGGTTGTCAGCAATAAAAATGAGCAATATTGTCCAGCAATATTGCCGCTTGTTGCTACGTGTTCGCCCAGCATTATACGGAACTTATAAGGTAATGAGGCAATAATTTTCCCTTTTTTTGTATTTGAGGAGCCCCAGTTTCTGTCATTTCTTGTACAAAAGTCTCAATGTGTTGAATGCGTAAGCAACTGCCAAAATTCGTTCTAAAGATCTAACTTAACTTAAGGCCATATCCTGTCTGGAAGCAGGAAATAAAAACTTTAAATTGATTAAGGAATAACATAGTTTTATTGTTGTAGGATCGTTCAAATGTAGATTTACTGCAATCAAAATATACTGAAGTTTTGCAACTAATTAATTACTAAAAAGTAAAATTCTTGGACCACTTGGTTGTGTTACACGAATTTATTGGAAATTCTTTTAATAAGAATAAATGTTGATTTTTATATGCGTTTTTTTCTTTAAGATAATTAATTTGTGATACAATGTACTTTCTAAGGAAAACAAAAAACCTTACTAGAATTAAAGTAAGGTATTAGTAAAAATCTTTGAACGAAGATCGTAAAACACTGCAGTTTTGAAGGCTCATATTTATATTCTTGCTATTCATTAAGCGTACACATGTTAAGGAATCTCAAGGACATATGCGCCAATTTGTTCCATGATTATTTCTATACCATGAAAAATAAAAATCTGGGATTTCATATTAACAATGTAATGAGAGTTAAATCAATTTCAAAGAGCCTGGCTTCCAAATAAATTAGTAAATTAAATGAAATATCCTTCGACAAAAAGATATCTATCTCAAAAGTACGTGGCTAACACAATTTCATAAAACAAAAGACGAAATACTTAATTTGTTTTTAGATAGCTCTTAAATTAGTTCTAAAGTTAATGTAAAACTAAGTATCTCCAACTCAATGCGACAAATGTCCTTCATTTGATTTAGGATGTCTAGACAGGAATATTTGAATAAATAATGAACGTCAACAATAAACACAACGCGCCGTCAAGAACTTGAGAACTGGAACAACTAATCCATAAATTACTTTACCATTTGGTAGAGATCTCATTAAAGTTAATTATAAAAGTAAAATAAAATCTCTAAGAAGAATTCTTTAAAATATCTAACATTTATAATTTCACGAAGGCTGAGACGTCTAAAAAAATTTAGATTGAAAATTAATTTGAGATTCGAACTGATATTTCGTTTAGAAATAATTGATAAGCAGTATCCGGGCGAAATTTCATTATAACTGCAAAGCATTCTGGGAACAACTTTAGGCCTATCTAATGGTATCGATCGGACGAAGTTTATTAGTGGGCGGTTCCATCTTCATCGTGGAGGGTGATTTACCGTTTCGACTCATATGCGAACCATACTTTAACAAAAAAGAGTTGACTTAAGTGACAGAGATCAAGGTTTTCAAGTCTACTTGCCGTCACATTGAAATCGCGTCTTTCGATGAAGAATCCTCCAGGAAATTTAAAGAACGGTCCCTTTAAAAATATGTAGTCACATTTGGTTCACATCCATGATTCTTAAAGGGAGTGTACTAATATTAAGATTAAAATTTCATTTATTTACGTTCCATTTCCAGTAACGAGTTTCTGAGAAATATCTGATGAATAAAAAAGGTCCTTTGATATTTATAAAATCAGATCATGTGTTCAGAATAGCCCTTGTACAGCCAGGACTAGTCATTTGATGCAAAAGCTCGGAATGGAAATAAATTAATTAAGAGTCAAAAGTAATACGATCGCCACAAAAGCTAAAGACAAAATTACAAACTAGCTTTAAATAACATTTAAGTAGTTTAAATATTTACTCTTTACCTCAAATTATGTACCTTCGCGCTTTAGAAATCAAGCAGAAATCCATTGATAAATTTAATTTGTATAAATACACCTTGCTTTAGTTATTTTAGTGAATTGAGCTAATTCATTTGAAGCCGAGGTGGCACTTGAATCATTCAAATCAATTTCATGGTGAACTGTTAACTGTTGTTCAATTTTTAAAGATTATATTCCTGTATATATTTATTAGGGATATTTTGTTGTGTTGTCTTGATATTTAAGATGTAATCAATCATACTTTACTTATTTGTATCTATTAAGGGGGTGGGATGCCTTATACTAGCCAGAAGGTCCAGAAAGCCCTCAGTAGAAGTGAAAAATTCAACTTCAGGAAAAAGAAACGATGAAAGATACAAAATTCGAATAATTAACTGATCAGTCCTGTACCTTTGTTATTATTGTCACAATAGCAATGATTTCTAGCCTCATCAGCAGAGATATGTACTTAAAAAGTCGCATTTGAATTCATCTGCCAGGCTTATAGATATGGCAAAGCTCTTAAATGTTCAGACAGGCCAGACATCTAATCTAGCACTTTTGGGCCCTTTACCAAATCTGATACGGATATCCAGACAGACGTTCGGAGAGAGGTTAAACCATCTGTACTCAGAAACCTATTTTAACTGCAAGGTGGGGATTGAACAAGCTAAAGGGCAGTAAATTGAACGGCAGAGAAAGAATTTCTAAATCCAATTTTTATACTTCTTCAGGAGTTTTTTTTTTTTGTTAGGATGGAGTTGAGCTCGATATCTGACTTTATTTGCTTGGGAACCGGCCTTGGGAACAACGATTATTCGCCAATTACGGTGAAAAACTAGCTGTCACTGCTTGTGCTAAGAACTATGATGTAGTGTTAAAAGAGAAGGAAGTATATGAAAGAGGAAAATAAATTACTGTAGCTGTACTGTGAGATCGAATCAGATCATAAAGCATGTCAGAGAATTCCGACAGTCTAACTGTTTATCTAAGAGTTCCTGAAATTTAGTCCTTTCTTTTAGCTAAATTATTATAGAAGCACGACATTTAAATGTAAATCTTTGTTTTCCCTTCTTTCCTATTTCTTAAGAAATATTAATTAAAAATCTGTCTTCTTTTAGTTTTTAATTATTAATAAGGAGAGATAAATTTTGGAAATCAATGTCAAGCCAAAAGTAAAACAATAATTTAACAAGACAATGTTTTCTTTTTTTTTCGCCTGTAGTTTAGCAATTATCTCCAATTGTGTATTAGGAAATTATAAACACAAATGAATTTTATATTTTATTTCTTCTTTCTTCTTCTCTCCTCAACCCTGGGGTTGGTGGGTGGCATAGAGTCCCTATTATAATTTTCGGGTCTCTACCTGGGGCAGAGCTGACTGCTACGGGCGTTTCCCCAGTGAAAGGCCTCCGGAGGAGTCAGCCGCGAAATAAGCAGAGATAACTCTGATGAATAAGCATGTCGCGGACCAACAGCGATAGTTGCTACTAGTTTGTGAGGGAGCAGAGCTGGCAACCCTCTCTCAATTAAAACCTCACGAAAACCCAATGACGACATTATGTCAAGGCGAGTGAGTGCTGCCACAAACGCACTAGCTCTGGGGTTGGGTAGCAGCATTTCCTGTACTGGCTCAAGGCTGAATATATATAATATTGGCAAGGCTTGTGTCCAGACAGATGAAGGCAAGGACAATGGTTGAGGTTAATGTGTCCATCAGTGCGAGTTGGAAGGAAACGGAAACCCACCAACTTCGTTGCCATGTTATATGCCTGGAAAAAGTTCTTCAACAAAAGAAAATCGTTAATGTTTTTACAATTTTATCATTCATTAACAACATAATATTTCAGACAAAATTGCATTTAAAAAATAATGGCAATTTTCATAATGATACTACTGCTTACATTTAAGCAAGACATTCCAGCCACAATAATACACCACAGGAGCCGGTGCGCCTCAACCGTTATAACAGTAGTTACTAAAAACTGTTTAATAATAATTTATAATCAATACATGAACCACTACTGAAAATGGAGAGTTGCAAGCAGAATAAAAAAAAAATGTTTTAGGACTTATTTAAAAATAATACCTAAAGATTAGTTGAGAAGTATTTTTATTAAATCCTAAATAAATAAAGAACTTTTTAAAATCCATTTTGAATAAATAGTTCAGTGAAATTTGACTATTTCAAGCATGTTTAAATTACAGAAATTTTGCTTCTGCTTTTTTTTTATAGCCAAAAAAAATATTTTTCTATATTCTTCAATGTTTATTCAATTAAATTTTTGAAAATAATTACGGTTTATATTTGTTATTTCGGATAAATAAAATAATGACTACTTATAGCTAATATGAAAGAATTTAAACAACATCAAATAAATACGTTAAAACATTTTTCACACAGTATTATATTTCAAGACAAATGCGCCAAGATTATTTTTGAACAACAAGGAAAATTGAACCAGATACATAACAGGTTATTGCAATTTGAATTTGAAGTGATTACAGAAAGTAATTTAATGCAATAAGAACGTCTTTAAAGAAGATTGCCTTTAAACTAAAATCGATTAAACCTAAAGTTAGATAGTATCAAATGTGACGAAATGAACATATTACATTAAATTAATGAAAAGATATTAATTTACAAAATTAATACAATGTTTCTCATAGTTGTTAACTTGATGTTTTTTCATTAGAATTTAAGGATAATACTGATATGTTTGAATTTCTTAAGGAAAATAGATTAATTTTATAAAATTATTTATTGTAATTTTTTTTATAGTTTTTGCTCAAATAAATAGATACATACATAGAGAGAGAGAGAGAAAGAGCTGGAAACAAATTTGGAATTTCTGAAAGTATAATTCAAAAAACCATACTTCTGTTTCATTATTTCAAAATTACAAATAACTGTGAACTCCTAAGTATAGTTATGAGTTTTGCCATTCGAAAATGTATATTATTTCAAAGGCTTATTTATAATGTCTTAAAAATTATTAATATCTTTTCTAGGCACTGACAAAATTAGTTGTAATTGAAGGAAATTACCGGACCGTTATTATTAGAGAAACCTCTTATTATAGAAATTTAATTTTATTTCTATTTTAGATGTTTGTTTATTTAGTCTTATTGAATAGGTATTGAATATATAGTAATTACAAATGTATATCCAATTTAAATATAAATATTAAAGCTTAATGTGGTTGAAAAATGAAAAAGAGAATGATGGTCAAATTGCAACATGGTAGCTGCAACATTTTGTTGTTCTCTTCTATTTGAATGTGGGCCCGGTAGCCAAGTGGTAAGCGGGTTGAAGGGAGGCGAGTTCAATTCCCGATCTCAGCGGATGTTGGGGATGTTTATTCACGTTAAATTCCTCTCCAAACGGGTCCTAGGGTGTACCCAGCCCTCTGTAAAAATTGGTATCGGATTTCTTTCGGGGGATAGAGGCGGGCGAGGTTTGGGTTGATAACCCGACCTCATCTCATTGCCCAGGTCAATCAAACATTGAAAGCCTTATCTCTATGAAGCACAATGGGATACATCTACCTACCATCTATTTGAATGCTGTCAACTAACTGAAGAGTATCTTGGTTGATTGACAGATGAATTTCCGCTGTGTCGTTAATCTAAGATGAATTGTGTATTTTGTTAATCTCCAAAGAACTTCATAGCCAATGGAAAGGTTCTGAATAACCTAACTTTCAATTCCAATGCAATTAATTATTTAGTCAAATTTAAGCATAAAAATTTAGTAGGTAAATTTGTTAAAATATCTAAATTTACTTAATATTTTGATTTCTTAAATGGCATTTCTTAGATGCAAATGGCATGGCATTCTGAGAGAGAAAATGAAATGTTGGCAACTGATATAACAATGGTAACTGATGTAACAATGATAGAGATCAACCAAAGGACTTTCAAAATTCAAATAAATTAAAATAACATTGTTTTTTTTGTATTGCTTTTTGTAGTTATTTTCAAATTTTGAAACGGGGAATGTTATATAATGTCATATTTATTTTGATTTTTATACATAAATGTTTTTCACTGTTGTAGTATTAATGGCGAAAGGTTTCGCCAAAATTATTTATAGATATGGATAGATAGATAGATAGTTAAGCGACGACCGTATTACCCTTTCTTTTGCACACAAAACCCTCTCCTTTAGCAGATGTCAAAGGAGAACAAAGATATGCAAATGAAATCGATGTCGTTGACATTTAAGCTAAATCGGTGTGTCCGGATTCTTAATTTGAAGATAATGCCAAAAGAGATACACGGTGAAGCACATCACTTTTTTTTTGACAGTTTGATAACTGATGCCCTACGAATAACAATTGAGGTACTATTCTATAATTAAAGCTTTCCAAAAATGACTGGAATAAAATAAATGTATTTTTTTTTAATTTCTTTGTTGCAGAGCATCAGAAATTCGCTACGTATAGACAGTCTGATTCGTCAATGACTTGGTTACTTAAACAGTAAAATATTTTGATTGATTAACTATCTTGTATTTCCTACCGATATTAAGATCTGACGCGTCTTTTGACAATTTGTCTCAAGAGGCTATTAAATGATGTTTTCAAACTGGTAAACAGAATTACTTTAAATGTAGGGGAAGGTGTTGTAGCTTTGACCGATTGTACTTTTGACCACCCTTGATTGTGATGTCATCTATGAGCAAACTTTAAAAGCTTTTCTGTTTAATGTGTAAAATTCCCACTATTTGCGCCTTTAAATCTTCAGTAGCAGTTAGATCTTTAACTTGCAAGGAATGAAAAATGTTTTTATAATTCCATCACCGAAAAGTAAGTATTTTGCAAGT
Organism: Thereuonema tuberculata; assembly: GCA_023159025.1. NCBI lineage: Eukaryota > Metazoa > Arthropoda > Chilopoda > Scutigeromorpha > Scutigeridae > Thereuonema > Thereuonema tuberculata. Next base: position 49,926,064 of record JAFIDM010002131.1, on the reverse strand, counting down.
GAATATTTCTTTAATAAAATTTTTGTTTTCTTTTGATTATTATTTTAACAAGAATGAGTAATACATCAACGCCTATAGATTCATTGTTAGGACTTTTAATATGACTGGATTAACCTAAAAATTGTAGCATGGCCTGAAACGTAAGTTCGGCTGATGTTGTACCTTTGACCACAGCAGGGTGTTGTTCCTCTGACCAGGTCAAAGGTACAACATTACTTAATAATATGTAAATATTTTTACGTACAATCATTTTAGCATTATGTAAGATGGAAATTTAAGTATTTTTGCCAAATTTTTATTTTTTTACCAAATCTTATCAAGATAGTAAACAATCGATTGTTTGTCCACTACTTTGAGTCTGATGTTGAATATTCATCAGGGGAAAGTGTTTTCGATCTTTCAGATGAATGCCATGAGTTGGAGAAGGAATTAAACTTTGAAAAAGAAGATTTAGTTGAAGAAAGTTATGTCCTTGTCAAGCTGACAACAACAACAACAACAAAAAACAAGAAATACTTTGTGGCCCAAATAAAGGAAGCAGCATGTGATTATTTTAAGTTAAATATTTGAAAAAACTACCGAAGATGGCAAAATTCATCCAAGAAAATAACCAGCTCTACAACGTAGAACTACAAGATATTGTGGCCAGGCTACCAAATCCAACCACAGCTGGCATCACACCCAGCTCGACTAAAAGAATGTCTTATCTTTTGGAGTTGATTTTTCATTGTATAATGTAGAGGAAACGGGCAGAAGTAGGCTACTTCAGCCATTAGAATTTATTTCATGTTTATTATTTTACTTTGAATTGCATATATTTGCCAAATGTATACATTTCTGAATAAAAATGTTAATTAAATAACTTGTACCTAACTGTCAGTTTCTACTATCACCTGGTCAAAGGTACAATACCCTCCGGTCAAAGGTACAACACGTAGTTGTACCTTTGACCACAAGATAGAGTTTTTTTGTAAAATAAAATACTTATACTCAAAATATAACATATAAAACACATGCAGTTGATGGCAAGATGAGTGAAGATCACATGTATCCATTCAGGTAAGGATTTACTTGAGTACAAAAAATTAGAAAATTCATTTAGTGAAAACTGGTCAAAGGTACAACACCTTCCCCTACCTTTAATTTAAGAGAAAGTTGAAAATCCAGAGTTGTTTATTAACATTACCTAATATTATTTGAACTTAAAACCTGCTACTAAATGCTTAGAAGTTATATCAAAGTAGCATCACAGACAACAACCATACATAATGGTAGTGATTATTCATAGCAGTTAAAGCAACTTACCTTATGAGGAATGCCGTTAAAAATATTATTTAATGATATATTACTACTAATAATGTTTCATTTCTAAAAATATGAATTTTTTTTTTCTTTTAGAAACAATTGTCAATAGGAACTTGCCTTTCGGAGTCTTTTATCGGGAGAGGCAAGGTTGGGCTGATGAGTCCGTAGAAGGACGAAACGGCCGTACTCAACTCCTCTCCTAATAATTGAATCGGAAAGGCAATTTCTGTTTGATTCAGGTAGTGCTCCTTTGTTTCTTTTTCTCATCTTGTTCTAATTAACCTGCTAAAGGAGCAGTTTCTGTACCTGCCAACGTACAGAAAGGCAACGTACAGTAATTGAAGAAAGGCAAAACTTCTAGAATGTGCCACTGTAGGTATTGGTCTCCTTGTCTTTATGTACGACTTATGTCTAAACATTGAAACGTTATTTGCATTATTTTGAAAAGCCCAGAGTTAAAATGTGTACAATATTAATAATCTGGAAACTGACGAAGAGTTTTACCAAAAGCAATTTTTATAACGTATTTTTCAAAACTCCTTGTCCAATTTTTATTCTTATTTATCAACTAAATTTAAACGAATAACTGCTTTCTCAAGTTCCAATTTGAGAATTCAAATCCCATTATGACTAGACTCCATTCTTAACTATTGGGAATACAAATCTCTATAATCCAAGGTAAATAAAACAAGAACAAGTGCGGATAATTGCGACATTGCAACTGCATGATCGTCAATCTACACGACTTCATTTTAATAAATAAAAAAAGATTTTACGAAAAAATTGAGAAATTAAAAAAGAAATAAAAAGAAATATAAATCATCAACAATTTTTCTTTTTTTTCCACTTTTGTTTTATATGCCTGTTAGAGTAGCTGACAAAATATGAGAATGTGAAGAGTTAGTTAAAAGTTAAAGGGTCCCCACAACAGGCCTTGTGGGTCCTTGGGCTCACGGGAAGTAAGGCTCCGGTGTTTCTTGACCAATGGTCAGCCAGACGCCCGCCCGCCTTTAACTCCCGGGAAAGAAACCCTGTACCCATTCAACAGAGGGCTGGGTAGACCCTAGGATCCGTTTGGAAGAGAATGGAGCATGGAAAAAACCCCGGCCTCGGCGGAACCAGTCACCTCCAACCCGCAGCCAAGCGTCCTTACCCACTCGGCTAAGAGTTAGTAGCCTACTCCAATTACGAGTATTTATAACGAACTTTTTTTTCGGAACCTCTTCGAAAACCACAAAACTTTATTTTATTGACGATTAACATTGAACACTGCGAAGCAGTTTCGATTGTGTTAAGTTCAGATCATTGAAATTACACAGATTGCTTTTGTTGAATTTCGATCACATTACTTTAAGGTACAAAGTAGATTTAGCGACTAATCTGGATTTAGATTTTCCATATGGCCACCTAAACATTCGTTGAAGGTTGTTCCCAACTCATTATTTTTCAAATCTGGTTTTGAAAACCGTTTTGTGCACAAAACTGTTTACTTGATTTAAAAAAAAAATGTTCAGTATCTTTGCCTCGTATGTTTCACAAGCAAATGCTTATACCACCTTTAAAAGTATCACATCCTGACTTTACTAGCTTCATTATCAATGCTATGAAGCTGTGATATCAAGATAGAATTTGCTATTGAATTGTTAATAATTCTTTGCATAAGAGCAAGAATTCGCTGTTCTGGATCCACAGGATTTCCATCGACGCGGCGTTTTGGTTGCTATAAAAGATTTGGTATCTGTAGAGTTTAGGTCGAGTTGTCATTTTGTGGAGCATTGAAGTATAATATTTTTAGAGATATAAAACTCTCGAAACTAACAAACTCACCGATTTCGAGATTATTTTAATAGGATTTCCTTAAGTATCTGAACTGTCGAGGGAGAAATCAACGTTGTACCGTAGCTCAATGGAAATACACGGATCTTTTGTTTCTGCCACAGGAATTCGCATCTCAGGACTACGAATGACAATAATGTCTCAAATACTTGTATTCGTCTCGAATAATAAATATTTGAGCAATTTTAAAGCCTATCTGGAAAGTTAGCAGCAGCAAATATTTACCAGTGATTCTTCTTTTCGAACTGTAAAGTTTTAATCCGATTGAAAATGAATAACTAACTTATTATTAGCTGCGATTAAAAACCGGAATATTTACAAATCGTAATAAATATTAAAGTTAATTTCATAAAAGGGCGATTTAATCGGTTACATAGAAAGCCTGAATATCTCCGTATAAAGTGCTCTGTTCTAAAATTCATTTTCGATATTTCCGTTTTTCACATTAGATATTAAAGTTCGTTTATTAAAAACAAGATACATATGACAAATTTTGCCTTTGCTATATAAAACTATATGAGAAACTGAAAGTAAAATTATTGCAAATGTACTCAATAAGTTTTGTAACGATAAATATGCTGATTATTAAAATTTAGCACTGTTTCCAAAAATAGTAATTGTGATCCTGATTATAAACAAGCAGTAATGCTACGTACATTTTTTGCATGAAACGATACCTGTGCTTTCATTATTCTCATTGGCGTTGCTTGGCAATTTATCGAATACTAGTCAGTTACCATCGCTTCGCTCCCGAAGCCTTGCATATGTAACGTAAAAATCGCTTTACTTATTTAGCAAATTAATATCGCAATCGGAAAATATACGACTTCCCAGCTCTTTATGGCCTGCTCTACATCCCTATTACTTCAAGCCTTCCGCAGTTCGTCAAAAAATCAAGAGATCATTAGAAATTAATGTTATATTATAAATTGAAGTTTAAGGTTTGTCTAAATTGTAACAATATCCAAAGTATTAATTACCCGTATCGTAGATTTATCACAGTAGACATCGCCTAATAGTATTATCAGATAATTCGTGAGTTAGTCGTGTTCGGCGCCTTCTGAGAACGTACTGAAATGCACTCGATTTAAAACGCTATCAATCGAGAGCTTTTGGAAGTTTTTCATTTTAGGCAGTTTTGGGACGTTTTCCATTCATTCCACAGAAAATACGTGATGGACTGGGATGAAAAGTAGCCTATATCCTTCTCCTTGTCATAGACTACATGCATGCAAAATTTCATTCCTATCCGTTGCACCATTGAGGCGTGATTCAATGATATACAAACTTAAAGATTTTCACTTTCATATATTAGTTAGGATTCAGAATAATTCTCAAAGTCTTTTTATTGATAATTTACAATGAAACAGAAGGACATCATGAATCATCTCCATTTTGTTTTTCAGTTCACATTTTAGTAAAACGTCTATTCCAATTATTTTGAGCGCTACTACATCTCCAAATACTACAGAGCATGATAAATATCACATTTTTTTAATCTAACAATGAATTGATTTATACTCAGTATTATGTAGATATAATAAATATATGAATACAATATATGCATTTGATTTTATAGAAAAATACATTTTCTCACCTTCATTTGAAAATATAAAAAAATAATGACGTAAAAATAATAATGTAATATTTTCTTTACTTAAAATCTGCAATGTAATATTAATCTACTCATTGATAATTGGAGCTAATTGAGATTTTTAAGTTTCTATTTCAACATATTCAGGCATATTAAATACCTGAATCTATTAAGTCTTTACATTACTGATTTAGGCATCTAGTTGCTATTGTAACAGTTTATATATAAATATTTTTTTGAAATCATTTATTTGTCTGTAAACATTATTTATCTGTATTTATCTGTATTTTATTCATTTTAATCATTGACCATTATTTATTCTTTTTCTATTTCCTAATTATTGCTGTTCTGTTTATTTTTAAATTCTTTTCTGTTGTATCCATTGAATCAGTTAATTAATTTAAATTCGTTATGCTCTTGTCCAATCACTTTGTGTATTTTTAATTACTTAACCAATCAAATCACACTTTGTATCTCTTTACATAACAAAAACTGTTTCTTTCTTTCTTTCTTTCTTTCTTTGTCCCGTATACACTCCTAGACCCCTTGGCCTATCTGGACCAAACTTTGCAGAATTACTCTTGATAGATAGGCTACCTTAGAACCTGGACACACCACCCTCAGGGGTTGAAAAGGAGTGAAATCCACATAAATATTGTTATGCAACAATTGGAGCTCGGTGGCGACAATGACAACTATACCCATAGTGTTGTGCAGCACTTTGCACGAAACTATTGTTGTACAATACAACAATAATTGGACCTAAACTATGGTTGTGAATAATAGTGCATAATGATCAGATGATTTTTCACGAACTAGGAAGCATCTGACGTGATAGGGTTACGACGTTAAAAAATTCGAATAACCTCGAACTAGGTGTATAAACGGGACGGAGAAAGGGGTGGGAAATCTTATATTTTCCTACTTCAATATTAATTTCATATCTAGGAATGTCGACTTACAAAATTCAAATAACCAGGAACTATTGGTATACATTGGGAGGGCGGTGAGTGGATGGGCAAACATGGTTCAAAGATACTTCTACGAGGGATTCGGATAGATATAGATTTGTAATGAGATTAGACCTTTTGAGTTGGTTTTTTTTTGTGTTTTTTTTACTAACAGGGAAAGTTTCGAAGTGATCTCGCAATTGCAATTTCCTTATCATCCACATTAGGACATTTGTATTTTGTAACCCGAGCGAAGACCGGATCTTTCCGCTAGTATACTATAAAAACCAATGTTTTTGGTTGAAGACATTAATTCAGTTCAGTTCCAGAACTTTACTCGTTGTGTTTAGAACCTAAAGACTCTCCCACAAGCATCATTACAATATATGCTTAAATGAATATATTTAAGCTATCATTTGAAGTTGCAGCAATGTATCAATATTCTATTTATTTAACCATTTATTTGGTAAGTTATATTTAATGAGTTCATGAGCATAACCTTTCTGGTTCGAAATGAATTGCTCAATATTAAAATAGGTGCTTCATAACAAATAAGTTATATCGATGATTTGGTTTATATGTTTACTAATTTTAAGTGGAGAGAATTCATACATTAGCATATAATAACAGAGAAATAAATGCTTTTTACCTGTGAAATTTTATACAAAACGAGTTTTACTTAATCAGTTGTCTTGTAGTAAAATTACAATATTTTTTGTCAGCATTGATAACCATGCTGAATAAATGTAAAGATGTAACGGATTTTGCTGATGCGATTTTAAGTCACCTATTAAGTCAAACTGATAAATTTAAACTTTTAAGCTACAACTTTAAACTAGAAAAAGACCTATCTGTAATTCGAAATAGTAAACCTATGGTATTGGTTTTTCTTCTAGCTTTTCTTCTTGTAAATTTCATCTTCTGCTTCAAATCTCCTACATCCAAAAGAAAACCACAGAGAAAAGCTATTTCATCATATCCTTTTCTCGTCGTCTTCCCTTGAAAGGATGCCACTCAATTTACCAGCCGCCGTATGACTGTAGAGCTTCTGGCAGAGGTTCAATTCGTTCTCATTTCGAAATATCGATATTATTTGTGAATCATCCCTGTTCCAAAGTGCGGGAGATCCGCTCTCAAAGCTGAAATGTTCACGGTTGAATTGCTAATCATTTATGCCAAATGCACAGTGACAAATCCGAGATGGAGGGTTATGGCTGTACGCTACATAAAATACTGAAAAACTAATCGACAAATGCTTTCCCTCTATGGATATGCAATTTGAGACAAAATTTTATATACTGTAAAGATTTTATCCCGAAAGCAGTTTACAATCGCTAAGTATGAGATTTCATTAATTTTCATCACAGTGAACAGATGGTAAATTCTAAAATAAATTTGGCTGAAACTCGTATCCAGGAATTTCAAATTATTGCAAACTAAAAAAAAATGAAACACTTAAACTGAACATAAAAACTTAACCACTTAACTGAACCACTTAAAAGAACGAATCTTTTTACTTAAGATCTATTCGGTTTTAGTGACTGAATAGGATCATCAAATCATAATTTTTTTTTATCATCCTTGTCTTGTAGTAAAATTACAATATGTTTTGTAAGGATTGATAACCATGATAAATAAATGTAATGATGTAACGGATTTAACTGATGCGATTTTAAGTTACCTACTTACTTTTAAGTTATTTTTAAGCTTTATGAAAGCTTAAAAGTCAATGAAAGTCAATACTAATATGTTTGTGTACAAATAAGCAATTATTTACGCAAATTAAGCTAATATAATTTAATGGAATTATTTCTATTCCTTTTTACTTCTCTGTTTGTCCATTTGTCTATTTGTATTTTTCAGCGCATCACGTCAAAATGTTTGGCTTGATTTCTTTAAAATCGGATACGGCACTTGTTTACATAAAATATGAGCACAATTATTTTAGTTTCCATGCCAATTCCATAAAATTGAGGTGCACTGCATGCTAAAAGTCCCACTACGCGATAGTAGCTTCACATATATCTAGCAATAATTGTTAGAAGACCAGTAATCAGTTATCTATCTCACTGTCTTTCAAATGTTGTTCTTTTGAATGCAAATTTGAGCAAGGGATCTGGATTTTGGTGAGAGGAAGTTGTAGGTTTGCCATTTTACTGAAATTGTCAAGTAATGTTCACTTTTAATTAAGTGAATGCAATGAAATTTATCAATGTTCATCGTAATATAAACAGTATGACAATGATAGGTTAATTGAAATCAATCAAATTTATACTTTCTCTTCCATTTTTTTCTCTCAAACAGAATAAAACATTTTTATAAATTGAAATACTCTGCTATCTCAATTTATTGAAAATTACAGACATATATACATATATATTAGTATAAATAAATACTAGTTTCAATAAAGGTAAATCATTTAGTTGCCAACCTTTATACCATTTTATCTAATACCAGGGTCGCCCAGAGACCGTTGGTGGCCCCGGGACAACATTTGGATTTGTGGCCCCCCATCCCGAATTCAACAACCAAATAAAAAAAAAAAAGGACAATCCTATTTTAACAACCAAAAAAAAAAACAAACAATCCAATATGGCGGGGCCTCTCGGGCCTGATGTGGGGCCTCCTTTTTGTGGGGCCCCGGGGCAATCTGCCCCTTTCCCCCCTCCCCCTCTGGGCGGCCCTGTCTAATACTGTAAAAATATTAATTTAAAAATTAGATTAAAGATTTATTTTATATCTTTTGGAACTACTTCTTTTGGACAATACGATTTCACAATTCTGGGCAATATAAAATTGAGAAGAAAGGATATGTAATTAATTTACAGATCAACTAACAGTGGACAATGAATGTCAGAATTATGTATATTCACTTTCAAAGTTTATAATTTATTAGCAATATACATAATTTTTTTTTCATCATATTTTTTTTTTAAAGCTACTTAAAAAGATAATAGATAATATTTTTATAGTTACATAATTTAGTATTCAATCTTCAAAACTTCTGATAAGCTAATGAAAACAGAAGTGGCATCTTTGAAAAGACCTTATCAATTCAGTGGTGAGAATTATTACTACATTTTGCCATACAAATATCAGATACATCTTTAGACATACATTGGTGGTTTTTTCAACAAAATGGTAGACACATTTTAAAACAGATGTGCGGGATTATCGTGACTAAGTATTTCCTGGTATTTCGATATATCGCTTTTGATTCCAAGATTCCCGATTTCCCTGTTTTCAATTTTTTTGCAAGGTTACTTGAAAAATCATATGTCAGTGATAAGCAGCAATCATTGGAAGACATATGGATAAAACCACTGCAAACATTTCGCTTGTCTTACGCTTTTAATTTGTAGATCACTTGATGAGAGATGTTGCTCGTGTATTCCTGCTTTTGATGGGCATTTTGAACATTTAAATTATGTTTATTTTATTGTGGAAATCTCCAAGATGGTACCAATAATTAAGTGTAAACCGTGAAAACCTGTTGCTATAAAAAATGTGGATCCATAGGCGGCATCAGCAATAGAGAAAGGGGCTTCGTAATACTCAAAGGCTTGGAGGGCAATAAAATTTATCTATCTCTACCTTTACAATGTGATAAAGAAAGCTTCAACTGCGAATGTTGTATATTAAATATAAGTTTTTAAAAAGTATACAAAATTTTGATACACCATTTCGAAGAGAAGAAAATAATAGAAGTAAAAGCCAATTTTTCCAGTACTGTGATCCAGTACTGTGATTACAATTGAATTCTAAGAATTTTGATGCCAAACTTTAGCAAGCAGCTAAATTACCTTTCAAAATTAGTAAGCTTCTTCCTCTTAAAATACTTTGTCTTCTGAGAAAGTTTCAGAACGGCTGTTTATTTTCTAAGGTTCTTTTTTTAGCATCCCCTTTTTATGACCACATGCTGCTCTAAGAAATATTTGGCAATTATACCTTCTCTTCTTCTTTTGCTCAAACAATTAACTGGGAAAAAAAGTTGAATATGTCTTATTTTCCTCTAAACAAAGTAACAAAGTTAGTACATGTAAACATTGCTTGAAATAGTTCTTTGTGACATAACAGTTTAAATAACATACCACTAAGTTAAATTAGGACTATATTAAAAACTGATTGTTTCATAAAGTAAAATAAAACAATTTTGAATAAAGAATTTACTATTGTACTGAATATGTTTCAACAATCTACTGATTGATTTAAAGTAAAGATAATTAATTTCTAGCTCCTAATTTCAATGATTTTCAAATGGTTTCATTAATTGTTTTCAATTAAACAAATCCTCCATCACAGAGTGTAATCAAAGAGTAATGCTGATCAAGCGAGCTCAAGCACCCTCGAGCCTCGTTTTCGATTTTCATGAAGTTGGCCATTCGATCTCGTAAAATACGCTGAACCATTAACTCTCGTAGAAATAAAATGGTCTTACACAATTTGGATAAAGGCCGAATTTCTGCTTTACTCAACTTTAGTGTAGATCGATAGACAAAGAAAAAGAAATTTTATGTTAGGGGTTTGCTGTTGTTTGGTTTCCAACCATAGCCATCTCATGGAAGGTGTCAATTCGCAGAAGTTTTATAATTTATCGTTACTGTTAAAGTTTAGAAATTTAAGAGGAAATCGATTTTCGGATTTGTCGAAATTCTGAGATCCCATGGACACAGTTTGTAGCGTTGGTTGTTACTGATCTTCTGGGGACGATTACCAAACTGTAATGCACAAATGTAATATCCAGACAGAAAAAGAAGCGCAAGAAAAGTTTCCGGTCACACTATATAAGGCCGGAGGTAAAGATGTAATTAATTGTTGTTTTGTTTTTGTTGTTTTTGTTACTTTTAGCGTTAACGAACCAGTAGATGTTGAATACTAGACAGTTGTACTCATTACAACAACATTCTCTTGAGAAGAATTTAGTAAAAAATTCATTTTGTCACTCATTCGTAAAGGGATTAATGAAAATAAAGGTTTGTAAGTAATAGAAAATGTTTTATTGCAATTACTAGAAAATGTTAAGAACGTTTTGAAATTTAACTTACAAAAAATCCAAGTTTAACAGATGTATAATATTCACTAAGATTATGCAAATAAACTTCGCTGAAAAAAATGCTAGAATTAAATTTTGAACAGAAAATCTTTTCAATCCATTAACTTGAAATTTGGAAGTAAAAATATATTTTTTTTTATGAACAATAGCAATTTTATAAAACAGTTGAAAATATAATAATTATGAAATAGCATAATTTGCTTTTGCTCAGGAGTTGTAGAAAGTTTTACTATAATTAAAGAAATAGAAACGAAATTGCAGTTATAGAAAGAAAACTTAAATATCTTACGAACTTATATAACTGATATCTGGATTACCTGATTAGAGATCACAAAAATTAATAATGGTAACTTTAAACTTATAATTCCGAGCTTCCTAATTTTCTGAACAGCAGATGTTCGTGTACAACTTTTTCAAAGCTAGTGGTTAAGGTCCCTAAATCACTTTAATTATTATTTGTAATACGCCGTTTATGTGTTGCGAACGCAGAAGGAAAAATCGACACCATTCTCAAGTAAAAACAGAAAACTAGAATTAGTGAAAAAAAATAAAGCTGTTTGCTTTTTACTGTCCTGTAACTAGTCTATCAAAAGTTCCTTCGAATTATTATTCTCGTGTAAAAGCACGCTGTTCAGCACCATTTTAATTAGTCTAATCTTCTGGCATTATCTGCAAGCCACAACAGCTGTTTTATGTTAATCGATTATCAGCTGGGATTAACAAATTCTCAGTGGCTCCAGAGGCGTTACAATGAATCGCCAAGATGATAAGGCATAAATCTGTCAGGTCCTCTTGGCTATCCTTTGATGATGTACATATTATATTTATTTTGCTTTAAATTTTTTGATAGCTAGAATATGTAACAATGTAACTACAAGGAACACGAAAATAAACATCTCCTGTAATTTAAGTTGTGTACTGCCATGAGCACAAGATATATATTTCTTGAATAGTGAAAGATCTACAAAACTATACAAACCTTCCGGGCGGATCGAACACACACACGCTAACATTCTGACAGATGAGAAACATTTCGAATAGAATGCATTTCAGAGTAACTATTTTATATATGATAAAAAACACATTTGAATATGCTCCAGCTTTCTCAGAAAGTAACGATAACAATTTCAAAATATCAATCTCAATATCACAGATCGGTATTCTGTTTGTGTGTCTAAGTATACCGTATACAGGGTTTATTCATATTTCCTTGACACATTTCATTAGATCGGCGTGAAAAGGGATATTAGCCCTTGAGATATCAAATGAATGACAAACTCATCAAGTTTTTTTTCCAGCACAGAGCTGCATCCTAGTTCCATCGGCTATCGCTAGGTGCAACCAAATGGCAGATTCGTAAGTTGAGAATGCGTTTTGCATCTTGGAATACGCGAAAACGAATTCAGTGGTGACTGTGCAGCAAAGGTGTGGTCCTTGGATGCTTGAACGATAAGTTGATACATTGTGACAACTTATCCACAACCGGGGATCTTCAATCTTTACCTCGCTGGCCCTCAAGTCACCAGATCTGTCTCCCTCCGAATTTTTTCTTTGGGGATATGTGATGGACAAAGCATTCATTCCTTTACATCCTGCTAATCTCACCGAACTGCGACATTGTATCATCAATGCAATTGCTACTATTGTCAGTGATAAGCTGCAGGGATATGATCAGAAAAGGATTATCGCAAGGATGTCTGCCGCGTCTAGTAAGGTGGACTCATAGAACTTTTAACTAAAAAAAAAAAACTTGATGAGTCTTGTCTTTTATTTCGTATCTCTGTGACAAACATCCCTTTATTCACTGCCGAGCTGCGAGCCTCTGAAATGTGTCAAAAAATTATGAATAAGTTTGTATTAACGTATATTTTCTGTGGCAAACGACTGCAAATTTATATTAAATATCTAGGTTAAGCCATCCGTCAAGTCGTTCATCATATAAGTAGAAGTATTAAAGAATGTTTTGTTTTCTGATATAAAAGCATCTCTCATACATATTCAGCATTATAGCTTTACAAAAAGTTACTTTTACCAATTGGAAATAGTGTAATTGGCACCATTATGTAAAATTCACTTTCCTTAATGCAACACATTTTTTTCAGTAAAAAAAATGTGTTAAATAGTCTATTAAAAATAAAATATTAAATGCTTCTGTAAAAAAATATGTTAAATAGGTTCAGACTGTTAAATAGTTCTACCTCAAAAGATTTTCGTTCATTTCAACTTTTGATTATTAGTGTAAATGTCGATGCACTCTGTAGATATTCGAGAGAGACATTAATTTTCCCCTTATCTTAATAAGGATTCCCATATCACAAGGGATTCAACAATAAGACGCAATTGGCTAATGTCGCTTTGTAAGAACGCAAAAACTAGCTATAATAAAAAAGAACATGTGTTAACCACACTTATTTAAGGATGGGAGAATAATTCTTCAAAGCATTGCTTCTAGAGGAGATTTTTTTTAGAAAGACTTTACAAAGTTCTGCAGGAGAGGTCGTCTGCTTTAAGCCTCCTAAGTAATATATTTTCCAACTGGAGGTCAGCAATAACTTCTAGAAAATGCAACGCCTGTCTTATGCATTCAAGATGGTAAATGAATGTCTTTAATATTACTTCCACGGATAACCTTCAGAAATTGCACAATTCCTGATTGCTTCAATTGCAAAGAATAATTTAAAAGAAAGCATTCTTCAAAAAAAACACCATGAAAATTTAATTTAATGCTTTCTAAAAGTATTTCCTGCTGATAAAAAAGGTTGTATTCATATAAATAATATAATTAAAAAAAACAACTGAAAATTAACGAAAAAAACTAACAAATATGACTCATTGTTTGAGAATTTCCTAGTAAATAGAAGAATTGTCTAAAAAATTTTAAGAATTCAAAATGTTTCCTGAATTAAATATATTTAATCATTAGGATATACATTCTCTTTGATATAATGATCAACGAGGATTTGAAAATACCCTTTCCACACAACTGTCCATCAAGGATTTCGCTGTGATCAACAAACTATCATAAAATTTTATCTTTTGGAATTTACCAAAAATATTGATTAGTTATGAAATTTAACGTTAAGTCCTAATTTGGGCAAATTAGTCTATCATCAATACAAAAGATATGCAAAAGAAAGGTATTTTATCAAGTTACACAATATTCATCAGCCCGAAACATTAGTTCCACCTTCTTGTAAATATCGTTCTTCAAGCAAAATGTTTTGTATGACGTGAAATTACTTCAAGTTTATACTGATATGTAATAATGTGTTTAAAATTATTTTTTGTGGAAATTTTCAAACTAGTAAAAATCAATCGTGCTATTGGTTATTTAGTTGTCGAACTATTTGACATCATGGCTGTCCTAGCTCGCACTTGTCTCCTCAAATATACTTTAAAGTTCATGGAAAAGGTCAATATTTGTGTGGGCCTGTGATTTGACTGGCGAGAATGAAATTAAAATATATGTAATTTAAACAGGATTACTTGAACAACAACAAAAAACTAAAAAACTGGAGAGGTTGAAAGAAAAAACAAAACAAAACATAAAAAGGCAGATAGAAAAATCGATCCAGCGAACCTTAGCACGAAAGACGGATGCTTAGATCATCTCGCCACCTCACAATAGATATTCCTACGCCTGACGCCTCCTGATCTTTTTCTGAAACTAGCTGTAGAAGAAATTCTGGAGTAGAATTTTGGAGATTTTACTACATTGATTCCCATGATAAGTTTTACTACTGGAAAAAAAGAAGTGACTTATTGAGTGCCATCGAAGAATAGTGGTATTAGTCTTAAAGACAGATTGGAATCAGATACTCTGACTGAGGTTGATTAATGTAAAGCCAAATTCCATTCTGACGAATGGAGATTTTTTTTTTGGGATATTTCATTTTTGTAACTATGATATATCTATTGAACGACTTACAACTAATTTGTTGATATATTGATAGAAAGACATGGATATATCTATATGTCAAATCTAAATTTCATTCAGTTGACTTCTTGAAGAAAAATATATTAATTTACTGCAGTCTTACATTAATAGAATCACATATAATGCCTCACAGAAAGTTTCTTGATTGACAGAAACTAAATTAATTGAAGATACTTTATTTTTTAACTTTTTATTAAAAGTTCAGTAAAGAAACCTTACAGTAATTTCTGAAAAATATATTTTTCCTGATTGTAAAGTGAATATTTATATCTGCTTTGCTTTTCCATTTGTCGTCTAGCTTTTTTAAATTATCTGTTTATCGCGAACAATTTGTTTCTTATACATTGTATTTCTAAGACAGTATAAATAATCGACATTAAAATTGCTGCAAATCCAATAATAATAAAAAACGACAAGCTTTTGCATAATTTGATATTTTATGAGTAAATTTGGTAAAATTTATGCCCAATAACAATTGAATGCCTGCTATCAACCAATGAAATCAGGAAGAATTACATTAAGAGTGGAAGTAAGTCTTAAGAAGGAAAATGAAACTTCAGCCTTTAAAAAAAAAGGAAAGAAAAAAAATCAGAGAAAGCTTTTTTTTCTTCTTGTTCGTGCTGTGAAGTTCCTAATGTAAGGGTAACGAGCACTAAAATGGCAGGAATTATGATGATGGCATTCGGCAGTAATTGTATCATTATTGAAAGAAAAATCTTTTATTCCCATCAAATAAAGTTTTCACTACCAGAAATAAAAAAATACGAAAAAAAAAGCCTTTTTAACGACGCCTGCTCCATTAGTTTCCATAATTTTGTTGTTGAATTTCACATGTCTACATAAAGTAAATGGAGTGTGACCAGTGTAATGTATTCGTGGAAATGGAGGCTTTACATCGACAATGGAAGCTTTATTATTCTTGATTAATATTCAAAGAAACATTTTGCTTACTTTGACTGAACTTTAATTCTACAGCTACTTTAGTTAAAAGTTTTCTGGATTTCTTTATTAGTGTTAGATTTAGTACAGTTGCTAATATATAATCATTTGCTAAGTAAGAATAGATAACAGTTTTATGTTAAATGGGATAGAAACATAAACATTCAACTAAAAAGTTGTCCAATATATAAATGCGTTTTGTTTTATTTTTAAGATTTTGCTTTCGAATTTTAAATTATTAGTAACTAACAAAATAACTAACATATAAGCTGAAATGTGTTTTTTTGTGTTGATATATTTCAGTCTCTGTATGTGTTGTGTAATTAGGGTTAAACAAACTTCGGTCAACATTTACAAATAAGAACGTACAACAGAACAGAAAGCTTTGTTCAAAATAAATATAGAACTTTTGAGAATAATCCACGTAAAAAAAAACCAACTGAAGTAATTTTATTCAAGAAAAATCAAACTTAACGTACATAAATAAATTCAAAAATTAACTGAAAATTACAATCGAAATAAAAATATTGTCGCACTCCGCGCCAACATCTCGGGAATCTAGGACAGCTGTTTCATCCTTATCAGGCCTCATCCGCCAGATTTACCTTTGATGACAAGCTCAGAGTGCGTAATAAAGATAAGGATTAAGATAAAGCCATTCCCGCATCCGAAAATGTCCCCGAACCAAAAACCCACAACAAGGTAAAATAAACGTGCAACCCAAGCTTCAAATTCCCAGTCCGTCAGGCGGAAAGGAATTTAAGTAAGGGATTTGAGAAACCAACGAAGATGCAATTCAAGAAAAGTGAAACCTAACGTGCATAAATTCAAAAATTCAAATAACTCAAAAAATAACTCAAAA
Organism: Thereuonema tuberculata; assembly: GCA_023159025.1. NCBI lineage: Eukaryota > Metazoa > Arthropoda > Chilopoda > Scutigeromorpha > Scutigeridae > Thereuonema > Thereuonema tuberculata. Next base: position 49,909,588 of record JAFIDM010002131.1, on the reverse strand, counting down.
ATGCAGAAATCAAAATAAAATACGTTCTGCCATAAATTGTATATTTATTGACAATTTCTGGAAGTAATAAAAAACTTAGTAGTGGTAATTCTTGTAATGATCCAAAAATATATCATTCCTGCATCACCTGCATTTTATTTAGTATATTTTATTTAGTTACTTTTTATACAATATTCAGTAGTTCATCATATTCACGATCTTATATCTACATATACATATAACCACCCGAAATGTACAACTTTCAGAAATGTACTGTTTGAGAAACTCTGAGAATAAAAATAAAGCTCATTTTCTATGATTATAACTTTAGAATGTTGTCTCTTGGAAAAGTCTTTTATGAATAACTTCTGAACAATGTGACGAATACAATCCAAATACAACCAAACAATACGCAATAAGAAAGCGGGGGGGGGGATTCTTAAATTGAAGCTTCTTCTAATCATTTCTATCTTTGCAACTGCTGGGTTTTGAATTATCACTGCTCCACCAACTTTTCCCTTACTTTAAAGTTTTAGTTCACAAAAATACTTAGTTATTTTTATGTTCTGTTAGATTATCTAGTTTTATTTGCATTAAAACAAACCATCGCAGTAAGTTATTCATAGTCTCGTATGTTGATAGGTTGATTGCTATTTGTTTACAGGATTGCGGGAATTGAATAAAAATCTTATAAAGTGTTCGACTTAATATTGTAATTGGGTCGCAGAAGAGCTGTTAGGAAAAGCTACTGTTTGATTTAAACCCAAAGGAATCGTAATAAATGATGAATTAATTAAAAGGTAAATTAATAGGCATTGGGGATTTTGTAGGTAATCAGTAATTGACTGTTTTTTGTCAAGAGTAAATCGATTAGTTCTTTCAACGTTGAGGCATAGAATCTTTCCCGAGTGTCAACAATACTTCAATGAAGCCTAAAATTGACAATTCTTCAGAAGAGCAGAGTTCTTTCTAGTCCAAGATATTTTCAAGTCTTTCCTCTCCTGTTAATTTACTTTTTTTTAAAATGGTAATTTGGTTACATAACGAACAGACATTCTAATTCAATAAATGTTTTGATTGTGCTTTTTAGAGATAAACTCTGTTTTATGCATTCTACCTTCTTTTTTTTCTTTACCAAGAGGTCAATGGTAAACGTTTTCTTTAAAATTATTTTTTTAATTGTCAAATCTCTTGTCTTTTTTCAAGACACGAGAGATTTATATCGTTTCTAATGATGTAAGCAATTCAATTTCTTCTATATATTTGAGAGAATGTCACAAAACAATAACTAAAAAAGCCTTTTCTTTTTTTAGATTTCATGGAACATCAACTTAGAAAAATGGTAATCCATTGAAAACAATTAAATTAATGACAATTCATTTTAAGTATCTGTCTCTCTAAAGAATACCGAATTATAAGAATTTTATAAAAAAAATTATATCAGATTCAACATTTAAGAAAGACATTTTCATTCTGATTAAACCTACAAAAAAACATGCACACTTCATTTTAAGTAAAATCTTACAGCGTAAATTACAGTTAAAATCTAAAGGTTGAATTTCCTCTTAATTCCTGAACTTCGTTAAGTACGTTAAAATGTGTCTGATTCCAGTAATGCACTTGGAGAGTTCAGTGAAAAGCAAATTAAGTAGGAAATTCTTGATAAGCGATCGTGAAATCATGCTAATGGAACTGACCTTGTACAGTGACATGCACGACTTTGCTGAGTCCTTGTCCAATGCCATTGGTAGCATGGCAAAGGAAGTATCCTTCATCTGTCTCTGTGACAGTGCTGAAATGGAGGGAGCCATTCGCCAGGATGCTGTAATGACTTCCTGTTCGGTTGAGTTCTACATAGTTCTCAGGGGACCTGCCTGGAAGAGGAAATATTAATCGGAACCATATCATCAAATCAGTCATTGGAAATCGATTACACTTCATATTTTATATCAAAAATTCAAATTCATCAAAAGATTTTTCATTTCACTATACTTCAATATGCTAATACAAAAAAAACTTAAGAATTATGTAATTTAATTTGTAGTTTATATTAAATTGCTTTAATAACTTACTGAAATTTATTTTAATTGGAAACAATGTAGCATTATTACAAAATAGTTTTGCAGTTTCCAGACCAATATGTCTACAGAACTATAAAACTTATTGACTAACAGGGAAAGGAGAGCAGAGGAAATTATATAATAGTTAATACTGTATTACGTATACTGGAAACAAAAATGTCGCATTGTACTATTACAAAAAACACAGATTCGTATGGTTTGATAATGAAATAAATACAATAATACCTTACATAATCCAGCATAAAGGATTGCTCATGCTATTTTATATATATTAATTTGCAGTATATATTTATAAACTGTGCTAAAAAATTCGTACTTAAGAATTATATTAACAAAAATATAATAATACAATGATTTTAAAATACTTAAAACTATGATAATAGAAAAGCTTTCTGATTCTAATACAGGTTTGAATTCAAAAATCCGGCTATCGATAATCCAGCACCTTCAGAATTCCGGCATGGATTTCGGAGCGCAAATTCTGTAGAACTATTTTATTCAGTTGATTTATTTAGTTGGTGAACATTAAAATTTCACTTGCTTTTCATTTAGTGTTTAATTTTTTTTCTTTAAAGGACTTTACAGGTAGTCATTTTCTGTTAAATACGCAGCATATATAACCATAAAAAAATCCGGCATTTTCAAAAATCTGGTACTCCTCAAGTCCCAAGGTTGCCGGATTTTCGAATGTCAACCTGTCCTATGTTAATAATGTAACTAGTATGTATCAACCAAGGTATATTATAGGAATGTCTATAACAGCCTTAAGAAGGACAGTGTAACATATCTGTACATAAATACTATTATATATCGAATTTTGACATTAGAAAATTTACAGTAATTGAATATTGAATAATTTCAACAATTGCGATAACTTGATTGCGATTTTGCTAAAACTTAGCTCATACTCTTAGCGAAAGGTTTTATTATTTTATTACTTCATACTTAAAACCTATATTTCTCTAATTCTAGATTGAATGAAATGAAGATGAAAACTGACAAATGGAATAAAAAAAAAAAACTTTTACAAATTTACAAAACTGAATTACATCTCTAAAATATTAATAGTTTTAAATGACTAGAAATAAATTTGAAAACATATAATTAGTTCTTAATATTTGATTAGTTAATCTATATTACTAAAATCTTTTATTCTCTGTCCGGCGCAATTTCCTGTGAGAATGGAAAATATAAGTAATTTTTACAATGAAACGACGGGAAACGAACCTGCAACCTTCTGATCCAAAGTCAGACGTCTTATAAATTAGGCCACCGGGACTACAACTCACTTTATTTTATTTTTTTTTTGACTTATGTGTCCTTCCCATTCGCCCAATTAAATAATGAATGTCTTCAACCTGTTTTTTGAATCTCAAGATTGTTTATTTATTTCCGATCCGTCTATTTATTTGTAATTCGAAAATGACAATTAAAACTATAATTGCCGAAACATTGCAATATTCTTACTTAACCAAATCTATGTGATATAGAAAAACAAGAGCGTGTACACGGGAGATGGCCTTAGAATTTTACTAGAAAACACGTTTCAGAAAAATGAGTTGCCTGTAGAGCGTTGGTGACTACACGTACTTATTTCCATTGACAGTGAAAGTAGATGGTAAAATTTAGATGATGGTTAAATATATTAGATACTAGACTACTTAATAATTAATACTGTAGTAGCAAAAATTCAAAATCAGTAAAGATGTGGCATATCCTTTTCCACTGGGCTTCTCAATTCAAGGATTCCATTAGCCTATTTTCCAAGTAATGTGAGGATCATCAAATCACTAAATCTGTGTGTGTGTGTGTAGGTCCCCAACCCTAATAACTTTCGACCTGCTGGATCGATTGAAATTTAAAATGCACATTTAAGGATTAGAGGCCGTATAACTTTTAAAATTTTGATGTAATTTTTTCGGATCCTGTCAAGAATTTAAAACGAAATGAAAAAAAAAAAATGCCCATAGAAAAAAAACCCAGTAGGACTTAAACACTGAATTTCTATCTATAAAGTCTTAAGCAATGGATTTCATACTTTTATGTAATCCATTAATTTGCGTTTGCATAATCAGAATTAAGTAAATAATGCAACTTCACTTACTCTATTCAATAATAAAAATTTTACTATTTGTATTCAGTGGCCATTATTGCTCCCTGTGAAATAAAGATTGTCGGATTGGCTTGTCTTTTTATTTTTTGTATTCGCCACTTCAAAAAAATTAAAAAAAAATCTTAAGAAATAACGTTTTAAGGAAAGTAGCCTTTTAGTTGTTTGGAACTTTTTCATTATTGTTGTTAGTTCTTCACCTATTTATCACTTAATTTAATTTCCATCCGAATATTGCTCCAAACTGTTGTATATGACCTTCTCTACTTTCAAATTGTATTAAAAATGAACGAGACATTTTACGTTGTTTTTATTTATTTCATTTAATAACTAAATTATAAAATTTTCGACAAAGTTTTGCTTTATCTCTCGATTATCTCAACAGCTATTAATAATTCAATGAAAATTGTGAAATTATTTTTTTGAAAATTTCTAGCTTGGAGATTGCTTAATATACATAGTTAATTTTGTTTCGATAAACTTAATGTAAAAATAATACAATTTATTTACTCCCATCCGATTTTACAAACTCAATCTCCATATTGGCAGTGTTTAAATTCAGCAAGGTAATTATTGAAAGTAAATCTGAAATTGATTTTTGGAATTTAATTTTGAGGATTTTGTTAATTTGATTGTTGTCAATTCTAAATGTTGTTATTTATTAAAATGGAAATCATATAAATCAAGCGGTACATTTACCGACAAATTTTCAATCAAATTTTGTTGTTTAAATTATTGATGAATGAAAATAAATTAACTGATGAGTGCACTACAAAACGATTTGATAAAGATTAAATGAAATTAATGTCATATGTTTGGTTAATTGTTAAATAATATTAAATTTCAGAAAACATTATAGATTTTAATGTAGTAATTGACTAAGTTAAAAAACTATTTTCAGGTGGTTTTAACTTAGTCACATGCGTTTACGTTCTGATAAAAAAAAATATTAATGCGGAATACAAGTTTTTTAAAATTTCAATTTATAGAACTAAGATAATTTGTATATTTTTTTTTGGGGGGTTGTCTCTCTATTCCTTAAAATTTAGATAAATTTAGTAAAAGTCATTATTTTAGAAGATAATTTCAAAGATCTGCGAAATGTTTGAGAAATATTCAAAAGCCTTTTAAAAACTGAAAAAGTTAGCTTAACTTCCTTAAGATTAACTGAAATTTCTGTACTAGCTGTAAGCTTCAGTCTTCTTGTGGACAAATGAATCAACTAAAAGAATGAGATTATTCTCGAATAGTCTTTCTCTGTTATAGCAAATTGTACTTCGTATCCGATCAATTCGATTCAATAACGAGCCTCTCGTAACAAAGTAAAGGACTGGCCAAGAATCTAGAATCAGAGGCACCTGTTTGGAAGTATTCTAAAACTAATAAAGAGGAATTGTCCTGACTGAATGAGATGACGGATCAGAAGATTATGAAACGACAGAGTGTTTCAAATCTTTAGGAGCTATCCAGCTGAAGACTAAGCCTAAAAGGTTTCCTTGATCTTGATATTGAAAGATTTGAAACTCGTTTCACTTTAACAATCTGAAGCGCAGAGAAGTGAAATTCCAAAGTTAATGAAATGTAAGATTAAACCAGGCTTAAGATCTAGAAATGACTAAGTTATTTGGATGAATCCTAATTAGATTTCAAGCTTCTTAGTTTTGAGTTTCAATGTGGGAACCCTTACTGTAGTTCCGTAAGATGAACATAAAAATAAAAAGTTCCAAAAACAGACATTTTTTATACTACTTTGACTGGTAGGATAAAAATAATGAATGCACAATTTATTCAATACATTATTTACCGAAGAATTTGTCGAAGAATATACGAACAGCTGTACATCAGTGCATCTACTTTTGGAATAAAACTTCGATGCGGAATTACAGATAGAAAGAAACGTCAGAGTTCATGTAATCAAGAATGAATGACTGGCGCTGACTGTGGTTTAATTTAGAAAGCGGGAGAAAGTGAGGCCTAGATCAATCGTAACGTAATTTTTGTTATTTTTAGTATATGAGTGCTGAACATATGCGGTGGAATGGATTGAAAGTATGGCCAGGGATAACTCATGGAAAGCATAACAGAGCGAGCAGACGAGCATCTAAGATTAAGTTCTGAGAAACGGAACCGATAAACAATCTGAAACATGCTGTCGTGTTAATCAGTGCATCAAAATATTTCGACGAACTTTGTAAGCTTCAGTAATGAACTTTTCGCATACAGTCGAACCTCGCTTATCCGAAACTCTTTTAACCGGAACCTCGTTTAACCGACGTCGGTTTTCTTAATTTTTTTTATAAATAATTTCTCCCCCCCCCATCCCCCCCTTCTGTCGGAAATTCCATTCTATTGTCCCCTTTTTGCCGGAAATCCCATTCGTCTCCAAGGCCTTCTGTCTTTCTATTGGTTTTTTTCTGTCCGACTCAGAAGCGTTGGCTTTACCGAAATGTAGAACATTCATTTATGCCATGGAGCCCACTAAACGGAAACGCGTTTTGTTAACAGTGGAACAGAAGTTCCAAATTGTGAGCAGAATTGAAACAGGTGAAACTTCTAAAATAAGCAACTCCGATGCTTTTGAATGTTTAGCTAAATGTCAGATGTGGTTGGAGCAACAGACTGACTCTGATTCTACAGAACTTATTCTACTGAAACAATTCCGGGAGAGAGCGGCTAAACGACGTCAGCCATGCTTACGGCAGAGCAAACTTCCATTTAAGCCAATGTAAAGTATATACCGTATGTCGTATAAACATTTACACTGCATTTTTTGACTTGGTGACTTCTACTGAACAAATTTATTGTCTATATTTATAGTAATATAATTAATAACATCATATTTAGTTATTTTGTATATGTGTACATGTTTAAAATCCAGTGTTAAAATTTTTGCGGTCTCCTGATGGCCATTTTTAAGTGCTCTCTTTTATCCGGAATTTTCGATTTATCAACGGATGTGCGTTCCCAACCACTTCGGTTAATCGAGGTACTACTGTATTTAATTTTTTTAATGTAAGTTCCATTTCAATGTTATTTGAGATTTCAAAATTGAAAAAGGAAACAGAAATACATCACATTCCTACCTCAAGTAGTTCTTCTCCATCAAAACCATCTAATTGAATATTTAAAAGTTAAATTTATATTGGCCTCAAAATTACCCGGCGTTCTCCTTTATTCTAAGTTTAATAAACCGTTCTCAGTCTCACTTCCTATTGAAAAATTTAGTTTCAATCGATGCAGGGAAAGAAAACCGCACTTCGTCCCAGAAAGACGAAACTTTTACATCCGGTTAATTCAGAAATTAAGGTCAGGTAGAGCCATTCTGACTTAGGTAATAGACTTGGCTCTTACTGATGAACGTTTAGCAGGTCGTCGTATGATGGACTTCAATTTCAGATAGAACAATATTTTAAACTGAATATAACAATATTGTAAGTGTGTTACCGTATGTTACCGTAAAGTCTTTTTAATAATGCGAATGAAGTCGATGAAAAAAATATAATAAATCGAGATTATTTTACAAGCACTTCACATATTCAGTAAAAATAAAGTTACAATGAAATTTTTGATAAAAGTCATTAAAATCTTCCAAAGTTAAAAATTAGATGGTTTTGACAAAATGAGATCGTGTTGCTATGTATCGAATATGATGACTCAGAGCTGTGAATCGATTTTCCAGCGTTTGTTCTTGTAAGCTCAAGATTCTAAAAATTGAGAAAACTTGAGATTGCGGTGCATATATACTTATAATAAACACAGGGTTTAGAGGGGAAGATACCACGGAAATATTTAGTTTTCAATAGAAAACCTAATAATAAATAGTGTACTTAGAACTTCTGCGGTTATTATACGAAGATCGATCAGAAAAAATCACAATCGCTAGAAATTAAATTTAAGAGTTTTTCGTGATGCCGGAAGTTACTGAAATATCCGATAGAGGGCTGTACTCTCAGTTCCGTGTCGTCTTTATCGTACGTGTCATTGGAGGGCCCGCTATCATTTCAAAATGACTGAATAATTAGTCTCCTATTGAAATTATAATTTGAAAATGCGCAACAACATCAAAGAAATGTCCGGGTATTCTGAACGATGGTATGATCCTCCTTCATGAGATCATGACAATGGCAGATACGCTGCACACAGAACTCACTTCACAGTTTCTACTGGAAAAGTTTGGGACGTCCGCTTTACAGTGAGAATTTGGCTGCCAATGATTTTTATCTGTTCCCTGCCTTAAAAGAACAATAGTCAGGTCTACGCTTCTATTCATGCAGAATAGAAAAACATGGATGTAACTATACATCTGCCGATATTAAGCATTTGTTACGTAATGAAGCAATTTTTCTTCATGATCGATTTTCAATTTTTGTTTTAAAGCATTTATTCCGATGATCCTTAAATAATTAACCAGTTCGTTTCAATTTGACAAGTTATGATGACATGTTATGAAGAAAGACAATTTTACAATTGTTTATTTGAAACGGCTGTGGGTTTTTGTTTTATAATATTTTCTCTATAATAGAGAATTAAAAGTAAAGTCAATGAAAGTAAGAAATACCAATGTGTCTAATGGCCATTGCAACTGATACGAATTAAATTATCACTAAAACCAACATAAGTTTTCTGTGGCTCTGCCTCATTATTGGAAACTCATAACGTTAAAGTTTCAGAATTCAGAGCGAAATCAGCACTATAAGGAAATGTGGTGCTACTACATACATGTTTGAACTAAAAGTCAATAAATTTTAATTATACATTTCCTATTGTCGACTGAGATTCTGGTGCCAATCATCAATGCAAAAGGTTCTGACACTAATTTTTCACGTTAGCAGCACCTTGTTTGAATTTCCAGAATACTCATGAATATTGTACAATAACTGAATAAGAAATCACCTACACACAAAGAACATTTGTTAAAAACTGTAACAAATTCCAAAAATACTTTACGTAATGTATTTTTACAATTTTATTACTATTTTTAACAAATATCCTTTGTGTATTGGTGATTTCTTATCTAGTTAAATATACATTTTAAACATGTTAAGCATTTTTGAATAACTGTATAATAAAACGTAATTCTTTAGAGCAATTTTTGTCCCCAAAATTTGGAAATGTTCTGAAAGTATCACTATCAAGTATAGTAATTTATTTTTGGATACAAGTCTACAATGGCTGTTTTTAATTTGATTTTATCTTTTAATTTACGATTTAGTTGTCCTTTCGAAGTCAAAATCTTGCGAAAATTGCAATGCTACTCAAATTTCCAATAAAATGGATTGTTATTTTTAATAGTGAAAAAGAGTAACTGTTTGTCCTATTTTTGTTTTTCAGCCAAATAATCTATTAAAATTGTTCAGCATTTCCGAATGTCAGAGCTTTTCTTTATAAGTAATCGGATATGTTTATGTTAAAAAAATAGAAGAAACTAAGAAAAATCAGAAATATGTAGTTTTACATTAGCTATAAACTTACTTATTTCTGGTCATTATAATGAAAAAGGACTTTTTTAGTAATAGCGTAAACAACAGAAAAATAAGAAAACAGTTTCCACTCCTTTCTTTACTTGAACAGAGGTAATATTTTTTACGATTAAACTTTAGCTATTTTTATTATTTACGAATTAGTATATACTTAATAAATTGCTTGCTAATTCAAACCTAATAAGATTCTAAAGATAATTAACAAACAGTTAAAGGAGAAAGCTTAAGGAGAAGTTACTGTGTCAAATTGTAAGGGATACAGGATTTACGTTCAGCAATTTTTAATTTGCAAGTGTCTGTATAGTGTGGAGTCCACTGATGTTGTTTATTACATGATGATAGCATACCATAGTATTAACAGTATCTAATAACTAATTCTAAATAAGCCCTTTAGTTAGAAAATAAAGATAATCTTACGGCTTTCATCTTTTCTCTTTTTTAAACTTAGTATTTCATACTTGCCAATTGCTTTCTTCCAGGTGATTTTGGGCTCCGGATATCCTTTGGCTTTACAGTCCAATCGCAATTCGCTTTTCACAACAACAGCTCTATCCACAGGTTGTGTTACCCATCGAGGAGGTACTAAAAGGAAAAACAAATAATTAAAATTAGGCATTATTAACAAGCAATAGAAAAATACAACATTTTTATTATTCAGTTTTCAGTAAAACTCTTATTAGTTAATTAAAAAATTCATGTCATTTAAAGAAAATATGAAAATTGTTTTAAAATTAATATTAGAGTTAAGAAATTCATTCCTGTAGACGTATACAACCTAAATCGAAGTTTGGATTCCCGCCTGTCTTCTTAAAATTAGCAACATACTTAGTGGATAAGAGCAATTGAATTCTGTCTCCCAAAATATCATCACTTCCTCCATTTGTTGTAATAAAGAAACAAAATCTAACTGAAAATTTCGTTTTTGCCAGGTAATTTGCATTTGAGTGGGCCCGGTAGTCGAGGGCGGATTGAGGTAGCGAGTTCGATCCAATGACTTCTGTGGGGAGCGGGGATTTTTCTACGCTCCATTCTGCTCGAAACGGGTCCTAGGGTCTATCCAATATGGAAGGCTAAGAATGGGTACCTGGTTCTTTCCTGGGAGATAAAAGCGGGCGAGCGTCGGGCTGCAACTTAGTCCTATGGTCATGAAACGCTGGGAGCCTTATCTGCCGCGTCCCCAAGGGCCACATAGGCCTGTCCTGGGACACTAACTTTTAAAATCCTTTGGAATCTACCATTATTTTCTTTTATAATTAATCCTTATGAATTTTAGAAAATGATGTAAACTGTACTACATCAAGCTCTTATTGTTATTAAGTTTATTATTCAACATAAATAAGTCGTCTATAGAAATTAGATCTGCTTAACTTATTATTCAAGCAGATTTAACTTACTTATTCAAGCACTCTTCATCCAAACAGCAAAATTTAAGAATTACTTCAAGTAAATAGGATATTACGATAAGTTGCTTGAGTAACATAAGCACATAGAAATCACTTACATAAGAACTCCTGGTATTTATGCTAAATCGACGAATGTTAAAATACCGATTTTAAAACAGTAGACGACGTATGAATATCGATCTACACAGAGAAGAAAGAACAGGAGAATGAACTAACATCTAAATCTTCATTCTTCAGTCATTTAAATATAAATATCTCCATACACAACAATGAGGTGCTGACCGAGAATAATGATTCCTGTTTTCCTCGCGACAATGTAAGCCTTAAAATAACAGCTTTCAGATGAAGTTAATGTTTATTGATGATGAACGATTACTTCATCTGAATCTAATCGTTCATCATTAAATATTTCAGCTTTTTTCACAAAATTGTTATCTTTTTCTATTCATTTTGGCCAGCCCTGATTGAGAGACTGTATTTCAATAACTTAAAATTCTTTGTTTGGTATTATTAAAAACTATTTTTAATTTCAAAATTTAGAATTATTTTGCTTTCTTTCAAATTTAATTCTTCGTAAAATTACGAAACAATGTAGAATTCAAGGCTTTGTGTTATTACTATATGATAAAAAAAGACCAATTATCATTGTTTGTCAATTTTATAAATACATAGCAAATAGCTGCATCACAAACACCAGATTTAAAAAAAATAAAAACAATATTAAATCATAGAAACCATCTATAATTCAATATTATCGCGTTTCATTAATACAGTACTATTAAAGAAACGAATAAAATTTCGCTTAAAATTTTATAAATAACTTCATTGAGACAATAGCCATTATTGAAATAGTGCTTACAAATGAATACCATTATATTACGTTACTATATAATTAGAAGAAAGAAGATCACGGACACAACGAAGAGCCCAAATGACGGTAGATGTAGGCAAAAGAAAGGTTGCATTTCAAAATGCTTTAAAAGGATAAGAAGTCCTCCAGATTTGGATTTTCACCAATAAGAGAACTTGTTTGTTTGTTTCTTGATGCCACATATATTTCATTGTACGATTTTAATGGCGCCAGAGCAAGGTATGGAATTGAGAACAACTAGTTAGAAGGAAGAGAAACAGACATAGAAGAAAGAAGAAAACATTCAAGCCAGGCAGAGCTTTGAAGTTCGGGCTTATCAGCCTTTTGGCCGGCTGTCGGGTTGAAACTCCGCTGTGCCCAAACGGCCTAAGAAAACTTGTAGATACCATTGCGAAATAAGGAGATGGAATCTGTAGTCAAATCTTTAAAATTCAATTTTACATTAATCGATTAATTCCAAAAAAGCAATAAGATTTTTACTAAATGAAATACCTGGATCCTACATTGTGTTCAGACATAACCCTTTTTAAACATGACTAAATGAGATTTATCATAATGATGGTTAATTTAAAAAGATTTAAAACTTGTAGAATTTAATAGTTATATTTATAGAAATTAGTTCTTTGAAAACAATTTGAAATTGGTTTTTTCCTAGGAAATATATAAGAATGTAAAGCATTATTTAACAGTAAAATGATTACAAGATTAACTATAAAAAAAATAAACTTATAAGAGTATCATTTATTAATTATTGTTGTAACGTCGATAAGCCACGGTGTATTGTGATATTATTATGTAATGATATTGTAATATTGAGCAGCTATTGTTTTGTTGGAGAATAGCAGTTGATAGTTAAAACAAAGAGTTGTATTTTTGTTTGTTGTGCAACTTCGATTTGTTTTAAAACGAGGGTAGATATACTTTTCGTTTCTGGTAGCTATAAAAGTTACATTTTTTTCCTTTGGGAATTTTTTTTTCTAATGTCGACATGTTTGACAGATATAGGTCAAATTTACTTATTCAAATTTTCAAATTATTGAAATGGTATCCTAATCTCTCATACTAGTTTTGTACAGTATTGATTAGGATTTATTTGTGAAAGATGATACAGTGGAATAGGCTTAATCAAGACATCATCTTTCGAATCGTAGTTTGACAGCCATGTTGAGTTATGTTTACTTAGAGGAGGATCATAAAGCTGATGAAGACAACAATATGGAAACGGAAAGACATCTCCAATAAAGGCAAGGGTTTTCTCAGTGATACACTTAAAGAAAAACTGTAAGTGAATTTTACTTATTTGTATAAAGGAGATCATGATCTTTGTGACATTAAATTTTATATATTTAATATATTTATATTTATATATAAATTTAATATAAAATTCAATATATATTAAATAGATTATATATATAATTGTACAATAATCTAAGCGAACTTTTTTTAATCTTTAAACATATTAGGTGTTTATTCAAAACAAGAACTGTATTAGTTAATTGCATCAATATATATATATATATATATGAAGTAGTAGTTATGTGTTTGCAAAGTCAATAGTGATTATTGAACTTGATATTATTATTTTAGAAATACTTATCACAATTAAATATTCTGTTGAATTACTATTGCGGGAATTTCTTTATAACGTCACAGTATAGAGAAAAACTTGTAACAGTATTATATACTCAATATAATCATTTTGTCAACAGTTTTTTTAAAACAAATTAGAAATGTTAGCGACCATTAAAGACGATGAGTACCTAACCATTCGACTACGCAAGGTACTTCGAAAAATGCTCTGGCTCATCTTATTTCTATATATTATCAAATCTGAAACTGAAAGAAGTTTTATTAGACGGCATTGCTGAGTGTTGTAATGGAATATAATATATAAGATTTTGTGTAGTATTATAGTGTTGTTTTACCTAGAGCCGTGGTGAAATTGCTCAAATTTTGCATTACTACCTGTTTACATTGAAAGACTTTGAAGTTCTTTGATGTTTTCGTATCCGTTCTTTTTCCATTTTCCATTATGCATCGACCATTACCGTGTTATTTTTAAGAAAACATCGCTCAGAAACCTTATCAAGGATATGGATCTGTCAAAGTAATCTTATTTAAAAAGCAACGTGGTTGCATCAAATTCCAACTGAGTCGTTTTCTGACCTCCAGGCTTCCTTTTGTATGTCGGAAGGTAACGTCGGTTCGCCAAGAGAAAAAGAATAAAGATTCTTAGAAAACGTCATAACAGATACAGTCGCAACACGAAAATGATTTTCTCTAAGCATGAATGCACGTCACTGCCTTTGGAGAAATCCACGTGTCGAGAAGAGATCCTTGCAAGTATTTGACAATTTAATATATTTTAACCATTAATAGAAGATGAAATCATAGCTGTGTTACGTTTTTACCTTTTAAAAGGAAAGTCAAGTAAATGATAAAGTTTTTCTTGTAACAATGAAGAAGTCATATCTTATAAATCATAGGCTAATGTAATGGCAAGAGAGATATTTTAGGCCGCCATAATTTCTAGAACATTCTTAGGTTATCAATCACAATGATGTTGCTTTGTTTTGTTTTTCTATAATTTATCGTAATATGAATTTTTTAAATCAATATTCATTCTAATAGAAAAAAAAAAACATCAGTGTCATTGCTATTCACCGAACAATATCCCATAGAAACCGAAAACGGAGTAGTGTGTATGGGTATGTAGGTGTATGCATTTCTGTGAATTTGTGTGTGGGTAGATGTACGTATGTATGCATATTAACGAGTATGTGTGCCTGTGTAAGTGTAAATTTTTGTTCTCTCTATTCTCCATTTGACTTACTTGACTTTCTATGATTAAATTTCCAACAAGATAAAATATAACATAAAGCGACATGATAAATTGAATATTTAATAATAACAAAAATAAAGCTGGGACTGATTATTTCCTTGTAAGTAAACAAAAGTGACTTTTATTTACTCAACTTACTTAATAGTCTTTTTGCAACAAGTCTTTTATAACGTGAGTCTGTCTGTACTGACTTACTTGGCTTATTGAAAAATTAATAAGCTTCAATAATAAGCTTCATTTATTCTTTGTGTATTGCTATTTTTGCTTTTGTTTATTTTACGTGTGCTTTTTGATTTGAAAGCCTATTTTAAAACAATTTTTAAAACTTTTATTACGCATCGAAAAAAAAATAGTTATAATAATGTTAGAATGCCGCACTCTTCATGTTCCATCCATCTGTTCGATTGGTCTGGCAGTTTGTAATCAAGATTAAGGAAAATTTATTGTACTAGAGCGCTAAAAGTTTTAAGAAAAGCTTCCATTACTAAAAGGAATATTGATTACAATAAATATAAGATCAATAGATAAGATACAGGTTGTTTTCCTTGAAGATAATAGGATATCCTTGAGGTTTTACAAAAGTTGGAAATTTCTGGTTATCTGCGTGTATTTTTATTTTAAGCTATGCACTCGTATTCCACGCTTAAAGTATGATCGAATTTGTTTTCGTCTTATGAGCGATAAGTGATTCATTGATAATCTATAAAAAGTCCATTACTATGCAGTATAGCTATTAACAAACGCGCACGAATAAAAATCACTGAGCTGCTTTTGAAATTATGGATACCAGCAATCAGAGACAATGTTTGTTTGTTTTAAATCATGCTTGTTTTAAATTATAACAATTAGTTTTCCTTGATAATTAGAAAAAAAAAAAACGTTGAAAAATATACTAATGAGAAATCATTTCTATTAAAATTATTTGTAATGTCTAGATTTGTCTACATATCCTTGTGTTTACATTTAAGAATATGTACTATTATTTTCTTTAAAGATTCTGCAAATGATTTCATAGTTGATTTAAAAACTTTTACGGTATACTTTTCTGGAGAAATCATCTTGGCTGTCCTGCAATGAGCCAAATCCCTTAAACGAACATTATCCCTTTAGCGCCTCATTTGAAAAATACATTAATTTCCCTTTTTGAATAGCTTAACGTGAAGTGTAATCCAACTCACTGTTTTGTTGGGCGAATCGCGTTCGCTGCTTTTTAATGGCTTTATAATTTACGTGATTAAATTTTTCCTGGATCTTAAATTGCTTCTGGCTACACTGCATAATAAAGCATCCAGGTAGTGCAATAAATTTCCTAGGTCGAGTTACAATTATAAATCACAAAACGAAACCACGATCTTGAAAGAGAAAGCTCTCTGACCGATGGTCACATAATACAAGATGACTTTGTGTGCATTTAGATACGACTGAACGCCTGGGAAACCGCACTAGATTACAATGGTTTTGGCAGAGCATCGAGCAATAACTCGCTCTGGAATGTAAGTCATATAATTGTGAGCTCTGATATTCTGGCCCTGTGTTGTGGTTAGTCACGTATCATTACTCTTCTAGAACATTCCGAAGAGCATTCGGCACCATTGATATTAATTACAAGACTTCGACTGCAAATTTGAGTCCTTATTTGACTTTCAACAAAAATTATCAGAGCGGGAAGTTGAGAGCGTGCAATACCGAGCAAACCATGTCTGCTTTAATGTGGAAAATTTTCGCAGAGGAAATGGAATAAAACAAAGTTCTGAACGAGATTAGGAGAGATGCATTCATAATAAATATACAACAGTTAGATAACTTTTTCGCTTAAACAGTAAAATTGTTTTTCCAACTTTTTATTGAAGAACTTAAATACTGGGAACAGTAAATAGTTTTGGCCATAATTCCTATTAGCATAACTTTTTTACCGAAAAAAAAAGTGCATAAATTTTCGTTTCATGTGATCGTTTCTCTTTCTTCTGCTTGTAGCTTGTTTAGCATCTTTGCATTGTTTGTTTAATCATAACCAAAAGTCAGTGTGAAATTTTTAATGGCAGGGTAGAAACGGAAGCTATGTTGTGTCAGGAATAAGTCATTTAAGTTTTCATACTGAAACAGAAATGCACATAGAAGAGAAAGAAGATGAATCATCTCCGATATTTGAAACAGGGTTAGGTCCTGAAGTGAAACTGTTTAGCCTTACGTGAAAAACTAGTACGTTTGATATAAGCATACATCTGAATGAACTGTTCATTAATGTTTAAGTTTCATACATCAGTAATGTAATAGAATTATCATTAAAACTATTTATTTGGATTAAAACTATTCATTTAATGATACAATAATACACGAAATGATTCAGAACGAAAAGTGGTAACTTCAACACACCACTGTGAGGTCTTGGTAAGTCAGTAAAGTTCATATCAACGTATATTCAATTCGTAATAGGGGATACACTAAAAATCGTTTATCCGAATTTGATGGGACCACATCTGTTTCGGATAATCAGGAATATATTGTATTAACCATGTACTGTACATGTTATTAATATCAACTGTAAGTTAATGCTATTAATAGAGTTACAGTTATATGATTACTTCTGTACACTATTAAATATTATATTGATTATAGCGACCGATAAAAGTTTTTATGGATTTTTAGAAATCCTAAAAATCGTTTTAGAGAAACCAGAGTTTCAGATAAAGGCGATTCGGATAGAAGAGTTTTTTTGTATATTTAAAAACATTGCTTTATCCCAATCCAATCAACAGTCAGAACGAGTTGCAAGGACGAATAATAAATTTTTTTAGGAAAAGACGGAAGAATTCCGGGATTTGTGACAGAATTCGTTTGTCAATGAGAAGGTGAGCGGAAGCATTCGTGGAAGCCAACGGAGGACATTTTGAACATTTATTCTGAGGAAATTATAAAAATCGTTTCCATGATTTGTTTTGCCTCTAATAACCATACAATGAAACGTTTATCGCGAAAACTATTCATTTCCGGAGCAGTGCTTATTTAAACTTTTTTGTTTGTTTTAATGAGTAGAACCTATAGCCAGATTTTTGACAAACCCTTTTGGAATCACCCTGTACAAATTAAGCGTTGGTAACTTTTCCTAAAAAAAAAAAAAAATAGCTTCTTTTTGTTTATTTTTCTTTCATCTGTTAAATTAAAAGAAATAGGTTTAAAGCGTTCAATTATCGCCGGAATAATGAAATAATGATGAAATATTTACTACAATTACTCAAATATATAAATATTTATTTGAATTAAGTGAAAATCAATACACCTTTAATGATTTGTATTGATATTATAAACTAATATAATAAGATATTATTATTACAGTTCAGAATTTAAAACAAAAAGCTTTCTTGTATAATTTGTTTAGTGAATAAAAATTTAATTTGAAGAAAACTTAAATGAACTTTATTTATTTAGGTTGAAGCGATAATTGTAAACATTATCCAGGAAATTTAAAAAATAAATAAAAAAAAAACTGTAAACATTATCTTATCGAGGAAAAAAGATTTTTTTACTTCCCTCAAAAAAAGTGACGCTTGTAAAACCTCTATATCTGTTTGTATGTCTGTGTTCGTGTGTCCGAAATAACGTTTGAACCGTTAATATATCTTCCCGAAACTACGGATTAAAAAAAGTTAAAGTTGTTCCCGTCACACGCCAGAAGAGGCCTACGGGGCGCTGGAGGTCAGGCGCTTCCATGACCGACGGGACGAAGTTGAGACCGGATGGTCAGCCCGACGCCCGCCCGCCTTTAACTCCCGGGAAAGAAACCCGGCACCCATTCTATAGAGGGATGGGTAGACCCTAGGACCCGTTTGGAGGTGGAAGGAGCGTGGAAAAAATCCCATCCCCCGCCGAGGCCGCGAATTGAACCCGCCACCTCCAACCCGCAGCCAAGCGGTCTGACCACTCGGCTACCGGGCCCACGAAACCACGGATGCATAGTTATTAAAAATAGATAAAGTAACGTTTCCAAATTTAACATTATTTTATTAACATTATTGCTTACAGTAAAAAAAAGTTAAACTGTACGTTACATGTCTTGTAGACCCTTCGGTGGGCGAGAGGTTTAGGCTACAGCGATTCTCCACCAACGAGACTAGCTGAGGTCGGATGATCGACCTACACTCGCCCCGCTTAGCCAACTCAGCCTAATTGATAATCCGCCACTCCCAATGCGCATTCAAATTTAGAAATTTAGAAAGACCATATCTGTGATCGGATATGTACCAAATAATTCTAAAAACGGTAAAAGAGTTTTTAATGACATGCCATTAATCGACATGAGCCGAGGATAGTGTTATATTTGAACTTTTTTTTCCGATGTTGTCGAAATTGCACATATCTGTGGCAAAATTTCCAATAGAAAAGCATTAGAAATAAAACAATGAATTTGTGGGAGTTAATATTAACGATGGACGGTACTCTGTTTACCTTATGCAGGTGCTTTAAAATGATTAAAAGTATTTTGATTTAGACAACTTAAGTAATTGCGGATTTAACTAATTTTAACTGTATTCTGATATTAATTGAGATAAAGATATTTGAGAATAAAGATATTAATTGTATTCTGATATTACAATTGAGTAACAGGGAAACTCGTATGTATGGTTATCTCGAATCTAAATACAACATCACATTGCGCTATTTCTTCCAGAAAAACAAAACAAAACAGAAAGAAACATCGAAGTATTAATGAAAATAGACTTTAAGTTTTTTCAAGAACTTTTGTCTATTCGATATTTATGAAAAAAGAAAGAAGCCTTATTACTATTCATGAAGATGGAAAAATGGATTCGTAGTTTCGATGCATTAGAGTACTGTTACATTAAGAATTTTAAAAAGCTGCAAAAAATGTTATTATTTTGAATAGTTTTCTCAAGGAAATTTAAGGAATGCAGTCGTTCCATAATTACGAAGCACAGCTATGCAATCTGTCTTAATGTCACGCAATAAAACAGGTTTACTTACCATCGACGACCAACTTGGCCGTGTAGTTGGCCATTCCAGCCTCATTACTGGCGATGCACATGTAATTGCCACTGTGCTCAGTGCTAATGGTGGGAAAGGTTAAAGTGCTGGAGAAGGTATCGTCCTGACGAATAGTGAGGCGAAGATCGTTGCCAATCTTATTGCCGTCCTTGGTCCAAGTAAGAACGATGGGCAGATCTCCCTGGGTTACCACACATTGGAGGCGGGCCCGCATGCCTTCGTGGAGCACGGGTGGAAATGCAAAAGGGCCGATCGTCGGAGGAACTAGGAAAAAAAATAAAAAAAGATAAATAAATAAAGTAAAAATGAAAATTTCCCTTTAGGTTAAATAGCATTTTATATAATGCATTGAAAAAATAAAATCCTTTTTTTTGATAAGTATTAGCAATTTTTTTTTTATTTCTTTCCTAATTTGAAAATATATCAATTATACTGTAGATAAAAATTATAATGTTTTCACAGACAAAAAAAAATATGTATTTTGAATAAAGATATAATAGTAAAAGTTTAGGTACATACGCACAGAACTACTTTCAGGATCCCTGTAGAACATTTTAATTTTATAAAAACTAAAGTAAAAAATGCCTTCTTTAGATATATAAGTTGTTCCTTTGGAACTATCAATTCTCAATGTAAGTGTTGCAGTTGTCTGCGCTGCCATCTGGTGCTGAATTGTCCAACTAAGTAGCATTTTGTATCCAAATAATCTTTCACGTTTTATTTTTGGCTAACTACCAGTAAAATTTTAACGAATTCATTATTTAACTGTATAATGTTTGTAATTAAAAACACTTTTAAGAATGTTTTGTGCCGCTAGTCAAGTTTCTCATGTGAGATCATAAAATGTTAAGGATTTTTATCTATTATTCAACACGTTCAATAATAAAAGGTAATTTATAAGCTAAAGTTAAAAAACTAAAATTATTATACATACATTTAATCAAATCTAAGTACTAGAAATAACATAAAACTTTTCTGAAATAGTTGAATTTCATTCCACAATGATCCCTTTCATTACACATCGTAATCAAGTATTTTTTTCTCTAAAATGTTATCCGATCGTTATAAGCCATATAAACTAAAATCTGTTTCACATGACTTTATACCACTATTAGATGGCTAAGAAGACACTCACAAATAAATTCTTTTAAGTCATTGCAACAATGAATAATGCTACTAAGTTACTAGTCACATTACGTAACTAGGCTTAAGTTACATTGCATAGTATTCACTGAGAATGATGCGCCGAGAAGCTTATTTCGAGGATTGGGAGAGGATGCAGACCAAACTAACGTGCTTATTTTAAATAAGCATCGTATCGAGTTTTAAAGAAATCCGTGTAGCCATTTAAACTAGGGATTTCGAACTCAGTTAGAAATCAATTTTATATCTGCCTGTTTTAAGCTGAACCATATCCGTAAAAAATTTGATGGATCCTTTTAGAATCTCGTACAGACAGACAAACAGACCAGTCGTTAAGCAGACAACAAAAATGTTCAAGTGGAATACAGAGATTTTCCAAGCTAAATAACAAAAAGAAAGCGAGCATCAATGTTTTTGTCAAGAAGGATTAGAGAGATCTGAAACAGACTACAACTGACAAATCTTTTATGTTTACAGAGAGCGAATAGAAAATTCTATTTAATATAAAAACTAAATAATTTCAACCTGATCGCCATCAAGATAACCTTACTTAAAAATTTATATGAAAAAAAAAATAAGGATTCGAAGTAAGTTTATTTTCTTAATTTTATTTTCTTAAATTTATTTCATTAACCTTTTAAAGATATACACACACTACTTAGTTGACTTTTGTGTTGACATTTTTTATATTTGCTCTATTTTATTAGAACATTTGAGTAAAAGTAAATGTAACCCTTGGAAGTTACGGGAAGTAAGACTGCCGGCGTTTCGTGACCAAAAGGACTATGGTCAGTCATACATCCCTTGCTTTTAACCTCCCCACCCCCACCACCACCAAAAAACCCGGTGCCCATTCAACAAAGGGCTGAGTGAAATCTATAAGAATTCAACGTGGAAAAAATCCCGAACTTCGTCGCGTATTGAATCCAGCTTCTCCATGGTGCAGCCAAGTGACCTACTATTGTGGTACCTGGTTCACATTATGACATTTCGTTCCAGCTATAAAAAGCAAGATAAAAGTAAAAAAATTTGTGATCTAATGTTTCTCCATATAACAAATATTAACGAATTTAAAGTCGTAATTACGAGTTTAAAATCGAAATTAATATCTTTTGATCAAAGAAAAAGCAACATATTGTTTCATCCAAGATAATGCTGTGAGCTCTGGTTACCAATTTTAGGTCAATTCAAAACGCATGCAATTTTTTATTTATTTATTTAATTATGTCGAGAAAAGAAGCAGATTATCGATTGTCTGCTTCTTTCTTGCATTGAAGAAATATTTCTGTTTACCTAGAGGTTCCTTTTAACATGACAGTAATTAAATATTTCTGTAATTGTATGATTAATTATTTGAAAATTTTTATTGTATGCAACTGTAATTATTGAAATTTACTTGTTCAATACATTTACTGTTTTAAAAAGTACTATAGATTTGCACATCCAGATATCTGTATATCTGATGAATATAAAAGATGAATTCAGTGTCATATTTTCAAAGAAAATATCACTGTCAAAAGAAAAAAATCATTGCAATCGAGAAACACTCCTATAGTTCCATCAATTTATCCAGATGCCTTGATATATCGCATATAAAGAAAACAAAAAAAAATAATTTTCAGAATTTAATTTTCATAATGTAATGTTCAAGGAACTGTATCTTTCTATTTGAAATTTAGTTCTATTTTATAAATGATGAGACAACTACAAGGCCAATGGAGATGATTGGAGACTGAAAAGTAGGTAGCCTCAGCACTGAAAATAGGAGCCAGTTCTGGAAACACTGTTATATGCAAACTATAAGGAAAGTGTTGGTAAAAAAGTATATAGAAATGCATTCAGCTTTTCATGCATACACATCTTTTGTAGAAACTGGAACCCTTCATTTTCAAACACTCCTTCATCTGTTCTTTCCATTCTTTCTTCAGGATAATACCCTACGATTGTTATGCAGGCTATACTCGATAATCCAATTATGCAGGTAATACTGTGCCTGCATAAAAACACTTCGTAAATATTAAAATTTTTAATTCTTATTACAGTCTTATTTTTCTTGTTACATTCTTTCCCCTACCTAATGTTATCGACGTGAATCTTTCTCATGGTTAACAATACAATAATTTTTCTTACAACCAAAAAAGTCACCTTTTTGATTGTACTTTAAGGCCATTGGTTAAGCCGTACACCTGAATAATTGTACTAAAGACTTTATAAGTAAATATACACAAAATTATGACTAGTTTCACAGTCGAGAGAAAGTCTTGATAATACTTTCTCTCGATTGTGAAACTAGTCGTAATTTTGTATTAATTTATGTAAAAAGTCTTTAGTAAATTTTGCAGGTGCACGGCTTAATCAATGATCTTAATGAACTACAGTACACGTAAACTATTACTCCATGTCTTGATTGTACTTATTTTCACTAAAATCTCCTCAATTTATTACAAATTTCTCCCAAGAAATTGATTATATTCCCTCTTTTTTTTATTGCTTATTATTTCATTGACTTTAAAGACACTTTTTCATCCACCCACAGGCTATGCTCATTCTTCCGTGAAGATGAAAAATTAAATTAATTGGACGAAAAAGAATCAGCTTACTTTAAATCCAATTTCCCTGTCATAGAAACTCGTTCTTTTGATTTCATGTTAGAAGAATCTTCAAATTGGATTAGTTCACGTGAAATGAAAGTTAAGAGGATGTCTAATTCTTCATTAATTGAATATTCAGTTAATGTGATTACGAACTTCGTTGATGGTTAGCGATTTGACAGCCTGATACGAGTATTTTTTTTTAAATATAACTGATGATGTATCACTTTTGAAGTTCGGCGTTGAAGATTGATATTGACTGAAAAAGTATTATTTAATTAATTTCAAAGGTAATTTCCAAGTTACAGTAAAAATTTAATTTAATACGACACAATCCTACCTAGTTGAGACCTGTAACTAAAATGATATTGACTTCATTTACTGTGTGTAATGAAATTTGATTATGTAGATTTTCATCTATTTTACTAGAGGTTAAGTTTTACAGTTCTTGACCAAAACCGGAATTGAAAACATTTTTAAAATTTAGAAGAGACTTTGGAATTTTAATTGCATTTAATAACTTCAAAATAAAATAGTAATTGTATTACTGTAATTTTTTACAGCATTTTTTGCAGCATTACTGCATACTGAAAGGTAAAATCCCATTACTGGAAATCGCAGAACGCGGGACAAAGCTGAAACTGCGATCGTTCCACCCCTCTAGAAGGGGCTGGATAATTGTTTGTTTCAACTTTCTGTACATCTCTGCATTAATACATATATTTGTATTTCTGAAGCTTTTGCATTTTTCTGAGCCCCTGTGGAACTAAGGTTTTAATCATCGATGTTATTCGATTACCATTTTGCAGAATTCTGTTACAATCCGTTTTAACGTTGTCCTTGAATATTTTTTTTAATTGTTTACTCTTAAATTCGGTGAACTCAACATCACGCAACAAATCATCCATTATTATCCCTTTATTGTTGATAGGCATATCAACACAGTATCAAGAATAATTGTAGTATGATCAAATGATAAGTTCATTAGTCAATGTGAATCTTCTTTATTCTTTTCTTTCAATTTGGTAATCGTTCATAAATTTATAACGCTATTAACATTTCTTTATTCTTTGTCTTTCTTTATCGCAAGAGATTTGGGCACTTTATAATTACAGCATTTCAATGCGTGTTAAATACAATATTTCGATATTTTCAATATTTCTATCAGTTCCTCTTGATGTCAAACTTACTGATAAATCTAATGTTATAAATTTTATCAGTGTACTTAATTTTATGTATTTAATTACATCTCTCACGCATTTATATAACTGATTTGTCCTTTTACGAAAGGACTTAAACATATCCACAGATATAAAATAAGATGAAAGAATGGATGTATGAAGCATAACTTTTGTGAACGACTAATGATCAGAGTGTGTTCTGATCAGCAGTGAAGTGAGCTTTCTGTTATCTTTTAGGGCTGCGATCAGAAAAGGGAACTGTAGACTAAAGATGACTTCTTTACAAAATAGACAACAATGGGAAGAAAAGTCTTTTTAGACCAGAGATTTTTTTTTTCAGGGCGAGCATCAAATGGTCAACTTAAAATATTTTTGTGGATAATGTAAGAATATTATAATAAAGAAACGGAAATTTTAGGCACTTTACGAGAATTGCCAGGGCGTGCCAATCTGTTTGTAAAGTAGATTCAGAAAAATTGTTTCAGAAGTCTATTAGTTTAGGAAACTTACTGGCGAAAACTTAAGCAATTTGACCGACAGTCAAATAACAAAGAAAAACAATCTGTTGTGTAATTTTTAAGACTATAATTTTTAAGACTACTCTTTCTAGTTGATATATATAATATAAAGCACCTTTACGTTGTAGAGGCTAGGGCGAAGCCAGGCAGACATGACCGTTGCCACATATTCTCGAACTGCTGTACTCAGATGTACGAAGTTTGTTTCGAATATCTTGGTTTGATTCACTTTCTTTTCATAAAACAATTTCCATTTACTACCCTTTAAATAAAAGCAACCCCATACAGTTAAAGGATATGGGGATTGTAAAAATACCAAATGCTTTTAAAGTGTGTTGATATGTTGATGTCTACAGAAAATGATACTTTTTTAACGAAATCTTCACAATATTACTGCCTGAAATTCCGAATTTAAGCCTCGGGAATTTAAGCCACGAGACAAATAATCTCCAGAAAAAAATAACTTAAAAAAGATATCGATGATATTTAATTTCCTTTTTTATTCAATTTAAAGTTTTCTCTAGTTTATTCTGATAATTGTGTAAATAACTCCTAGATAAAACATTTTGCTTTTCTAAATGATACGAATTTGTGCTGTTATAATGATACGAATGTTATTTTCAGATTATCTTAAGATGGAATTTATTATGTGGGTGTTATTGATGAATTAATTTTGATGCAAATTAAACGTGTAAGATAACTAGAAAATATTTAACATGCGTAAATTTGTTTCAGATAAAAATTACAGCAGCTGCAGCACTTGATTAAAAAATGAAAAATATTTACAATTAAAAGCTCCCTACTAGGCCTAGTTGCGTCCAAATTGCGGATTCCCTCCGATGTCCAATCCGTAATTTGGACGGAGCTAGCAGGGAGCTTTTAATTGCAAATATTTTTTTCATTTTTTAATCAAGTACAGCGGCTGTTGTAATTTTAACAACTCTAGAAAACTTCATTGAAATATCATTATAATAAAGTATGGATTAGAAATAAAAACGGATGTGGTTTTCAATTACCATTCTGTTACAACTGTAATTGAAAATAACATCCATATTCTGCTGATGTCTATTGGTTTAACAGTTGGCTTCGTAATTCATGCAGATGCTTTATTTCTGTAGAATGAGTTTTCTATGTACACTCATAACAGTTCTGTTATGTTGCAGAAATTATTAAAATTACAAAAAAAAATGATAGAAGGTTTCGTTTTAAAACAAGAAGTAACACTAAACTTTTTGTAACTGTGAGGAAAGAGCAGGAGAGTTTAACGACTTAAATCAACTGCTTCATGTGTTCTAAGGGTATTTGCAAAGATTCTGATTTGTTAAGAAGTAGTCACATGATATGTAGTAACTTGAATCAAATCTTAACGGTTTACATATCTGTAACAATCCAAATAAAATTCAACGGCTAAGATTTGATTAGAAAAGATTAATAAAGTTCATCAATATGAAATGAAAGGAGTTTATAATAAAAACAATAATTCATTATAATATGCAAGAACAATAGAAAGACGCATTTAACAGTTATTTCTTTAACATGAGTAGATCAGAAACGACAATATATAAATATTCATGTATCTATTTCAATAAGCACACATATCAGATACTTAACGATTTTACATATTACTTATTTGTTCCATAACTACGCTTAATTAACTGCGTTCGATTTGTTCCTTCACAATTCATATTTTCTTATGAACAGATATGACTATTTATTAGTTTTAAAATCCGGATGACATTTCCAAATCTGCAACATTTACTTTTGAAACTTTAAACTGTAAATCATTTAAACTGTTGTTACTTAACTATTTAACATTACCGATAGCATCTGTTAAATAGGATGTTGGCTGTAGAACTACTCGTTGTATTAGTTCCCGGTTATTAACTTTAGGATACTTAGTAATTGAATCATTTCCATAATAATTAATTAATTGGAATTCATTCTGATAGGAGTCGGTAAGAGCGCATGTTTTAACGTAATTAATATCCATTGATTAATGACATATATACATCTATGCATTTCGAATGGCTTTTAATGTCACGTGGGTAGAAGAGATGAATATCACTAGAAAGACCTGTTGATTATTGTATTTAATTGATGGTTGTTATTAATCCAATTGTTTTAAGAAAAACAGAAAAGAATTTGTAAGTGACTTACTTCATCTCAAAAACATTCTTAAGAAAAAGCAAATATCTATAACACATCCTTTTTCTCATTTAACGATTATCAATAGTAAAATAACCAAAAGGATGTAAAAATCTACGAACGAAACATCTCGAGTTTTTCTTATTACTGAAGAAAGCTCTCCGTTTAAAACAGCATTAGATTAAATAAACAGAAGCAACAGAAGTGACTGCAGCCATTTAAGTATTTATTATTTTATTATAAGAATACTAAAAACTAAAAATTATAAGACTTCGACTTCTGACGTAAGTAATTAATAATGCTTTTAAATATTAAATTCTAAATCAAATCACGATATATTTCAAATTCGCGTCTCCATTAGCTCTCAACGCAGTTTAGGTATTATGATTTTCAATTTAATTTGCTGTAAGATTTACATAAGCAGTTTAATTTGCATCCCTTTGTTCCAACCACTGCTTTACCTAATCTCCGGGATTAAAATACTAATTGAAAGACCGGCCATAATCCAGAAACTGTTTTTAATAATTGTGATTTTCTTAAAACTGCTGTGCGATAATGTTCACTGTCATTTTTGTATATACCAACTAAAAAGACATACTAAAACATATCTCTTAAAAATTTTCACAACAGATTGTCAATTTTATCAGTAACTTTTAAATAATTACACCATGAATAATTACACCATAACCTCCAATCTGCATCATCAGGTTGAGGCTTTCAATGTCTAGATGAATCTTTAGTTTCCTTTGACTTCTGTTAGACAGCTAGTGCATGCTTTCTTTCTGTTTAATCAATGTAATAACTAATTGTAATTATTATTACTCACTCTTGTAACATTCTAATAGAAAGAAAGCTTACACCAATATTACTGTTATTCGCTATCAATTGCCTACAGACATCTAAGATGAACGGTAGATAAAAAGAACCAAAATTTAATTTTATATGAAAAAATATCAGGTTTTCCAAAATGGAAAGTCGGATGGCTGATAACTGCTCCTAGTTAGTGCAGCGTCACAATTATAACGTAGTTATCAATCAAAATATACATCCAGAAATGGCGACAGACTTCTGCCAGCGACTGATAAGGACATCTATCCCTTGTTGTTAGAAATTAGGGGACCGCGAGCGGACAAACTCCTCAAACGCAGTTTTCATCTCGTCTGTCGTGGTGAAGCCGTTTCCGTCTAGGAAGTGAAGCAGACATTGGTTGTCTGATGGCAAAGGTTTGGGGAGTATGGTGAGTGGGGTTCGAGGGACTTTAAGCCATGTTCGTGTATTTTCTACACTTTGGTCGGGATCCGTTGCAATCAAGGCCTGCAACTGATCATCGTTGATGGTAGGTGAGGATGACCATGAGGTTGATTTTGGAAACTCTTGTTGACTGAGCGGAATTTATTAAACCAACGGTGTACTGGTCGTTAATCATCAGTTACATTTTGTAGCACAGTATGGAAGGTTGAATTCATACAGAAAAAGTACTCAAGTGTCTGTGATTGAGACAACATATAATAATCCATATAAAACGTAACTGCATCGATAACATTTGTGGAACATGAGAGCATGGGTTTGAACCTTCTCGGCACACTAGTGGATTCGTCCTACTATAGTAGGCAAAATCCAAAATTTGATTTCGGAGAATTTGATATTATTGAACAATTAAAAGTTAAAACTGTAGTGAAACATTCGATGAATGAGAAATTTGTCTGCTTGTTGGTAGTTTTCGTTCTTGCCACAACTGCATCTCAAAAACTGAATAAAAGTCTATTTTCTTTCATCTACTGAAATGCTTTCAATAAAAATTCTGTAATATTGAGAAGCTACTCAATTCTTTAATTCATGTACATTAAATTCAAGTAGTTGCAAGCTGGCATCAACAGACCAATCAAGGACAATACTGATTTTCAACTTTCATAATATTGATTTTATATCATTGTTTATACTTCAGCAATTTAATGACCACTCCAAAACAATAGGACCAAAATTTCTAAAGCAAATAAACCTGTTCATGTTTTCTCTTCGTTGTTCAACCTTTCTACAATATAAAATTACATTCAAATGACAAATACTCATTAATAAGACTAGTTTTACAATTGACTCATTACTGGAGGCGGAAATGAACACGCCGGAAATAATGAATCACTAACCTTTGAAGTTGCATTCAGTTTTTGTGTTAAACTAACTTAGTTAGCATTTCTTGGAAATATTTGTTGGTGTAAACGAATACAGAGTGGAAGTAAATGTTCTTTTTAAGAGGTACTTCAGTGTTCAATCAAAGCACAGGTATCAAAGAATTAATTTTAAAGCTATTTTCTTTAAATTTTTTCTAGATATTTTATTTGTTTATTTATTACATAGAAAACGTAAAATTATAGGAATCATTATTGGTTCCAAATAATAAAAGGTGCTTATATATAAAATATATAAGGTTTGTTTTTTTTGTTTTTTTAATATCAAAAGCAAGAGCATTACGAAAGTGTGCCGAGAAGTGGATAAATAAAAATATATAGAAATTTGTTTTCCCTATATTTTTAATATTTTTCTTTACAATTGCAAAAAAAAAATCGACCATCAATCACCTGACATTTTACTAATTAGGGGAAGGGTGGGAAAAATGATCCTCTTAAGGAAAAATGGGTGTAGAACTTTTCTAAAATGATTTGGAATTCTCTTCTTTCAATGCCATGAATCTCTGATATTTTATCTAAAAAATAACTTTGTTTGAAATTGTTTGATCGAAATTCTGACCATGTTAAGACACGTTTTCAAAAAATAGTGCTAAAGGATCATTTTGCCCACGGGGGTTGGATAAAATGATCACCTGGGTTAAAGTAATGGGATTTTTTTCTTTTTCGCATTTTCTTAAAGACAATTGAAATCAAAGAAATAAAATGCAGATATAAAGCCCTAAAAGCCTTTTTAATTTAAATAATAATTTATGGCAAATTCAACTCAATATGCTAAAAATTTGAATGTATTTTAAATCAAAATATGGCTAGAATAAGGATAACAAAAAACCTTTTAACAACTTTCAATTTTTAATGAAGAATATTGAAAAATAACATAAACCTCAGCTATAGTTTAAAGTTTACAAATATAAAACTATGAATTTATTAAGAGTATAACAGGAAAAAAGATGGAATATGTTAAATTAAGCTCACTCCAAATAGATTCAAAACTTAAATCATTCTATAAAAACCTTTTTCTGTCTTGCTTAACATTCAAAGTAAAAAAAATAAACGATATTTTTTTAAACAAGGGAAAAAAAAAATCTACTTTGACTTTTTTGAAATTGATTGAAATCGCAAACTACCCAAACCATTCATCACACAATCATCACCCAAGTAGTCTTCGTGGTTTTCATCAACACCTCTACTGATAAACCCTTTTTACTATCAACAGTTAATTTTGTAGGCAATTTTTAAGTATTCTAAACATCTCACCAAATTTAAATGTAAAAAACTACTTTTAATACTAAAAAGCAAATTTTCGAAAAGATTACGTCTTTTCTTTCTCAAGCCTGTTATTCTAGGCTTGAGAAAGAAAAGACGTAATCTTTTCGAAAATTTGCTTTTTAGTATTAAATGTAGTTTTTTACATTTAAATTTAGTGAGATGTTTAGAATATTTAATAGTAGAGGCTTTAGAAGGAAAGATCTACTAAAAAAGTATGGAATTTTTAAGTATAGTCAAAAGTTATATACAAGATGTTCATAATAAAAATTCACTTTTTCTAACTCTGTAAGTGGAAAACCAATCTGCGGAACGACGCATTTCACATGAGGACATCCGTGGCGATGGAATTTTGTTGGGCGCAAACAAAAAAAAAAATATATATTTCCGAAGGTGGCCGCTAGGGTGATATATGGCGCTGCAATA
The DNA here is from genome assembly GCA_023159025.1 of Thereuonema tuberculata. Lineage (NCBI taxonomy): Eukaryota > Metazoa > Arthropoda > Chilopoda > Scutigeromorpha > Scutigeridae > Thereuonema > Thereuonema tuberculata. The sequence goes on along the minus strand of JAFIDM010002131.1, from coordinate 49,878,368 downwards.
TTGTAGTGGATAATATAAATGGCAAATGCACATATTTGGTGTGGTTTCACATCCATATTTATTGTCGGACCTTTTTTTTTTGAAGCGCTCGGTTCTAAGGGTCCCGTCACCTTCATAGTTACTGGCAAGCATTATGCATCTCTGTTAGCCAAGCAGGTGATTCCCACACACTTCAACAGCACTTCAACAATGTCATATATCAAAGAAAGAAATTAATCTAGACATTTTATCGATAGTTTTCGAAAGTAATTTTTAAGTGATGAGAACGAAGAAGACCAAAATAAATAAGTCTACGTTTTAAGATGTGTAATAAATAAACAACATACGAAATTTTATGAAAATCCTTTTTTGCTGTAAAGTTCCCATATTTCTTTTGGATCCCTCCTTCTACAGCCTCTACCATTAAATATTTCCAACATCACAAATTTAAATGTAAAAAAAAAACTACATTTAATACTAAAGCAAATTTTCAAAAAGATTACGTCTTTTCTTTTTCAAGCCTAAAAATAACAATT
>JAFIDM010002131.1:49863035-49877453 GCA_023159025.1 Thereuonema tuberculata | reverse complement strand
AAGAGAAAAAGACTTGTCCTAACCGGAAATATTGGCTGTAAGAAGAAGTTTATACAATCAGATGTAATAGAAACACATCACTAAACATAATTTGGCAGAAGATAGGTTTATTTAGATACACACAATTCCAACGGAAATAACGTAAAACCAATCACATGCGTGGTATTTATTTTACGACGTTGCTGAGAAGTTCCTCTTGCCCCTTCCTATTTTTTTTTTCTACCGATTTCTCCTGTTCCCAAATACAATTAAATTCCCTGCTGCGTAAGGTGGTTCCTGCGCCTACCTTCTCGAATTCTTCGGTTCGCTTTGTTTTTATAGGGTGTAATAAGGTGCATTCGGTGGTTTCACCTAAGAACCACTGAACTGACTTCACCGAGTCAGTCTAACGTCGTTGGCTTTTATACGGTTGATGCAAACTGCTTCCCGGAGCCAGAAACATGACATTACTCCCTTCCACAGTGCCAATTCCGTTAACTTCCCCTGGTGAAGGTAATCAAAAGAGAAGGTTTATATTTGATTTGATATCGAGAGGCTGTTTCCAAGCAAAGAATTTGAATCAAACACCCTCCGTTTATTTCCCTTTTTATTTCCCGCCACTGCCCTCGATCTATTTTTGTATCTATATACAAGTAAATAAATGATTTTTATTCTTTCTTTATTTTTTTGTTATTTATTTCACTTGCTTATTATTTAAAAGTATTTATTTTCTTTCTGCTTCTTTCACTGTCATCACTCTTTCTAATAAACATAAATGATTTATTATTTATATCATTTTTTTGTTAATTTTATCATTTATTTACTATGTATATGCTTTTATCTTTTTTTTTATATTCTTAGGACCTCTTTTTATATAAACACACTTAAATAAATGATCATTCGTTCAATCATTTATATATTATTTATGTTATTTATTTACTATTTCCATGCCTTTTTTCCCTTTGCTTCGTCTTTTATTATATGAAATCACTTATAAATGATTGCTTTCCTTTATTTTATCGTTTTATATATTTATTTTTTATACGTGAGTAAAATATAATTTGTTTAATTATTTATTTGTTTTCTTTTTTGATTTTTACTTTGCTCTTTACAACTATTTTTTTTCTTATTTTTCGCCCATTTCTATTGATTTTTTTAATAGCTATAAATAGAAAAATAAATAATTTTGTTTGTTATTTATTTATTGTCAAATAGTTACTGCTTCGAAATAAATGACTATTCGCTTAGTATTTGTGTTGTAAGTATTTTTTTCCTTCCATTCTCGTATATGCTCTTTCTTTTCAGACTGATCGTACAATGAAGTATTATTTTCACTTAGACATTTCTTTCTTTCTTTTTAAGCTCATTATTTTAAAATGATTGGACTAATTTTCTTAATATTTTGTTCTCTGTTTATTTACAGTACAACTTGAAACACGAGCACGATTGTTTTTGGTCCTAACTTATCGCTCACAATTGATACCCTCCCTCTAATCGCTGCATCCTCAATATCCGCTACGTAATGAAAACCTGATCGTTTTTCTGGTCTATCTATAGTACAAAAATCATTTATAGTACAAAAATCATATAACAAAATTATATAAATGATTTTTTGTTGATTACTTATTTAGTTGAAATTTCTTTCTTTTTTTCCGTTTATAATTAATTAAAGCCCACTTTGAAATTAATTTAAACTAAAATTGAATAGTTAAGTTTTCTAAATATATTTGCAAAATATCTTAAATAAAAAAGCAATAACTAAATTTAAAAATAATATTTTTTTTTTTTTTGCAGATACATTTATTTTTTAAATAAATGGTTAAATAAATTTACTTGGAACTATATCGAAAGACTTTTTTCTTGGTATAAAACGAGTTAATTTGAAATTTTTCATTAAATTTCTATATAGTCATAAATAAAACGCTTCGGCTTATTGCAGCAAACAATACATAACTACACTCATCGCAGCAGAGTTGAGATCTCTCAGAATGCAATGCATGTCATCGACTGTACTGTCCTGGCAGTTTGCTCGGCATAACAGACTGAAAAAAAATGGCGGCCAATGCTTCACATTCAAAACTTCGTCAAGCACAAGCTATCAACCGTCAATCCAGGGAGATTATTCTTAACATTGATCGATTATTATTCTTAACATTTCTGTTAACGAAATTACTCGTCAACGAAATGATAGGCTTTCATCAGCAAGACCGTTTGCTTTCCTACAACGGACAGCATTTATAGCGGCAAAAGTAGTCGATGATAATTTTCCAGAGGACTCAAGCACCGCTGCGAATATTATAATTCACTGATTTTCCGATGTACTCACTTTTATTGGAAGCGGTTACTGTAAGAGAATCAATAATGTAGAAAATGTTACTGTTTAATCTTAGGAAACATTACTGAAAATTTCGTTGTTTAAAAAAATTTGAAGATAATGAAAAACAGAATATGTTAGATTGCATAACTTTCACTACTACGATTATGAACGGTTTTTAACTAATAAAATGTGATTTCACAATTTTAAGGTCTTTTTCGTTGCTTTTAAATTAGAAATACGTATATTGCGCTATCCATCGCATAGAGATGACTTAGTATATAGAAATGAGGCCAATTTTGCTTCATTTATTTTATCAATTTTGCCTCAATTGTCAATTTTGTTTCTTGCCTCTTACCCTCTCGGCAAGAGGACTAGAGTCTGAAGTGTTGTGCTCAAATTTTAAATAGATCATCCTACCAAAAAAATTGGGCCAAAATCCTATGTAAGAGTTTGAATGGGCTGATAATATTTGATTCGAGTGAGCATGCGCCAAGGAGTAAAGGAAAGTAAAGGGCAGTGCTATATAGTGCTTCCTTTCATAGTTCTGTACAATTTTCCTAACTCCCCCCACATCCCTCTCTTTATGGAAAATAAGCATGTAAACCTACTTCTCGCGGCGCCATACAACTCTCCCACTCACAGCGTTAACGTATCTGCGATTTTTCTCATCACGCTTCTGTCGCTGGAAGTGAACACTTCGACTTACCGAAAGGTAAGTTATGACCTTGCAAATCGGTATATCGGAACAACAACTTCTTGAAATAGGAAATGACTACCAGCTAAAACTTGCAAGAAGTTATTACTATGACTACATCCAAGCTACTGGTAAATGGGAGTTTCAGAAAGCCAATTTTGACTCAGCAATCTTCAAACTGCCCGAATTCATTCAACTTAATATACCAGCTCATCATGCCAACTTGCTACGAACCAAAATGATCTTACGACACTCTGCTAGTAAATCGTATCAGCAATTCATACTGGTAGACTCACTGAACCATCTGCGATACTAGGATTTTACTGTCAATGTCCTAGTGGAGCTCGCTCGTGTCAATCCTGTCTTCACATGTTTACCATAATATATATAATTGGATATCTTCGCAATGAACCAGAGCAGTTTAAAGTACCCAGCTATTTTCTTGATGGCGCGCTTCCTTCTTACCACCCTGATGACGATGAAATATAATAATTATTGATTATCTTTCGTGAACTACTTTTTTGTATATAGTTGCTTATCTGTTCTAATTAAAAGTCATTTCGATTCAAATATAACTGTTTCTGTGTGTTTAATTGATTTTTGATTTAAAAGTTTTTTATGTTTTTTGAAAAGTACGTCATCTTCCGGCTGATTTATGGAAGTTTTTTGCTTGTTTTATATGTTGATTTTAAAGCTCTTTTATATGCCGTTTTAACATTTTTGCACAATAGTGTGGTTTTAGAGAAAATTAGAATTTTAAAATTTTTACTTGTGTTTCTATGGAGGCTTTGACCCTAATTTTTGCAGTGTTCCGGGCTACTTTATGGGAACTTTTTTACATATTCTGGATCAGCTTGCGGAGCATTATCAGAATCTAGTGTCAAATCTTTGCACACTCTTACGGGCATTGCAGCCATAGGCCAGGGTATTTTAAAGAGATCCGTCCAACCGTTTTAGACGATAGATTCGAGGATTGTAATAAGGGATGGGAGACCAAAATAAATGTGCTTAAGTTTTAAGCTGATTCAAAAATAAGCCAAGTGTCAAATTTATGAAAATGCTCCAGCCGTTAGTTGCGATTACACGAAAAATGGTCAAGTGGAAAAGTAAAACTTCTTACACTCAGTCAATATAAATGAATTTCAATGTTTGCTATTGTTAATTTCTAGACAATCTTTCCTGTTCCTGTTTCCTGAAAATAAATTATTCAAATGATGAATTTCTGACACGTTTTTATAACTCTGCAAATGAAAAAAAATGATGAATTTCTGACACATTTTTAGAACTCTGCAAATGAACAAAGTTTGTTATTCTCATTCATTTACGATAAGAAAGGACAACGCCAGTGACAATCCAACACCGACTTATGTGAGTGGTAAAATGCAGTTGCCTCTTTTTGTGCTTGGAGTGCTGATATATGGGGAATGAGGGTACAATGAACAGAGATGGAAAGATAATACTTCTCCCCAGACTGTTATAAATTCATTCAGATATTCTTCTACCACATGCAAATGGTCATCGAAGCAGAAAGCTAGTTACCTATCTAATAAATGATTTATGTAACTTATTTTTGAGGCGAAATAAACTCGATCTCATTAATCAAAACTAACTTAAAATGTCTTAAAAAAATTCGCGCTTTTATTATCAATGCATGGAGGTCTAATTAAATCAATTAATTTGGAAAAATAACAAGAAGCCAGAAGCAATGGACGACAATTATAAGATATAAATGGAAAAATGCCATTGAGATCTAATTAAGAATGAAATGGAGTTAATCTTAATTGGATTGAATCCGTTTTTATTTATGATAGAAAAAATATTCATGTTCAAGTCTACAATAAAAGTCAATGAAACTTTGAAAACTGTTAATTGGAGAAACTGTATCTTCAAAAAAGTTCAAAATCGACTGAAAAACTAGTTCGAAATTACGTTATCTGAAGCAAAATCATCTTATCTGAATATGAATGAATGTTTATTTAAGAATTACAATGTATCTGGTAATTCTTTGAGATTGTTTTTTTTTTTTAAGTTTCACTGAATCCCGATGAATCTTTTCTTTTTATTAAAGCATAATATAAGGGCTAAGAATACAGTTCTCGAAGCCATTCTGCTTAAGCTTAAATCTAGATATAAGCTCAACTTACCACCGTATACCGTAGACTGATATGCAGCGCTAGCAGAGGGTGGAGACCAAACTAATTGCGCTCACCTTTAAAACTGGACCATAAATGCAATTGAATCAAATTTTAAAGTAAATCATCTAGTAGTTTAAGTCAGAAGTTTCGCGGTCAGTTTTGAAGGATGGGAGAAGTGGACACTAGATTAAATGAGCCTCTCTCCCTAAGTACTAACTTTGATGGAAATTTCCAGCTGTTGTAACGTGATACTGATACAAACATACAAATTTATAGAGGACAAAAATATTCAAATAGAATAGTGAGACTTTGCATGCTTAGTAATCAACACTTTTGGAGAAATATGAATGATCCAAACTAAATCTATTAAATAAAAATTTGTAATACTTTCAGCAACAGTTAAAAACCACTAATCATAAAAAAGGGAAGCATAGCAATAGTAATAAACATTTTTCTGATTATCATTGTTTTCCAATTGAATAACGAATTGCACCTGTAACTTTAGGTAAATTTTGTTTTAATCAGTGAAGAGTCTTCATTAATATCCATATTAGCGATTTAGATGTCCCAACACTCCACCTAGTGGCCTTATAGTGAAATGCAACTTTAGGGATAGGACTGCGGTTTTTTTTATTTATAATAATGGCTGTATATGACTATAAATAGATCCTTTAGGATGTAGATAAGTGTAAATTATACAGAACATTCTACTATGATGTCTTAATCTCCATTTTTCTTAGGTGAATGTAAAGTAAGGATACTTCATACAGTTGAGATATTATGAACATGAAGCCAATGTTTATGATTATCAATACAATCTTCCAGTACCATCTGTAACATCTAAATGGTGTCGCTTCAATTTCGACTCCGTTGAAGATAGACTACAAATATCAGTCTAAATGTAATTATACAAAAATTCTCAAATATTCTTCTAAAAAGGCAATCACCACTGACATAATGCACTTTATTGGTTTAAACCTAAATAACATCAAATGAATATTACAAAGAATATCACAACTGGGATGATTTCTGTGGCCGGAATAATGCTCGATAATTGAATGTTTAATTGAATGTTTCAGGGTAAAAAAAAGGTAACCTAAATCCTCTATTTCAGTTATATCTACCAAGATACGTTAATTTTGCTTTCTTTATAGCAAATGTGATGGATTTTGCATAATATAATTTGTTGGCATAAATATTCATCCATAGCATTAGAGACTGGAATACTAACTGCATCATTCCAAAGCCAATTTTCGCTAATGTGGGGCAATCGCAATAAACATCATCGATTGTGGCATTCTCTAAAGCTTCATTTGCATTTATACAAAGTTGGTATCTTAGTGAGTGAACTTCACGTTGGAATTTATTAGCAAATAGATTTACCACGTTGCGCAATTATTCAACGTGAAATCGCATTTCACAAAAATAACACAACTTGAAGCAGAACCTTCAGTTAACACAATCTATACAAATCATAATAACAAACAACAGAAACTTTATTTTTGTAATTTGATTATTCGTCACCTTAGAAAGTTTATTGTCTTATTTTAAGTAAAGGAAACTTTTCCCTTAGACTTTACAGAAGTTTACTTTCTGGAAGAGTTGAACATATTAAATTACTTTTCAATTTTAGGAATTTTACAGAATGCAAATTCCTAAAATACAGAACATATAGCATATAAACTTATAGATTAAATACAGAACTTACAGAATAGAAGTTCTGAATCTAACACATCTCTGGGAAAGTTTGCTGGGAAGTGAGGAAACCAAAGTTTCAGTCAATACATTTGCTACAATAGTTTCCAAACTCTAAAATCGATAAGACGATTAGGATTGAGATAAGATCATTATTTCCCTTAGAAATTTCACAATTAATTTTCTTAATCTTTAACTGTAAGTGAAGTAGTAACGATATAATAGTAACGAAATCTATAATTCACGAAGGACATGCAACGTCTACTTCTTATATAGTAACAGAGGAAAAAAGGAAACTAATAAAACAAAAGAGGGTCGTAAAAAAATTAGAATTCCATTTTGATCCTCCATTTTGGAGGATTCCATTTTGGTCCTAAGTATCATCATGAGCCAAAGTGGTTGCTATGTTAGATGATTATATTGTCATGCTTTAACGAATACTCGTTTATCCTGTTATTCATTTATGGGAATTATCTTTTGCACAAATATTATTGTGGATTAGTGACGTAATTCTCAGTCTGTATTTGTAAGGAATAATTGCGTACATCCGGCTTTCTATTAGCTTTCCTGGCCAGCCTCTCTCAAAGAAAACCACCAGAATATGGTAGAAGAAACGATTGTACTATTGATAGAGCAAAATATAGAAACTTCCGCTGCTTACTTAGGTTCTTGCGATTCGCAATAAGTGACTTAACCAATTGATCACATCAAGATGTTAATTGTGACTATTTTTTTACATTTTAATAAAATTCTTTCTAAAATATAAGAGTAATCATATCATTATAAAAACTTTGCAATTCATAAGTAATTTCATAATTACAAAGATAAAAGACACATTTTGTTCTTTTTATGGATGGACAGAACAAACTATTGCCTTAACTCAAAGTCTCGAATTCAAATACAACAGCTGCATATTATAAATGAGGAAGTTTTGTTTTTTTTTCCGTAGGCTTTTCCCCCCACTCATTTTTGCTTTGAATACTTTTCGAAGGCTTCTTTATGAAAATTCCTATCTTTACGACTTAAGTGAACAGATTGAGGAGTGGTTACTTTGCAAGATGAGCAAAAGAGACTGGTGTGTATTCAGGTATCGCTCAGTTACGTCTAGTCGTCCGCGACTTCTTCGAAGGTCAAATGCACGCATTGCCACATCAATGATTGCAGGCTACATTATTAACATTTCCACAGACACAACGACCGGGAGAAGAATAAAAAAAGAAGATGGAGAGAAACGAAAAAAAAAGACAGAAATTCGGAAGCTATTCAAAGTAGAAGATTAGGAAATGCAGGACATTGATTTTAAAGTCGCAGCTTTTATTGGTCTAATTCATAATAAGATTTCGTGTCTTATGAGATTTTGTGGGACATTTGAGTCATATAACGAATAACATGAGATTTTGAAATAAATTTACCACAGATGATGAACCTGATATCGGTCTAATAAAACGTAAAGAATAGCAAAAATTAATTTTCTCGGTGCTCATTTTAATGGAAGAACAGAAGAAAATAAAAAAATAAAGTTTATATGCCTATCAACTTTATATCTCTCAGTTTCATTTTTCTTAGTCGATTTACGAATCACCTGTGTTAAGAATGAAATATAAAATTTTCTAAATTTACACATTGTTATGAATGAAAATTAATGTTACTTGCTAATATTTCTTAAAATATTAAAAAAAAAATGCGGGTGTTTTGATATGTTTATTTGTAACAAAAGAAAAGGTTTAGGCTATTTTGTTTTTAGTACAAGGTTACAGTATTTCATTCTTATCCTTTTTTAACTAATATTTTTATTGGATATTAATTGTCACTTAATCTCTAAAGTTTTAATATCTTAAATAACAATAAAACTGTTGCCCAAGAAAAAGAATGTGGCACTAGGAAAGATGCAAATGAATAAAAGCTTAATTATTCAAATTTCAAGTGGTTATTTGGGATTTGGTATGTAAATTAGATTACTGACCGAAAACTACCAATTGGTTGACACTATTGATAATTAGTTGGTGAAAATGCTAACTACATGCCAACCATGACTAGCAATGACCCACACATAGAAACTGAATAGTAGTCCACTGCACATCGAAATATATATACAATAAATATGTAAAGCAATAGCAGTAATTCGAAATTTAAAAATAAGCTATAGATTTATAGATAAATAAAGTTTCAAAGTGTGAAAATATAGTTAGAATTTTCACACTCCATTTTGTATTCAACAGATACACTTCTTTTTAAAATGTTTCTCCTACCTTTTACAGACAAAGCCAACGAATTTCGTGACGTTAATCCTTGTTTATTTCTTGCAATACAGGTATACTGAGCTTGATCCGAAACACGATCCACCATGTCTATGATTAGTGTGCCGTTTTCCATGATCTTCTGTCTGTGGTCTGTAGGTAAAACGTTTCCATCTGTCAAATATAAAACTTGAATTTAGCAACACAATCCATAAATTTTTAAATTCCAATCTACAAATCATCGAAGAAGCTCATAGAAGTTAAATTCAATTACATAGCTTAAAAGTCGAGATACTGAAAAAAAATAATATTTTTTGAAATGCTGCTATACTATTAGAAAATAAAGTTTTCAGATTAATATTGGCATTTACATTACAAAGGCTATCTAAAATTAGTGAATGACAAGCATTAACTGATCCTCTTGCAAATATAAACATTGTATATTAGTTTACTAACGATATAGTTAAAATCAACATAGTTTCGTTCAACAATTCTTCGCAATAAACCTAATTTTTTTGACTCAATTATGATTAAATCCTAATTTTACAGCAATAAAAGCATTTATAAGAACGATTAGATTTATTGTCTAATCTCTCACACGAAACATTACCAAAGTCATTAAGTAATGAAATAATTAATAATGCAGTTTATAATTCTGAGTACTTGCTTTTTTCTGACTATCAAATTAATGATTAATGAGATTTAACGCTGTTTCTGGGTTATTCTTGGTGCCACTCTGCAGATCATTCAGGTCACTTTTCAATTAATAGTTATAGTGTACATACTTACTCAATTTAATGCTAGATTAGCTTCATCGGAACTAATACACAGCCATTTTGCATTTTGAAATTTTCTGCTTAAAAATTTGAAATGTAGAGTTGGAAATACTCCAGAAAAGCACAAACAAAAGAAAAAAAATATTTATCGAATTGTTATTTAAATAGTACTGGCCTTTTACAATCACTTAGCAACTAAAACGCTGTTAGATAAAAGTTGAAATAATGAACAAAAAATGAAGTGACTTCATAAAGAAATTAGTTAATTCACCCTACCTTTTTCCCAGACTATTGGTTCTAGAGGATGACCTGTGACCCGGCACTTAATTTTGATTGGTTTACCACTAACAGCTGAAATGTTTTTCATTGGCTTCACTAAAGGAGGTCCTGGAATTAAAAGAAAAGAATAAATATTTATGTAAATATTTAAGCAGAGTTAAGTTATAGGTAATATATAACTTGACGCACACAAAAAACCTTTAACAAAACAAAGATAAATATATTATCAATAAGATGTAATTCTTCTTCTCAAACAAATTATATAGTTAAACATAAATTAATCATATACAACACATCTCAAATTTTCGGAACGAACTTCATTCCTTTTTCAAGCTCAAAGACTAACAACAATACGAAACAATAAATAAAATTAACATAATTATGCTTGTTATCCAAAGATACAATTATGTACATAATTATGGACATTTTATTTATTGTTTAACATTTATTGTTAGTCTTTGAAGCTTTGAAAAGGAACGAAGAGTCGTTACGAAAATTTGCTATTTATATTATTTATTTACATAAATAATTTGTTTATTACACAAATAATTTGTTTTAGAAGTGGAATTATGTTTTATTCAATAGAATGAAGACAACTGAATTAAGGAGAAGATATGGCAATATTCTCAATAAATCTTCGCAAATAAATAAATAAATAAATAAATAAATAAATAAATAAATAAATAAATAAATAAATTTTCAGGTTTAAAATCTCAGTATTAACTATACAGCAATTCGAGTTAAGACATAAGAGATAATATCACTAATCAGTTCCATTTTTAGCGTAAGTTCAAAAATCACTAAGTAGAGTTTCACCTTTCATTTGTAGATAAAGTTGTGTTTACATTCACTAAAAAGTCCATGTAAAGATCACTGCACTATTAATATTCACACAATTTCGATGTACATAATTCAACTCTGAATATTTCTTTTAAATACATTAACTTATCTCCTTAGAAGTTGTACGACTTGATATGATCTTATGTATTCTAAACTACGATATTCTTATTCTTGCTTAGAATAACTTTGCACATAAAACTAAAAATTCTTCTATCATGTATCTTCAGGAACGTAGCCACATTGTATGAAACTAAAAGTTCTGCGACTTATTTCTTTCCGTCGACCTTCATTGGTACATCACAACGACATTTCACCTACTTCTGTCGCTTATTATTTCAAAGATAATCACCAGCTTTTCCTTTTCTAAAGCAATCACTATGTAACTATAACACAATCACGCTTACAAATGATTAATGCAATTATTGCAACTTATATTACAGAATATTGTTTTCAATAAAGATAAGTTATAAACACATTAAAAGTTCAGTCCAAGTGTTTACTAGTAGTTGTCGGCGATAGCTCATATGATAAGTTACATACCTTCGTACCAAGATGATCTTTCAAATCTGTCTAGAAATAAATAACGTCAAAATTTTGAAAATCTCAAGTATTCTGTAAAATTAAATGATGAAAAACAAATTCTTTGCGAACAATAACAAAAACATTGAGAAACGGAAAAATAATGAAGTGAAATCGAAAATGAAATATCAGACTTCAGTTATTGTAGACTTCTACAGAAAGAACAGCCTCCCTGATTTTGATAACAACAAATTGCTGAATTTCCTATTATCAAAATCAGGAAAGCTTTAAGTTTTCCGAAGCCCTGTGATTTTTAGCAACTTTCAACTTTGAAAAAATAGATATGGTATAACAAATAAAAATGACCTGAGAAAATAATAGGAAATTTCCGACGCATGAAATGTTTATTTTTTCGTCCAATCTCCAATAGACATAGTCTAAATGTTTATGTTTTCCTTCATTAGTTTCTCTCAACATACTGACAAGGTCTTCCGAGACTTATTAGTAATATTTTAAAAAACTCTTTACTGGACGTTTTCTCCAATGAAACTTGAAAAGAATAGTAATTAAAAACATTTTCTTCATGAAAATGAGGGTTTATTAAAAGAACCAAAAATACCACTTTTTCTATAAAGACCTTACCCATCTTATTCTCGTAATTCTTATGAATAATATGAAATGTCAAATAAATAAAAAAACAGATTTTAAAGAACACATTATTAAAAGTAATGTAATGTATAATACAACATAACTAAAAAAGTAATATTTTAATATACCCTGTTTTTTTACAAAAAAAAAGGGTCTATTATATTATATTTCCCTGTTTGTCACAATATAATTCCCTGTTTTATTTTACAAAAAAACAATTAATAATTCACTCATTTTAATGTGCAGCTGTTACAATAAACAATGGCACTGACCAATGTGCCAAGCAATAACTTCTTGATGTAATATTTCTTTTTTTTATGATAGTAATTGCAACATTTTTAAAATGTCAGACAGTCAAACAGTGATATGTATAGATATCATGAGTCTCATTTTAATCTCGAGAATCATCTTCTTTCATTGATAATACTTAAGGAATTTTTGATGTGATGATCGGTTATTTGAGTCAATAATGCTTAATTTGGGTAGTTCGCTTTAAATAGGAATGTGACACTTTGAAGATGAAATATTTTGTCTTAGTAAATACATGATAACATCGTCTGCAAACATGAAGTTTACCGTATTTTTTGATAAATGTTTTCTAGTAATAGCTTACTTAATATTATTTCGTATTTTTTTTCATACTTCTATCTTATACTTTCATATTATTAAAACTAAAACTTGATGTTCTTCTAACTAAAATACATTTTAAAAGTATTTTCACCTCTTCAAAGCCAATTTATAGGCTTACTCTTAGGTAGAAAAATATCAAAGTACCCATTATCATTTTCTGAGTTAGTCTTATTTTCAATTCTTACTTTACATATTACTCATTGTTTCTTTTTACTTTCTATAAAAAGAAGAAAGCTTTATATAAATAGATTGTACAAGCATGATGTAATGAATAAATTAATTAAGCATTAACAGAAAATAAACTCTTCTAGAAATATAAGCAAAAAAACAATCTGCTTTAGTTTGACATATGAATTTTGTATAAATTGGGAAACAAAGATTTAATTCGTTTGCACATTACATTCATGATAATTTAAATTTATGAAAAATTTTTCTGCATAATTAAGAAATGAATCATTGCTTCAGGAAGAAATAAATTCTCTGTAAATTACAATGATAAGTTTTTAAGAAAGCAATTTTCGTTGCCTATTCGCTTCGAAAAATCAATTAGCAGATTCTTTACAGCCTATAAGGACGCCAGTGTAGCGCTTAATTTAATGTAGCGGTAAATTCGCAAATCTCCAGAGAGTCCATCATGGTTGGAGCATGGTATCGATAAGGCTACGTTTCTAGCGTTATTAATAATCATTCTACCTTGTGGAAGAGAACAGAAAACGCCCTCTGCTGAACCCGAAATGAATTCCTTGACCAAAGTTTACTAATTCCTCGAGTAAAGCTCACCTATGACTTGTAATCTGCCCTCGTGCTCCTGAACTCCCCCGGGGTTGGTGGCAACGCATCGGTATTCTCCTCCATCTTCGAGCCTGACGCGGCTAATGTTGAGAATGCTGACCACTTCCCCTGCGGCAGTCAGAAAGCTGGGCTGAGGAGCCAAAGGGTTATCGTCCACAAACCAAGAGATCTCCGGGGAGGGGTTGCCATAAGACGAGCATTTAAAGGACACGGCTGATCCCGGCCTTACGGGCTTCTCCGGAAACGAATACCGCAACACGGGAGACACATCTATAAATAAAGAACAATAAAGATGAGTATTCTATTATTGTTTAGCATAACATTTAAGAAAAGAAGAAGATATATAAAGATAGTAAATTTTTAAGTATAGAAATCAAAGTGGCATTTGTAAGTGCCAAGAAAGTACCAAAGAGATCGGATTTTGATCGAGTAACATGTCTTCACGGAAGATGACAAAACAGAACTTGATGTATTAGATTTCAGTCTCGGGAAAAGGATTATCGAATTGAAATTTAAAATTAATTCGGAGAATTATTGATTTAAAACTGGAAAATCGTAATCTTACTTTGGCTATTAAGGAAGATCAATTTTGCTTTACTAGTTTCCTATCAATTCCAAGAGTAGTTTAAGCCCTATAAAATTATTAAACTTTCATTCAATAATCTCACAGACGTTCAGGATTTCTAAGGGAAAATAAAAATTAAAACAATTAAACACTGAGCTATTTTTGGAATTTTGGTACTGGGAATCCAAAACAGACTGTTTCAACGTTTCTAGATATCATTAGTTTGATTCGCCCAGTACTCAATAACTCAGTGGAATCAAAAGAGACATAAACAAAGCACAAATAAACACAGCCTTTTAGTTAAAAACTTCA
>JAFIDM010002131.1:49669551-49863025 GCA_023159025.1 Thereuonema tuberculata | reverse complement strand
ATTTATTTGTGCTTTGTTTATGTTTTTTTTTATTCCACTGAGCTATTGAGTACTGGGTGAATTCAACTGATGATCGCTATGCAGCATGAAACAGTCTGTTTTGGATTCCCACTACAAAAATTCCAAAAATAGCTCAGAGAATCTTTCATTGTGTGCATTTTTATCTTTATCTTTTTTTTTTCGTTAATAATATTCTTATGCACGTTAAATGTTGCTATTTTGATAGTATTTCTGTTCAAATGGAGATATTATTGTAAAAAAAAGGCATAAAATTGTACATAAATATGTTAATGCTAAGCTATTGACATTAATGTTGCTGTTGAAGTTGTAACAGGACTTAAATCATTGACATTTAAAATTAGAAAAAGGAAAAGCCGTTCCAAATGAAACCTTTACTGTATAGTTAATAAGTCAGTCATGGCTTTCGTAATGGTACTGGTAAATGCAATTTATTTATACAAATGCAGGATTATTTCATTTTTTTTGTAAGTTGTTCGGAATGCTGAGAGCTATGTTTATTCTTTTTGCAAGAGCTTGCTTATTTTTCTTTTAGCTAAGTTTTACTTTCCGGTACCACATATTTCTGATTGCTTGAATGCTAGGCTTACTGACAAAGAATTCTGGATGGTTGAAGTAGTTGAGAGACCATAAGGCAATTAAAGTTTGCTGCTTTGTAATTTGTCATTTAATTTATGATGATGATGGAGCGTATATTTTGGCTTTAGTAAGGAATCTGGGAGGAACATTTCATTTTTTCAGATATAACAATTTTAAAATGTTTAAGGTAAGTAAAAAAAAAAACAAGAGATGATAATGACATTTGTGGAGTTGTTATATTGCCCAAATCAAATAAATAAGGCATCAAATAAAAAAAATGTACTTTTCTTTTAAGAATTAACGAAATTTAATTTATTTTCGTTTGATGATAAATATGCTTATGAAGTCATATATTTCAATCTTCTGCTAATAATAAATTCAAAGTTGTTCAATTACGTAAAAAAGTGTTTCCAAATCTTATTTCACCATTACGAATGAAATTGTACGTTTGCTTAGAAATTTGTGATTAAAATTATCGTTATTTCAGTCAACATTCATGATAACAAAAATAACCTAGATATACAATTTTTGGGGGATAAGAGAAACATATAACATGTATACAATATATAACATATAGATTTGATATAAGGATGAACGTGCCATAATTCCTCATTCAAAAATAATTTATACAAATTTAGAATTCATTTCTTATGCACATCAAAAACCGCGGATTCATGCGTCTTACGAACGGAATATTTTTTGTGTAGTTGTAAGCAGATTTAAATTGTTTTTTAAATGCCTCTAGCGAAAATCATTGCAAAAAAAATAAAAAAAATATTTCAAATTCTATTTTTCGATTAGTAAGCAATTCTGAGATGATTTAAATATTTCCATTTCAAATGTAAATTTTTACAGAGTCTAACCTCGCAACATAAATTTAAAGCTGATTTGGTTATATTGGTACATAAGCATCTCTCTAAGATCACAGCCGTATTCAAGTATGTGAAGTAGATACTTAGAAATGTATTATCTGATTTAAAGGTTTCACTTTTGCCTAGATTCTTTTAGTAATTAAGAATTACTAAAAAAAAATGACTGTTACTGCCACTAATAACAAGTATGTTATTTTATAAGATTTTATAGTAGCCATTTAGGCTTTTATCGTCAATTGAAGCTCCCCTCTTCTCTAAGGTCTAAGGAAAACTTAAATCTAAAGTTTAGATACATTTGTCATGAAATGGAATTGCACATGATATATCCGACAAGTACCGTATCTTAAGTTGAAACATTAAAGAACATGGAAGAGCTGTTATCTTGCAGTATTAGTAAGTATTAGTATAATAAATTTTTGAACTTCCATTAAGTCTATCAACAATTCGTATTAGTTCTGAAAGCAAAGAGTATTGAATATCCTTCTCAATATTTTTGGCTTAGCTGGATAGCTTTTCAGACAGCTATCAAATCTTTCTCCTCATTGTCCGTTCTAATGGAGATGTAATGGAGATCCTCTTTCTCCTATGTCATGAGTTCTTTTAGATTATTCTATCTCCAGGCATAGCTTCAATGTGACCATACCAATGCAGACATTTCGCTCTGTATCCTGCAATAACAGTGCTATTCTAGTAGACTTTTAGTTCATATTCATGAACTATTTTTCATCCTGCTTTCACCAACATTCTTTCTCCAATTGATGAGATCTGGATGGTGTTATGCATCATTTGACACCAAATTTGATTTGGAGATACTCGCATAAAAGCAAAATGATGCACATTTCTTTTATGGAATGAAAAATGTTATATATCAAAATGAAATATACCGCACATGATGACATAGAGTTTCGAATCAAATATCAATCAAGTATATGAAAAAGGTCGTTAGTCATATGATGCAAATCTTATTCGTTGCGATTAGTCGATTGGAGTTTATTCAAAATTAATTTTCCGCAGAATTATGTTGAAATAGCAAGCAGGGGCAATTTTTTATAAAGAGTTTAAACATTTCGCTAGTAGATGGAGCAATAATGTAAAAAAAATATTTTGGCGCTTTCTCAAATGATGCCAAAATGAACACCATCCATTTCATATTAATAAATTGATGAGTTTTGCGTTATAATTGTTATTTTCTCGTCTTCATAGATTTCTCGAAGGTTAGTTTATACTCAGGCCTGTGAGGCGGATTATTCTAGATTGGATGTCATGAGATTAAAATAGAAGTAAAAACTCTTAATAGAGTTCTATGATAACAACCTACAGGCTTTACTACAGAAAACTATACAATAAAAACTGCCTTAAATTTCTAGAAACACAAATTATTCCTTTTATCTTAACTTTTTCGTCTTTTTTTTATCTTATTGACAAAGTCGTACATTCAGTAAGCTTATGTTTAAGTGTTTGGATCGATGAATTCTGTACAAACTTATGGAAGCAAGTAGACATTTTATAATGAAGAGGTTATCCTCCGATAATCGATGAATACATCTTTGAAAACTCAAACCACGATAGTTTGTTTGAACACACCGCGACAACTGTCTGACTGATCTGCCGTATATCATTCCATTCTTGATACTTTGTAGGAAGATATTCGTCGCAATGATCATCCGCTTTCCTTCAATGGTGCGTTCGTCGATTTGCTACATTCGCCATTATAAATGAAGACTTAGGGCTCTTTTATAGAGAACAAATCGAGTAGCAGATAAAGGAAGACCAGCGATGAAAATCCTTATGAAGGGAGGTTTTCATTGATCACCATCTTGGTCGATAAGATGTCTTTGTCTTTCTATGCATTTTCTCGATTCGTTACTATACATATCCACTTAGTCTTGTCGCAATGTAATGGTCGATGTAGGATGAAGCACACATCTTTGCCGATTTAACGTATCCTTATATTTCCTAAATTTTCAGACGAGTTGCATTTCAGTACAACTTTTACTTGCATTCTTCTATAGATTTTGCTATTTTAATCATCTACGACTACAAGTTCCAACTCTTTTTTTCCTCGGAGAAAAGAAGGGAAAAAACCCCCCAACAAAATCCAGTTTGAGAAAAAAAATCAACAGAATAATGGTTGAACAAAGTAAAAACTTCCAATAACATAAGATTACAATGTTATGATTTTCTTTTTCTTTGACTATTATTTCGTACTCATGTTTTCAGAAGACATTATTCTTAAAAGATTTTTTTTTAGGATTTGGTATCAAATTAAAATTCCGTCTAATAGACACTACTGATGCTGGGTAGCAATTTTAAATGCATAGTTCGAAATTTCGTTTTTCTTGATTTTAGAATGACACTTAAATGTGAGAGCAACTGTGTCCAAAAAGAATCCAGAGTAAATACAAAATTTTATGCATATCGAAGTTAAATAGTAAAAACGAAATAACTATTACTTCTAAAAAAATGTGTATGTACTGCTAATACAATTATAAGTGGGCTATGTGACAAAATTGTGGGTACAGTAGCCCAGTTTAGATGGTGGACTGTCAGGAAGGTTCAGTTCAATTCTCTGCGTGGTTGGGGATTTACTTTTCCAATGGTTGTTGTTTATCCAACGGACCTTAGGATTCAGCTAGTCCTCTCTCAAATGGGTACATGTTTTCGTATTCGGGAGTAAAAGATGGGTGAGATTCGGAATGACCATACGACCTCAACTAGTCGAGTATCGCTGAAGTCTAAACTTCCTGCTCATCCAAGTATTTGCATGATCTATAGCTGAACACATTAGCCTTTTAATTGATCATATGGCCGAAAATCAGCTGTTGGGTTTGTTTTTACTTATTTTTATGAGGCAGTTTCTTCTTTTACTAATCTATGCATAAAACAATAACGCGACAGAAAGAAGTATGAATGTGGTGGAAAAATCAGCTACAAAGGTTATATAGATTTTTTTGTGAAACTAAACTTTGTTTTTCCTCTCCTGAAAACTAAAAAAATCTGAAAAACTAAAAAACTTCCTATAATTGTCAATCCTTTTCATTAAAATGAATGCAGTAAAGGAAAAAGATATGTAATCAGCTTCATAATGAAAATGACATTACGACACTGATAACATACAATTATTGTTTTCCCTTATGATTTGGAAAGTATGATAATTAGTAATCTCTTTTCTAATTATCAAAGCGTAGTCTATGTCAAATTGGCTGTGCTTTATCTACTCTGACATATTTGAAATTCTATTAAAAGTTAGATTAGGTGAGAAGTTATATGTTTTCCATAATTATCACTATAGTTTCTGAACATTATTATGTACTTCCAAGTCATATATATAAATTACAAAGTAGCAGAATAAGATTCTCCTTGATTCTCTTGGAAGATAGATCTTAAGGTAAATTATAGGTAAGTTAATAAAATTTCTTGCATTGTCTTTCAAGGAATTCAAAAGAGCTTATTAATTTATTAATACTGGATTAGCTACAGATAATCTACACTAAATCATTGAATGAGCAGAACATTTTTTTTGCCTATTTAGAAAATAATAAAAAAAAAGTGATACAAAACTGCGGATTAGTTCACAAAGTTGAAAAAAATAGCTTACAAAATAATGTTGCAAGCAGGACATATTAATGTAAGGAGAGAAGCTTAAATTGTACAGTATTGTCTACAGAAGTATTTTTTTTTTCCAGAAGTAATTAATGTTTCAGAGTATTTATGAAATTTGATTTTTGATTTAAATGTAAAAATAAACAGAACTGTGTTTAGATCAGATTCAATCTTAAAACGCAAGATTCACTGAAGTTCATTTGCATGTTTCGAAATTCTCTCTCAGCTCCCAGGAGACTGTTAGAAATGAATTATAGCTTCATTAATTCCTTTCTCTCCCCAATTTCTAGTAGTCGTACTAAAAAGGAAAAAAAAATGCTTTGTTTATAATTAAGTTTAATGTCTGTTTTAATTAATACGTACTTCGGTTTCTTCCTTCAGTACAGAACAATTCTCAAAGCAGGGAACAGAATGAAATCTCGTAAATGGTATAATTGAAAGCAGTGTGGTTTTTTTTTTCTTTAGAAATTAAACATGGTATCATCTTACGACTTACTATCAACACTACTGGCAATGGCCGCAATGGCGGATTCCGTTCCTCAGGCGCCTCTCGTCTGCTGTCGAATTAAATGTATTGAGAAAAACTTTTTACTCATTAGTGAAGAATTAGCACGAAATGAAAGTTGAATTAGATCTTATAAATGGTAAACAAGATGGACGAGAAACCTGACAATAACAGCGGCTTTCGATAAAAATCGATATCGTCTCAAGAATAAGAGGGGGAAAAATCTAAGAAGACAGTTTTAATTAGAAGTTGGCAATTCTAAATTGAAAGTAAAGGTGGAAATTCCTTTAACTATGTATAAAATCACTCTTATCTAAGCGACATTGTTATGATAAATGAACATTGTATCGATTGAATCTTAATTTCTAAAAATCTTTCTACATACCAAGGAAACTTAACTTTATGGAAAGGAATCTGCCTGAGCTTTCATTACGTCTGTAATTAATGAGTCTTTGGAAACATTGTCTTTCCATGTTTATTACTTACTAATTTGCGTACCCGAATTTAAAGGTGTCATTGGGCCACTGACCTTACATAAAAGAGCACATTATAGTGCTTTTAGAAGACAAATGAAATTGTAAATTTTGAGATTCCGCAACCACAGAATGTTATATTCTAAGGAATGGAGGGTAAGGGAAAAAAGGAGTTTCTGCAAACAGGGTGTGGTCATTACATTGCGACCTTTGAAATCTCACGGTAAATTCATCAGGCTTTTGACTGTGACTTTCTTAGGTAAGAACCAAGCTTCTTAAAATAAAAGGAGGTTGACATTTACCGCAGACAGGATGAAAATTTGCCTTATTAAAATGATAAAAAAGACTTTTTCGCGGATTTTTAACTGATGAAAAGGGTGTTTTTCTTTTTACAGAGAGGTGATACATCATTTTATTTTTGAAAAGTATTTAAAAAAATTTTTTTTTTTTTGGAGATAGTTCAAGGCAAAATTTTGGCCATAATTCAAAATCGTTCCAAGTTGTAAGAAAATCGAAAAAAAAATTAAGTGTTACGTACAAGCAGACAGGCAGATTGATAGGTGATAAAGTTGAATTGTAAAGAAGTGGACTGTTCATCAGGCTCCGTAAATAAAATATTTAAAACTTTGAACTTTACTAATCACTTAGACAAATTCAATAATATTCTTTTGAAATTTACTACTGTTATAATAATAACGAAATGATGCTATGTAAGATATTCATAAATTTAAACTTTTATACCATTAAATTTGTTAAAAATCTTATATACATAAAGACAAATATTAAAAGAACATACGAAATACCTAAAGATAAATTAAATGAATTTGAAACTATAACTAAAATATTTATATACTGGATAATCAAGAAAGTTTTACCGCAAAATAGTTGCAATCATAATCTAAGATAACAAAATGGTTTTAACTTGATGATATTTTAGCTAGAGAGTTTTCTCTTAAATAATTCTTCATCAAATTACAATTATTAGATTAGTTAAGAAATATTTGCTTCTCCTAGAAGCATTAAGAATTTCAGATCCTTGAACATCCCAGATGCCAGACTTGCTGAAGACATTAAAAAAAATGTTCAACATGTCACTGGCTTAAAGTCAAACTACTTACTCCATTCAAAGAAAGCTTTATTTGATAATAAAATAAATCTTAGAAATCATTGGTGGATGAGAAACGTTGTAGTGGATCGAGGAACAACGGCGAAATGAGTCAGAATAACACATGATCAAATGATCAGAGAAACAACCCTAACACTGGCGTAAGTTTTCCAAGGAGAAACGTTCAACTTTCAAAGGGTTTCCAGTAGAACTAAAGTTAATTTAGTTCAGTATCACTAGCGTATTCCAATGATTTTTCATTACGAAACCTTATTCCAACATGGAACGGATGTAAACAAATGAAGCTCCATCAAATTAAAGCATTCAGTGATCACCCAAATTCTATGCAATTTGTCGGTAAATATGGAACAGGAAACAGGATTGGAATCGGTTCAATTTGAGGAAGTTCACGTGAAGCCCCCTGATGCAGCCCTTTGGCATTTTACAGTCACCGTTACAAAACAAGCCGAATTGATATTAAAACTGCTTTTCTTTTCAACAAAGCCTCGTGTAGTAATAAATGAACACAAGTATTGCTGTTGATAAGCTCGAATTGGCAATTCTAACAAAACTGTAAGTCGAAGTAAATTATTTTTTTTTTCCCTTTTTTAAGTGAGGTTCATAAAATAGTATACATTGTGTGCTTTCTCTCCTATGTCTTCTTTAATCTTCGCATGCGTATTTATGGCCTTGAAACGATCTCAGTATTGTAATTTGGGTGTGAAAGAGATATAAATTTCTGTAGAAAGGCACTATTTAAGAAATGTCTTCATTATTCACATTTGTTTCTATAAAGCCCAATCATTATTTCGTAAAGCATGCTATTCTACAAAATATTTACCCGTTAAAATACTCGTCGGATAAAGCATCATGAAAAGCTCTTTTCTGATACAAAATTCGACTACAATATTGCTCAAAGATTGACTTTTCTTAAGATAAATCGTTGTGCATGAGATCATTATCCAATCGTCGTAAATTGGCTTCTGTATGAAGCCAAAAATGCTGCAAGGATAATTACATAGGGAAAATCCAATTTGGATGGCTGTTCTCTTTTGTATTAGAGAATAAAAGGTGCATTTTTTTGTATAGTCTTGCTTTCCAATTTATATTGTCATCAATTTATATGTTATCTACTTTAGAAGGATTTAATGAGATTTTTAAGCTGCAGATATTATGAAGATTATCAAAAAAATTAATTTTAGAAAAATATTTCAAGGATGTTGTTACGAAATTTCTAAAGTTATAAATATTGAGTGTGCAATATCCTTTGAGGAAAAAGATTGAAAGATATTGTTTGTATTCTGTAAGAATTACGATGTTCAAAATAGAGGAGACTTTTTTTCTTCTTTTTCTATTAGTTTAATGTTTAAAAAATATAAAGATAAGTAAAAAACGCATGTTTTCAGGGAAGAGTTTCAAGCTTTCTCAAGAGTTTCAAGCTTTCTCAAGGAGTTCTTATTAAAAAATAAAAAGGTGAAGGTGTCCTATTACACGGCATTCAGGTCACTGAGTGCGCGAGAGGTTTAGGCTCCCAACGATCATCGGCTAACGGGACTACTTGAGGTACCATAACGACGCCTACCCGTCTTTAACTTCCGAGTAGGAAACCCCATTACATATGTAACAGATGAATGGGTGAACCCTAAGGTCCGTCAAAGGAGAAATAACTCTGGAAAGTTCTCACCGTCGAGAACTGACCCAGGGAATCTCTAGTTGGCAACCAAGCGGTTAAATCACTGGACTACGGACCCACTAAAAAATAATTAAAAACATATAGTTGATTTTCAAAACTTAAAAGCTATTCATACTCAAATTACCTTTATTTACTGAATTAATTATTAGTTAAATTTCTTCAGTAATTATTCGTTAAATAATGCATTATTTATGTAATGGCAAAGAAGAGTTATTTTATTCTGTAATAAATGTAACTGTTTTTTAATTCACTGCAATAAACTTCAATAAACTTGATAAGCCTCCCACGCAAAGACGATTAAGTATATCCTAACTGGCAATTGGGTATCTGCTTAGATCACCACTACTTGCCATTGTATGCATTCATCCGTAAATTGATAATGTTAACGGAAATGTTTACAAAAGACAATCAATTATCATTTTCATTCACTTGAGAGATGAAGACACCGGGTAAATGTCGAAGGCAATAATTTTCGTAACCGCATAAATATCCACAGCAAAGAAACAACACCACTTCATCATACTTTAGGAAAGGCATTTTCCCAATGGAGATAATTCCGACATAAATTTGTTCCGTACTAGGATTTATCACCACCACGGTCCATTCCCACTCTCTGCCAATTTCGCCGATGCAGCTGGAACAGATTCGGTTTTGATTAAATCCATATTGGGTTCGTAAAAAAAAAGAAAGACATAAAAAAATTTTAATCAGATTTTCGCGATAAAAAAAAGAAATAAAGATACAAGTTTCTTGTTCCTGTGATTGTATATTTTTTTTGATTCTTCGTAAAGTTTACGTAGCGGACATGTTAACTTTGTTCTTGTCTGTTCAAATAAAACTAATTCGACTGTCATAGGATCGATTTTCATGAAACGTGGAAAATAGCAAGAGAAGTAATGCCAATTTTTGTAGAAATCGAGTAAAAATTAAAAACTTTTCACTCTTTTCGAAAATTAATATAAAAGTATTTCAAATTCTCATCTTTAAATCATCACAATTTCACCATATGTTAAGAGTAGGAATACAGACAAAAACTGTTTGTTCATTTTTTTTGTACTAACCAACTAGTCAACAGTCTTCCACACTATTTTAACTATTCGTTGACTGAATAAATTTGGCTAGTAAATCTTAATTAGAACGAAACAGATTTCCAAGAACTTCTACGAGTATTTGTAAAAATATACATGTTTTACCTTTTCATATTCACTTTATTCATGGTCCTTTATCTGGAATATATTAGAAAATCCCTGTTGATTAATGAAAAAGTGTTAATATTCCTTTTATGGGAATCTCTAAAAGAAAAAAAGAGTTCAAGTTTTACCGTTCATTATTTGTAGATCTCAATGCTGCATATTCAGCAGAATAGTCTACAATTACTCCTCCTATTATAATGAAGGCATAGAAAAGTCTTGGGCTTACACTGCATAACAAAAGTTACAAATTGGCTTCAGTTCCAAAACAATGGTGGTTCCTGAAAGGTTTTTGGCAAAGACTTTTAATCAATAACCTTTAAGATTTGCCTTATTTTAGGTATTTCTTATTGTCAGCGAATATAATTCAAAGATATAAAAGTTAAAGGGCTGAAAAGTGTGTGAAAGGAATTCAGATTCCCTCTTAATGAACTGGAACTTTCCATTTTTTTGAAAGTATCTCAGCTAGTTCAGAATTTGAATAAAGAAATGAAACTATTTTAGAAATGTGCCAAATATTTCAAAATCAGTGATATTTAGTAAAAGAATGGAAATAAAAGCTACATCTTCTTTACCTGCTATATTTTGATAGAATAAACATAAAAGGGGATGGGAATCATGGTTTCCTGGTAGGCTATGTTACCTCCGGGTCCTACAAAGTAATTATGCAAAATTT
The DNA here is from genome assembly GCA_023159025.1 of Thereuonema tuberculata. Classification (NCBI taxonomy): domain Eukaryota; kingdom Metazoa; phylum Arthropoda; class Chilopoda; order Scutigeromorpha; family Scutigeridae; genus Thereuonema; species Thereuonema tuberculata. The sequence continues at coordinate 49,852,311 of JAFIDM010002131.1, read as the reverse complement.
GGTTCAGATCTGCTTAAGCGTTTAGTAGTTATTGCCATCACAATGTGTCAAGGAGATGAAATCAGGGAGAGGGGGTGGTGTGACCAGGTTCCAAGATAGCCTACATTTTCCACAAGGTAATAGATCACTTCGAAACATTCCCAGCTCGTACAAAAATCACGGTCATATAAACAAAGTAATGTTTTATTAATATCGCGATCGGAGAATATAAGACTTTTCACCCCTTTCTCCCCTTCTCCATAACCCTATCATATCAAACTTTCCCGAGTTAGTAAACAATCATGTGATCAGTACAATTTAATGTTATATTTTCATTGTGGAACCGGAAAACCCCGTAGAAGTATCGTTCAACAATATTTACCCATCCCTTGCCCCCTATCGCCGTTTACACCACTTAGGACTCGATATCGAAAAAGCATAGTCTTAATTTTGCCAAATAACACTCTTGACAACTTTCGTGTTTCCACCTTAAGCTGTTTTTGACATACGCAAACCCTTCAGAAAAGATTGTCTACCCCCGTTTACATCTATTAGGATCTGAATATCTAAAATTCGTCTAATACGTATCGTTTCGATTTTGATAAAGAACACTCATGTCAAATTTCGTGAAGAGATTTATGTACAAAAAATATATTACTTCTATTTTGCCACCAGGTTATTATGTGGCGCTATTATGCACAACAATATTTTCATTACGATTGCTGCACAACAATATTTATGTACTTCCCATTGCCGCCACTAGTTCGCTATTTCAGGGATTTCACCCCTTTTCAACCCCTTGGGGAGGGAGGGGGTAACCAGGTTCCATATTTTGCGCAAGGTAGTAGAGAGTAACTACGCAAAATTTAGTTCAGATCAATCACAGCGTGTAAAAGTGTATAGAGAGCAAACAAACATACAAACTCTAACTTATCTGTTTATCTGTTTGTAAAGGAATCACTCTAAAACGACTGGAGGTGGATTTCATTTACATTTGCTATAATTTGCTTATTTGGCCCTCCTTAGAATCTGAGCACGATTATTTTGTTCTCCAAATCTTTCTGTTTAGTATGTATTAATTTAATTTTACAACCCTAATGAAGCTCCTGTAAAAGGATCCGAAAAGAATCGGAAATTTTAGCAGGTTAATTTAGTAAAAAAAATAGCTTTTTGAGAAGTAAAAAAACAAATATACTTTTCTCCATAAATCCATATTTAGGGCTTGGCATCATGAATAGTTGCAGCTATCGTACATTTAATATTCGAATAAAAATTTCGAATAAAAATTTCCTGTAATATTAAATTGCAAGATTCACAAAATTCAACAACTTTTCCCCTTTCTTACAGTTTTTACCATTATACCTTTAATAATTTCTTAACCAAATTCTTTAATTCCTATTCTAAGTTCCGCTTCAATATTTGAATGGTTTCTAGGTATCTGAAACCAGAAACTCATTAAATTCAAGTCTGCTATTCATCCAGTAATCTAATTGTTTGTAGGTTCTCCCCAATTAAAACAATGCCAAAGGTGTCTCCCTCTTTTCAAGGCGACTATCAATTGACAAATTAGTAAAAAAAAACTCAGGAAAGAAATCCAAATAACTCTCCTAAGAATTTCAGCGGCGTACTATAATTATTATCAATTCTAAACAATATGAATAAAAATTTTCCTGTTTTGTATGCTGTGTTTATGCTGTTATAGATAACACTTTTATTTCTGTTATTTCGATATTTCTGTATTTTATCTTTTTGTCTCGTTTTATTCAAGTAAAGGTTTGCTTGTATAAGATTTCTCTTAATGCTTAAAAGTGATCCATTTTTTCCCATTAGGAGTAGAACTTCATAAAAAGAATTATGGTAAATAAAAAAAAGCTGCCGTAATCCAACAGATAAAGTTGTAGCAACGACGATAAAGAAAATAAGATTACAACAAATGCATCGACCATTTATATATATTTATATAGTCTACATATAATCAACAGGCAAATCTTAAAGCAAGACCTTTGAGTTTCGCAAAGCAAAGATTTCAATCAATCTTTTGCAATTTAAAATTTAGAAGAGTGTAGAATATAAGAATAAAATTAACTTATAATACTAGCTATATGTATTATATTTATAACATATGAAGCCGGTCAATGATGTGGGATTTGAAAAATACAAGAAACACATCCTTGTTTTTATGAAGATTCAGTTTATAGCATTTATTTACATTTATATACCTTTTTTTAAAAATTTTTTTGTTGGTTAGGTTTAAATTTTCATGTAAGATTATAATATAATTGTATTTTCTCGGAGTATTCTTTTCTTTTAATAGACGGAGTAACTATAAATTTCTTATTAATTTAATTATTTAGATTTATAAGCGTGTTTAGCTTAAGTGATTTTAAATATACTGTAATTTCTAATGAAGATTTTTACGAAATTTCAAAATACATCATTTACTAGCAAATCGTTTTGAAAATTTCATGTAAGTAGGTGGTGTCATTTAACAGTTAAAAAAAATGTATTCATTTTTTTTTAGATTTATTAATATATATAATTACTCCGTAGGACGAAACGGACATTCCCGATTCAATAGACTACAACAACTTCCCGACAATTGAACCAGAAAGGCAATTTGGTTAGATTTGTGCTGAATTTCAATTTTGTTTTATTTAATTAGATTTATTAATATATAACATAATTTTTTAGTTTTATTATTTTTTTGTTTTTTGTGTGATTTTTTTATTACATTTAATTATATTTTTGTGTAGTTCATTTTAATTTGGGGTTTATTTTTAATATATTCTTTATCTGGATAATTTGATTTTACCTTTGTTGTCTTGGTATTAACGTTTCTATCATCCAAATTCACTGCAATCTAATCTAATGATTTGGATGAAAGTAATTTTTTTGTAATTTAAAAAAAATTGTTTTAATGTCTTACCAATTTCGTGTTATTTGTTTAATTAATACAGAATTTCAAATTTTAATAAATTGAGAAGTATTTGGATTTAGTTAAAAATGGAATTCAATCAGATCAGATCAGATTAGAAAAAAAATAATTTATTTAACCAAAATCCGAGGGACTACGAGTTTTCCTTGAAATAAAAATTATGAAGAAAAAAAATACGTACATTTTTAAAACAAGATTTTACAGAAACGAAACTGCAGTTAAAATGATATTAATTTTCTTATATTTCTGCTGCTAATGTATTCTTCTTACAGTAAAGATACAAAACATTTTTCGTTTTATACATCACCTACTGACAATGTCTACTTTTAAGTTGCAAACTTCAGCTACTCCAACAGTAGTATTCCAATATTCCATTTTGCTGATGGTTTTCCCGATTCAAGTAATTTAAGAGCCGTTAGTGATTTCTTTAACAGCTTTCTTTCTCTTTTGTTTTCTTCTTATTTTCATATATTATCGTTGTCTATCCTCTTCGGCCGATCACTGGAAGCCTGCCTATGGGTCTACCTCCTTCTTAAGGATTTCTTTTGGGGAAGAAAATTGCTGTCACATTCAGAGACCATTAAAAAAGGAGACTTACAAGGAATTACCAAAGGATATCGATTGAGAAAGAAAATCGCTTTGCGAAGGGAAATTCCAGGCTTCGGAATGAAATCAATGACAGATTTGCATCTTCCTTTTCCACAATAATTTCTACCCGGACAAAAAAGTACAGCGTTGAGAAAACATAACATCTTAAATAAGTTGACACGTTTTGATAAATTACCGATTAACTGTGAAGTATGACATCATCCAACATTCAAACCATTTAAGATATAAATGTTATCGATAAATCTTTGTTACTTTCACCAGAGAAAGTTGCCAAACACCGACTGGGTTACAATTCGCAATCAAGTCTATAAGGTCATGTGAATGTAGTTATTGAAAATGTGCTTAAAACATTCAATTGATTATGTAGTAAATGTTGACAATGAAAAAATAAAGTTTATCTTTTAATTTACAGAAAGAAAATGGGTCCACCCAAATTGTATGGAATTTACAGTAATATGTAATACAGCATTATTTTTATTTCTTTCAGGAATGTAGTTGAGATATACCTGATGATTACTTAACTGCCTTGTTTTGTTTTTAGTCTTTCATGAACTGAACTATAGATAATATGCTTCATATTTCTATGAGCAATGTTTTGATGACTTTAAAGTTTTAATAAAAATAGTTATTTTAAGTGTATTATTGTGTTAATAAAACAGAAAGAAAGCTTGGAGTAGGAAACGTGATAGTTTTCTAAAAAGGCTTCACAGAAATTTCAAGATTGTTTTCTTAGCAAGTTAACATGAACTTATCTCAACAATTGTAAAAATTAAGGAAACTAATTGATATTTAAGAATAAGGAGTTGTTACCAGTGGTAACTACAAGGCGTCGGTTTCAACTCAAATGTAAAAGAAAATGTGCAAGATAATTACTAAGACTGCGAAAAATGCCAAACATTTTCAATTTTAACAAATCTTCGCTAATTAATTGGAAAATTCAATTACTTCAAAAAAAAAATTTTAAAAAAGAAATTGCAGTTTGCTCTTCTAAATTCTGATGGCTATTCGAACCTGACTCTGATGTACAGTAGAATGTTAATTCATATCTCATTAAAGAAATATGAAACATATTGAAATCGAGCTTTTTTTTTTCAATAGTTTCTAATTCTTTTGGGATTTGGTAAATAATGAAATGATTGCGTGAATCATTTGTGTATTTGTTTTTCATTTGCATTTCGTAAAGTGTATTTTGTTCTAATTGCTTAGGAATAGATAAGTTGATATATTGACTCTACCCTCAGAGTAGTTCCAGCATTGTAAATAAAACTGAAAATGATTTCACAAGTACACGTTACAGGTTATCCCTTCTGTAAAAATACGAAAGAATTCGGTAATTCCATTTTCTTCCATTGACTTATTGTGACAAGTAAAAGTCTGATGTGTTTAAAAATTCGAATAATTAAAAGAATACTACAGTAAACCAAAAAAAAACAGAATATATCAGAAAAGGTCAAGATAATAGGGTTTGAAAATACATTCATTGATTAAAATTGACGACAGCGTTAGCGATCCACATCATAGCCACTTCAAAGCATAAATGGAAAACAAAAATTTCACCTATTCTGATAACTATCAATAGGCGAGACCAATGAGCTTTTTAAAGATTTTTAATGAGCTTTGAAAATTCTTAAAAAAAATGATGGTACCTGAATTTCGTAACTTACTTTTAATTGTGTTTTTTTTTTATTGATGGAGCTACCATATTGATTCCTACGATTGCTCCTATAAATGTATTTTTGTACTGTACTTTCTAATAATGTAAAAAGAATGGGTAAAACTGAATAGCTTAATTATGTCATTATCTCTCCGTATTCGAAATTTTCGTTACATTTTGCAAGTAAAACTACTTTAACTTGCACTTATCAGAATTAACCATTTCACCAAATTTTATACAAAGCAATTTTTGTTATAAACTCTACAATCTAATTTGTGCAAAAATGATCCTTCTTTTTCAGTAAAGGTTTTTTAAGTTAACAAGAATGCTTTGACTTAAAACAAATGTGTATAATGGAAGCACAGTAAAGATTAAGAATTAAGAATGCCTAAGAGGAATATACATGACAATAAAGGAATATTTAATGGATATTTTAATAATTGACTGACACAGTATCGCTTGTTACTTGGAAAGAAACTTTTCTTTTAAATTTTACATCAGAAGCATACCTACATTAACAGTACGAAATGCTGCATTACAATTTCACCTCATTTACGACTACTTTGTAGAAGCAATTTTGAAAATGTAAAGAAAGCCACAAGATGATAGGACCAACAGAAAATGTAGATAAGCTTTATTAATTCTTTAGCAGAATCTTGCCATTTCCATTCAGGAATATGTTTTCATTATTTTAGCGAGGAAATTTGAAGTTGCAACCGGCAACTTCACATCCTCTTTTATTATGCAGTATGAATAAAGTAAGATGCGAAAGAAAAGTTAGAGAAATTTTAATACCTTACAGCATTTTTTTTTTAACCCGGCGAGCTTTTCCAATGCACAAACAGATGTGTCGGCTTTTCAATTACTTGTTCAATCAGTGTTTTTGCATGATAAATGAAATTAATAAATTATTGTTGAAAATAATAAACTAGTTTAAATATTTTAAAGAATTAACAGAAAATGATAGGAAACTGGAAGTGACTAAGTAACGGAACAACATTTCTAGAGTGTAGTTGTATTAATACTGCAGTTATTTTAATATCTTAAAATTACTTATCAGAAAATGGATTGAAAGAACAGTTTCCCAATATAATGTAGCCTGATTAATTAAAAAACGTAAATTTCAAAGAAATAGTTTGTCATTTAAAAATTTCATAATAGCCTTGTGTTTTTCCATAGTACATATAATATTATAAAGTTACTATTTGGTTTTCAGTTGTAAAACTGAAGTATTTCTCCTAAAATTGTCATAGTTTCACTTTTAATTTAAAGATAGATATGTTATTTTTGAATATCTATATGTTGGATCTACAAAGTTCCAATTATACAAAACAATTAAAAATATTAAGTTCGCTTCTCCGTGATACTTTTCTTTCATTGTGATACTTTTTCTTTCTTATTAATGTTTACTTCTTATTTGGTTTTTTAATTTTTTTGTCATTGAAGAACTATTAAGTTTTCATTTTTATCAGCGGATATTAAGAATTGAATGTTAACTTTATCATGTCTTTTATTTTCCAATAAAGTTGATTTCTTTATTGATTTATTTTAGACATGTTGTATGTTTCAGTTATAGTTAAGATGCAATTGCTTTTAAAATTATTTTTCAGTATTTCATCGTATTCAGGCTTCAAAGGCAGATAATCATGTAATTTGTTTTGTGAGATCTTTCTCCGAACAATTTCTGTCTCTTTTCATTCCACACGATGTTTTCGCGTTTAGCAAAGTTGAATTGTCATTTAAGAAGCTCCCATTAAAAAGAGAGAGACTGTCCTAGCAGTGACAAGGCGAGGTGTTGTTCCCATTCTAATCCTCCATTTCTTCTTTTCTTTCGTCTGACATCGTTCTGAAGGGAGTTCTTACTGCTTTACTTGTCTTTCCGTCGTTGGAACTAACACGTACGCGGAAGAGGACGTCGCATAAACCGGTATTTCCTTCATTAAATTCGGCACTCGAATCCTACAGCATCGCAGTCCCAACAGCAAGCAATTTGCCTGCATGAATCAACTCCCGCCAAGCTTGTCACGGCCACCCGGCTTTTGCCTTAGGACTAGGGGAAAAAAAGGAGGCAGACGCCGCTCTACAGACAGCCTTCTTTCTATGTCAGCCCCCCTCAACAACTAATCTTTTCGGAAGACGTAGGAAGAAATGGTGCATTGGTGTGTCGGGGACACATCAAAGGCTGGGTATGTCGAACCATTTCCTATCGGCTCAAGAGCTTTGAAACACGAATTTCAAATTGCAATGAAGACGACAAAACGGCTATGTTAACAGGCATGTTGACTGATAACAACCTTCCTGACTTAAATCGAAAATACCTCTATTTTGATGAATGCAGAAACTAGATAAAAGGACAATCAGAATTTAATTAAACGAAAATCTATTTTTCATTTTCAATTTGTTAAAAGATGGAGAATTTCTAATGAAACACTTTTCTTCAAAATCAAGAAGTTTTAAATATGCTTCACATTCCAAAATAACACAAAGAAAGATTTAGGAAAGACGTTTTTAAAATCTGAATTATTTTTTATAGCTATATTAAAACTTAACTTCGTTGCTGAATTATTTAATTATTATTTAAGCGTAATTCATTTGAAGACAAGTATAGACATAACCTCATAAAAAGATGCAAAAATTTTTTTGATTTAGACAGAAATAGTCTAACGGTAATTACTATTTGTCTGTATTATTTTTATAAAGTGAGTGATAACTATGTTTCAGGACAATCGCATATCGATGGTTTATAGCTCTCCATAGTTAACTTCCTCCATTCTCCTCCAAACAGGTCCTAGGGTCTACCGAGCCCTCTGTTGAATGGTCCCTGGTTTATGTCCCGGGATTTAAAGGCGGGCGGACATCTGGCTGACCACCCAGAACTCAACTTAGTCCCGTTGGTCATGAAGCGCCGGGAGCCTTACCTCCCGCGACTCCAAGGGTCTGCATAGGCCTATAGTGGCACACTTTCTAGTTAACTTCTATCAATCATGTCAGGAGTGAAGGGAAGTTCATGCGTCAATGAACAGTTATTTCTTTAAATAAGAAAGGCTAATAGAATATGTACAGTACATTAAAAACCATTATACATAGAATACACAGGTCATCTAACTTCTATTTTATTAGATGATACATAACCTTATTAAACTTTAATTACCCTTTTTTTATCGGGTCATCAAAATTAATACAAATATCACCACATTGTACATACATTGCAGCTTAGTGGTGTTAAGTGACAGTCGACAGAGTGACGGGTGAAAGATAATTGAAGTTCTTATCTTTTAGCTGTATGTTTTGAATGACTGTAATGTCTTTCATGATTCCTCCTCCTCCTCTGAAGGTACACTTCTTTTCAGTCTGCTTTCTTAGATAGCGAAGCATAAAAAATCATTCAGTGTGTAATGGGTGTGTGAGTGTGTTTTTGTGTCCCCACAAAATCTTTTAGAGATGCTTGATGGAATTCTTAAAAATTGACAGGCATATTGAACGATAAAAGACGATCTCAATTTTTCATTTGAGTTTTTAGTGGAGATCCTAGCCAAGAAATTAACGAATGAAATACAAAAATTTCAGGGAAAAACTGTGAGAGCGAAAATAACGATATTCTAATGATGCCTGTTAATCCTTTTCGTAATCCACTAATTTACATATGCTTTCGTATGATTAAAATTTATTTGATATACCCTATTTATGTAAAGGGGATTTAATTATTGTTTTTACATAAAATGAAAAATTTGTACTGTTGTATTCAGCATAGTCATACATTTAAAAATAAACGTATTAATAAACTTACAAATATTATTTTCTTCGTGTTATTTTCCCATAGAAAAACAAAAAAAAATACAATGGATAGTAGACTGTAAGATCTTTCTAAACATCATGAGATCTTTGTTAGACAGCTTACAATTAAAAATTTATACGCGCTTTTTTTTCTATTAGGCAACTATGGCTCATTATTACAGAAAATCTGAAGATACATCAATATTATTGTTAAACGGACATTATTATTTCAAATGGACAGTATAATTGGGAGGCGTGGCATACGTTATTATTAAAAATACTGTGGTTTCTAGTCAATTTATGTAATTATGAGTTTAGTGACTACACATTGCTGCCTATAATGTTCCAAATTTCTCCAATGAACTGGAAGTTGGATAGGTTTAATACCTGAATTCTATGATGTATTTATTTACTTTAATTGGATCATTGGTCTGTTCTAGAAAAGTTTAACCATTAAATACGGTTTATCATTGATTTATTATTCAGCAGATATAGCTTTATCTATTTAACATATTTTTCGTTTCGTAATTCATCCAGTTACTTATTTTCAAAATTTGTATTGAATCTAGTATTAGTTCCGCATAATTAAGACATTAATTCTTAAACACAAGAATTAATTCCTAATTAATTCCTAAACGAAAGACTATTGAAACGTTCATGTGATACAGGCTCTTTGAAGAATGAGCTGCGACTCCGATGTCAACACTCCCGACTTCGGATTATTATTGTTTTTGAAGAAATTTATGTCACTCTAAAGTTTCTCCTTTAAAAGTGTGTCTTAAAAAATTAAGATAGGGTGATGATAAATAAATCAACATTTGAAACTGAAGGATAGCAAGAAGATAGGCATCTAGTAAATAAAATGGAAATAAACTGTAAAGTAGGTGTTTTGAGGTTCCCTTACATCAGTCCTAGTTATTCAACGTTTACATCTTTCATTTCGATTACATAGATCATCGGGATTTTGGGGAAAGAAACATGATACCCTTGCAAAAGAGAGTAAGTATTAAAGAAATTGTCAAACGACAACTAAAGCAATCTTTGTCAAAACCAACTTATGATTTGTATCGTTAAAATGACGATATTTTGCGGCAATCCTAGGAAGTGGAAACGATAAAAAGGCTTTATTCTTAGATCTTAATAGCCTTATTTACATAGAGAAACTCATATTCATTTATTTTTCACACTTAATCTTTAAAGGTTATAATTCATTTCATTTCAATGTTTTAAAAATCCATTCTGATCATTTAATTCACAACGATTTTCAAAGAACCTGAAAAGATGGTAAAAACATCGAAACAGCTGTCCTGAGATCTGATGTTTAGATGCTGAGAAAAAAAATGTGGCAAGTGAATCCCCTTATAAAGAAGACACTTTATTTCTTTAGAAATTAAGGTAGATAGAAAGTTGTAGAATGATTAAGAATGAATGCCGATAAAAAATTATTAAAAAACTACAATTTTTAGACTAATTCGCAATGAAGCATGTAAATTAATTTTTAATCTCACAAAAACTATTTGTCGAGTTCCAATTTCTTTTAGTTTCATCAAACAAAATTAATTTTCATTAAGTTAAAGATTATCTTAATATTTAGATATTTTAATTAAAGTTAATTTGCAAGTTCTAGGAAAGAGCAGTTTAAATTTGCACTAAATTATTGTAATTTAGAAGCTCGTTCTTCCGTTTTAGCTTGATTTTTTTTAAGGGGAGTAGTGAATGAAGAAGAGTGGAAATGATTTCTCCCAAATTTAAGATCGCTGCAGTCTTTAATTAGACTAAGTAAAGCACTAATTAGTCTAAGTAACATCTCTTGCGATTTGAGTCTGCAAGAGTGGTTCTGCAGGCTGTTGTGACTGACTGTCAATTGATCAAGAGCTTCGGAATAATAGCACGTCAGTCCTATTATTTACTTAAACTTATCTTCCTCTGGCACAGTCCGCAGTCTGCTAAAACATGAGCAATAAAGAAAAGGAAGAAAGAAGAGTCAAAGTGACTTTGTTTATCTTCCTTAGAAAGACCGAAGAATGGCATTACCAAGTCTCAGAGGAACCACCAATAAAAAATCTTACTTATTCAATTATTTACTTTCTTGGTTGAAAAAGGATTCTGTAGTTTTAGTTATTTATAAGAGATTGCAGTATATTTTATCCTTTATTTGCTCTCTGCAATAACTTCGATATTTAATGTACAGTACAATCGTTGTGCTCCAAACGAAGAAGTTATTTTCAATCCTCGTTATACAATGTGATTCCACTTTATTAGGTACACCTATCTGGTAGAGTGTACAGCCTCCTTTAGCTTTCAAAACTCCTCAAGTTCGTTTAGGCATAGAATTTACAAGATACTGGAAACCTTGTATGGGAATGGTGGAAACATGAGTGTGTCAAGCAATTCCTGGAGATTCGACGGTGGAGATTTGAAGCGAACAAGCCTTTTTAGCACATCCCCAAAGATGTCCAATAGTATTCGGATCCGAAGACTGAAAAGGCCACCGTATCAAATGAAAGTCCAATAAATCACTCGTTTTCTCCATTGTTTCTATGGTTTATAAGCTGATACTAGAAAGGTCTTCTCCTACATTTATTTCAAAAACTTTGATCATGTGACTTGCAGCGCCAATGACACTCCATGTCTACGCACATCAGGGATATACTAATAAATTAGCATCACTGTATGTAAATTAGCTAAGAGAGAGGTAATTTTATTTAATTTTGTATAGTTTGCTTCTGAGTTTACTTAATATCAGAACCTAGCAATAACTCAATAAATAAAAGTCATCATTCTATTTTACTAATAGTACGGCTAGAAGGATTTATAACATCAAGAGCTGGAAAATAATGATAACAAATACGTTATAAATAATAATGGTAAAAACTGCAATATACTCAAGCGAGTGGAAGTGAAGCAGCAACGTTGTTACGACATGAAATTACGATCAATAAAAGAAAAAAAAACAACGCAAATGCTAGACAACTTTCTTTTATACGCAAAATCTAGCATTAACACTTTTCTTAAGAGGAGATATCGTTCGTTACATTCGACAATAGTTGGCAATAAACACTTTTGTTCCATCGAAATTTCATTAACTGAACATTCGTTAAGCGAGGAATTGCTATTTATAGTTTTCTTGAAATTGATTCTATATCAAACATTAAAGGTGCTGTAAGAACTTGACCAAAGATAGACCAAATAAAATTTGTTTTAGATTTGAAAGAAATAGCACTTAATTATTAAGAATCATAGAATTAAAGGAATGTACTCAATACTGTCTTAAGTTTTATTATAAGCTAATTGTTCAGATTACCAATTAAGGAGTATTTACGTTGTCCATTTTCAAATGGATATGCGCATGTTAAGTTTTCTATAAAGTTGCGAAAGTGGCAAAGTCAAAACTTGCTATTTATTATAAAGTTGCACTAAAATTTAGTATCGAATAAGCAAGTTACTGATTCATATAGTCTAGATTCATTCAGCAACAAAGCTGTGGGTCTCTTCCACCACTCATTATCCTAATGGTTCTTAACTGTGAGCGGAAATAATGATGTAGATGAAAAGGATTGAAAATCCTGAGGCATACTTTCAGCAAACTTCTTCGCTGGCTTTAATCTTCAGTGCTGCTTGTTTTGTTTTTTATTTGTCCGATGGCGTCATCCAATTTCTCCCTCCTCCCAACAATTTGGAGGAAGGATATGAGACAAAAATTCATCTATTCAGAAACGTCAGAAAAACTCTGGAACGGATTAGTGTTTACAGACAATTGGAAATATGTCGATAATGTTGGTATCTGGAAATTAAACTGAATAGCCCTTTATAACGAAATAACCACATAACTATTCAGGGGTATCGGAACGACTGCTGAAATCACGTGCAAGATACATCTGAATATCAATTTTTTAGTTACTTATTATCAATATCGGAAATGATTACTACCTAATGAAAATGTGCAGAGTGAAACAGAAAAATATACCAAAAAAAATTCAATAATACTAATTGTAAGTTATACTGTCAAAGTATTTTGCTATTCCGTATTTATTTCAAATATTTCGTAATTGAAAAATATCCTACTTTTGCAATGTACCAGTGATCGTAATTATAGTACTCCTGTTCAACATTGCCTAGAACAATGTATAGCAGTCCAAATTTGGTAGGGTGATATTTCAGGATATGTAGTTGACATTTCCGAAAAATTAAAAAAAAAAGTCACCACTATGCCATTTGTGGCGCTGCAAGCAAAAAATCTTTTATTTGTAAAAAAAACTCATGCTATGCAGAAATACTTAGTGATTCAAGCGAAACTGCTCAATATGGTCGGCATTCTGAAGAAAAATCTGAAGGTGATGATCTGCTTATCTCATGCAGTATGTCTTTCAGGAAAGCGAAACTTGAAATATGTCCTCGATACACCACACTTTTTAGGTGAGCCTACAACGAGAAATCACAAGAATTAATATTCGGGGAACGAGATAGTGGTAGGAAAGGCAAAACTAATTACTCTGTTCTCTGTGAAATATCGTAGAAACTGCTGTATACCGTGTCCAATAAGTGGAGGCATCCACTTATTCGTGTCCATCCTGCATGAAAGTTGTTGATCCCAGTGGTTGATTCCTTGTGAAAAACACATCAGCAACTGCACTTTCCAACAGGTGAACTTGATTGCAACACGTATGCTAAATAAAATAAAATTGTGTTTTCTTTACACAAGTGGCATAATGGTCATTTTCAGTATTGGGGTTTTTTCGGAAATGTTGGCCATATCCTCAAATGTTATCCTATTTTGTTGCATTTAGACTGCAATATATTGGGTCTAGACAGTGTTAATAAAGTATTTTAATTAGGATCACCAGATCTACTGAAGTTCTATTTGAAACTGAACTGCAAATACTAAGTATCCTAATCAAAAACACAGACTGGTCTAACGCGATAATATAGCGATAGTTTTAGGGGAGTCGAATTCATATTAATAGTATATGAAACTATCAGAGATTTAACCTCCCAGCGAGAGGCCCGTTAAGAGGAGCACCCTCTCGACACTACTGTTTATCCTTTTGCCAGACTAAGCAACTTCCGTATATTCGGGTTTATGTATTATGTAGATTAAAAGAACAATAAAGTGAAGTTGTAAATAAAAGTTCCTTTCTCATCAATTTACTGAATTTCTCCACTGATAAACAGTGAATTATTAGTTAAATTAGGTCTAACATGCAATTGCTCGAACCTTTATCTGGTCGACCTATCGAAAATTACTAGTGCAAATTTGTCTTTTAGAGATCCTACTCATTATTTGATATGTCATAGAAACCTGTATCTATGCAATCTAAAGAGAGTAATATTTTAATACTGCTGTTCTCTTACTACTTAAATTGAGTAATAATTATTATTCGTAGTAATATAAGTATTCCTGAACTGTAGATCTTAGTCTTCAGACTTTTGGTTTTTTATTGTTTGTAAAGGCTAAAACAAAATCTTAGGATATAAAGAAGAGCCAAGAAGCTATAGTAACGATATTTTATTGCTGGAAAAAAGAAAAAACAATCTGTCCAAAAAATAAATTTTAAATATAAGGTATATAGTGAGTTTTTCTTATTTACTTGTAATAGCATTAACTACGTATGTTACGGCTCTGTCAGTTATTATACTTAAAACACCTTATTCTGAGCAAGAGATCTCTATATCAAGATTTTTCACAAGTCGATAAGCTAAGCTTCAAATTGCTTCATCTGTTACTTGAATAAATTTTAAATACTGAAAGTTTTTCAATCATTTAAAACCAGCCTTGAGATTTAATTTGTCGTTTAAATGTGACGGATAAGACCTCTATGGAAACACATGAACGGAAAGTTTGGAAACCACTATTTTAAACTGTCTGTACAGCACATTTTCTTTCATATCTATAAGATTCATAGAAATTTCTGTCTGTATGAAAAAGTTTCTGCATAGAGCAATCTATTTTTTTAAATGCTTTCCTGCATTTTTTAAGAGTTATCTTTTGCAGTTATTGCTAGAATATTTTAAAAAGTCGTTCACATTATTTCGCAAACTTTATTTGCCAAATTCCAATGTAAATCAAAGCAGTAATTACCGTTCAGTCCGATTATAATTATACGATCTTCAGCATTTATGGTCAAAATTAATGAAGCGACGAAACTACCTTATAGTTAGTTGAAGTCATTTCCGAGTTAATGAAGTAAAGCCACTAATGAATTTCAGTTCAAAGGTCAAATATAAAGTTCATTCTCAATTGGAGTGTGTTATAATTTTTATTATTACTAAGAGTCGAAATAAAAGAAAAGGAACACAAAAGTTATACTTTTTTTTCACAGAAATTTTAATTCACTTGATATTACTATTTTTTATTAAAATGTGAACTGTACATATTTGCGAAATGTTAATTTGCAAAACTTAAATTAACGAAAAAAACTAAGAGGATATTCTGGAATTTTTTATTAAATTATGTTAATAATTGTAAATTTAAATTTGGTATGCAAAAATAAATGATGGCGAGGCCAAAATTGGGAGATCTATGATGTTAATTTATTTTATGATAGTTATTGATTCGTTGTTACTTCAGAAATTCGGAAATTCTATAATTAATTTTAAGAATAACTTTTCAAATATCAATTTATAGATAAAATGTATTTTTCAATAATTAATAATTTATATACTAAGACATGGACATTAGTTATATGCTGTAGTCTCATATCAGAGTCCATTGTTATTTCTTAGTACCTATTGTAAAACAAAAACTTTTTGGAGAAAAAATGGTGAGTTACTTTTAAAAAAATAATGTTTAATTCCTAATTATTAATAATGCTAACTTTTATATTTTATTGACTTCATTGTTTTGAGTTTACTCATATTTGTAATTTTCACTTTTAATCGTTATAAAAAGTAATGATATGGAGATATGGGCTGAATAAGTTTCAAAAGATCTTATTAAAATTCGTTATTAGAAAATAAGTTTAACGTGCAGTAGGTATTTAAAAAGAAAAGGGAATTTTCCCAACATGCACACGGAAACAATATAAAAACAACAATTCATACCTATTTTATAATCCTGTCAAGTAACAGGGATTTTTATTTTCTTGTTTGTTTTTGGCAGGATTCACATCCGGGAGTTCCATATGTCTTCATGTCTTTCTGAGCTTCTCATCAAAGTGGTGAGTTTTGCTGACGATTCATAACAATGAGGAAACGGCCGTTCCAGGTTCCACTTCGTTGACAAGCAATAGGCATGAATTGCTGTTTTTAATTTGTTTTCTTGTACATGTTGGGAAAATTCCCTTTTCTTTCTAAAATTGGATGTTAGTCGTTTTGAATTAGTATTTTATTATTATTTTTGTTCGTATATTTGTAATGTATATTAGTGTGTACCTAATGAATAACTTTTTCAGGGGAAATGAAAGTTGTCTGTATGACTATATTTCTAGGAGCATTGTGGAAGTATGGAAATACTACACATTCAATTGCTGTTTTATTCATTGCTTCTTTCATAAAAGTATCTGGCCTAAATATTGAAATCTTATTTTGATTAATTTTTGTTTTTTGAGTAGGCCTAATTAAGAAGCTTGCAAAAACCGAAATGTAGATTTGTTAAGTCTAAGGTAGATACTGTAAGCGTTCAGAAAATGAGTGAAGATTAATTTTACTTTTACAAACAAAAATAAGTTTAAAAATATTAAAAACTAAAATACCTAAAAACTCTACTTGACTTTTCTCTACTTATCTCGTCGCATATCTCACTTGGAAAATGCTAGTGTTCTAGTCTTAATTTAGTGGATTATATACTAGGATAAGGCACTGCTATCATTGTGAAGCTGTAGGAATACAGTGTCCACTCTGAAAAGTACATTTATTGTACTCAGTATTTATAATATCTAATACATAGTTATTTGTCATTGTAATCAGATAATTTCATAATAATTACCATAACAATACAAACAAATGTACATAGGCCTACCACTACACTCGTCAACAGACTCGAATGGATGCTTTATTATCTTTTCTGTTTTTTAATTAACACAACCTCAAGGACAACTTGCGGAACTCCTTATATAATGCAACGACATTTTTCTATTCATAATTCCTGATCACAAATAATAATGAAACTATTGCTTTATAAAATGTTATGGATGTTCATTTAAAGTTATTCATTTTATGGATGTTCAAAGACAGTTCACTAACTAGTTAATAAAGTAAAATACTTACTTACAGTATTAAGACAATATGAGCATTAAAAAAAAGTAAGTTATCCAGTACAGGGGAAACGAGCAGATGCACAGCCCTTTATTAGAAAAATAAGATTAAAGAAGTAAATCAAAAAAAGTATGCACAGAATTTTTACTCAATATTGAAACAATTAAAATACGAACATTAATTCTGGATCAATTTCCTTTCATCTGCAAAAAAATGTACCAGAGACATATTAAGAACAAAATTCATTAATTTCGCAAAAAAAAAAAATTCAGTTTCTCTTTCTGATTTCCGAGAGAAGACATAGAAAAATTCATCAGTAGGGCACTTTTTTTTCCATCTTCGAAGCAAATTAGGGATAACTTCATTTGTCATGAATAACGAGAACGAGAAGCACTGACAAGAATTCAGACTGCTGCCATTAGTAAAAAGCACTAATTATACACCGAGTTTGGAGAGATAATGATGAAAAATTAAATTATTAAATTTGACACGCAAACTTTAAACTTCTGTTCAAATAATTCTATCATTAATTATAATTAATTATAGCTCCTCTTGGGTTCATTAAAATTAGATGACTTCAACTGTAGTGGCATACTTCAGCAGGTGCAGCAACTCATCATACAGATAAAAAAAATTAGGAAAAAATAGATTTGATGGCAGTATTGTTTTTTATTATTTTTGTCAGTAAAAGTAGTTTATGAAACCTACTTCTTTGAACTAATAATTACTTGTATTAGTTGCTTAGCTAGTTCTCTCATTTCTATTTTGCTTTGTGACGGAAAAGACTACAAAAATTTAATAAACTTTTTCTAAAAGATCGATAAAAATCTGCTTTAAATATATATTCTTGAAATTTTCTTCAGAAGACAATGTTAAGAAAGATATTTAGTAAGCATGAAAAAATCAACTACTTCACATTCTATTTTGGGAAAAATTACTTATCTAGTCTAACATCTATTATATAAAACTATTATTTAATATCCAACATTTAATTATTTTTATTTAGAACATTATAGGTAGGTACACAAGATAATGCTGGGATTGAAATATTTTTAAGGTATGTGTGGACATAGAATACTGTTATATTCCATAAACCTGATGCTATTATATTGTACTCTTATATCATTTTCAGAAGATGTTTAATTAAATATATAATAAATGCTAAAAAGTTAAGCTTTCGTTTATCTTTTATATGTTTTACAGAAAGTTTCATCTGTTATTCAGTCTTATCATTTTAAATGTAAACTGATCTATCTATCTTATGACACTGCCAGATTTTAAGCAAATACTAAGCGACTTTTCTATTAAGAGATTTCCACCAGAAGAAACTAAAATACAAAGAATAACTACCAAACTTACTAAAGAAAGGAAAGTGGATTCTGTTCTTAATCTTCCCGGAGTAAATTGACAATTGAATATTTCTTTGAAATGTCAAAGTTGAGAAAGCTTTAACAAAAATTATTGAATTTGCAAGAACAACTCATATGTTTACGTAAAGTACTCTGAAGACAACTCAAAGAAATACAATTTTTATTTTAAAGACCAGTCAATCTCTTAGCAGTATGTTACTGTTCAACCATGAATCAGTTTACTTTAAATCCAATATATTGCTAGTATGAAGAGTACGCTGCTTTCAATGTATTGTACAGTGTAGCCGGTAGCTCCCGTACCCCCTATTAAGCTGGGCGAATACGTAGCAATCTGCGGCAATATTGTGGGACAATATTGCCCCTTTTTATTGCTGACAACCGTTGTCAGTTCAGATCACGCGCGAACACGTAGTTTTTCCGAAACGAATATTGCCGTGACAATTAATAGTTACGGCGCTTCTCACTAGGGCGAGCCAAAGAGAGCGTGTTTCCGTACAGAATTGCTATAGTATTAAACGCCGTCCCTCTTTAAAAATCAATTACGATTCTTTCATTATCAATTGACAAAATGTTGTTGTTGGAATTATCTGTTTTGGGCCAACCCATTTTGCTGATTTTAAGCCTTGTTTCTCAAAGAAAATGGCCGGCGTGAGTGACTGTTATTTCCGATGTTCAAAGTCCCGCCTCCTTCGACGTCAGCATTGACACGTGATTTAATCCGTTCATGTGATTCGCTATTGTTCCAGCAATACGTTGCGACAACTGAAATTGCTCCTTTTTTTCCGACAATCTCAATTGTCTTGAAATGGGCAATCTTGGACAATAATGTTCAGTTTTATTGCTGCAAACGGTTGTCAGCAATGAAAAGGGGCAATATTGTGGGACAATATTGCCTCATATTGCTACGTGTTCGCCTACCCGTATGTTGTAATAAATGTAAATATTCAGTACTGAATGTTATTTGAATTGTTGCTCACGAATGCAGGTGGCACTAGAATAAAGGTATTCGTGTGGAATGCAGGACGGGGCATCTGCTCGCTTCGCTCTTAATGTGCGCAGGTTTCTTCATGAACATTTTCCATGACGCTGGATTGGTCGCGGTACTCAGCATCGCCAGCTCCATTGAAATGGCCACTCTGAAGTCCTGACCTCACGACACCTGACAACTCATTGTAGGGAATCATCAAGGCCTACGTATCCTACGTCGTTGTACTAAATGAAGAATTGAGCAATGCAGTTGAGGACGCATTTCGAACCGTTACACCGGTCATTCTCCAAAAAATGTCAAGTAGGACGTGGCGGCATATGAACTTGTGTGTACAACATTATGGCGAACACACAGACGCATTGGAAACTTAATGTGCAAATATTTTCTTAAAATGTGCTACCAATTAAAGGGCACGGGAACTTCCTGGCCACACTGTATAACTTAAGCTGTTCAATATATTAAGTTAAAATCCAGTGTATTTGTTTATGTCAATAGTTATTGTGTTCTTGTGAAGTAAGGGATATTAATTTTTCAATTCACTGTTGTTAGATACATTAACTACAACAAAATCAACAAAACTTAATATCCTGTAAAAAAATCTTCACTTTTAACTGAAGCAATTACGATAGCAATTACGAGGTTCTGCACATTATAATTCAGTGATATGCAAATTATTTGGTTCACATAACGATTTTCTTAATTTTAGTTGCATCATTCTCCTTAAGATAAATTACTTTCAGATAGAAATCAGCGTACATAATGATCTTAACTCTTTCAGTTTAGCTTGATTGCTTCACCTTTACATTTTTTGCCTCCAGCCAACTGACGAAAAAAAAACTCATTAAAGATTGGAAGACGAGAGGAAAGAAAGAAAATAAATTCAGCCGGAGGGAAACAGTACGTTAGTTTTTCTAAGAAAGGAAAGAAAAACCCTTGACTTTGTGCCTCCATTTCAAACACTATTTTTGGTTATTTTGTTAGAATAAAATTTTTAGTCAATGAATAACAAAAAGTGTTTTGGAAATAAAAAAAAATATCATAAATATAATGATAAATATATATATATAAAATGATAAATTACCAAAAAAGAGAAACTATAACTGCAACAATAATGTGGTAAGATGATTGATTTGACATCAGAAGTCAGGTGACATAAGTGTCGCCTGTAGTAAAGTGTTTTACTATGAATGGGAAGGTCTGATGAAAACAAAAAAAACAAGTTAAACGTAACGATATTTAAAATTTGCATTAAAAGTAATAAAATATACTTGTGTAACATACCTGCATTATCTGAGTTACGAGCAGGGAATGCGACAGTATTCTAGGCAATGAATCATTTTTATTTCCAGATGTTTATGAACAAGAAATGGAAATAAATTAAAGCTACTTTCTTTAAAATGGTATTTCTTATATATTTTGAAAGTCGTGGAAACGAAAAAATCGAAACGGCTGTATTTATTGTGGATAAATATGGAAGCGATACGAAATGTTAATTAACTTACCTTACATATACGAAATACTATTTAAATGTGCAATGAGGTAATATTTTATTTTGAATATTCACATTTTATTTTGAGTGAATCGAAAAGCAGTTAACAAAACCAAAATATGTTTCCATAAAAAAACGTGAACATGAGATTGCTTTGTACTGTCGTGGAATGTGGACTGATGCTTCAACAATGACAATTAAAATAGCGAGGTTACAGTCAAGATGTAAACAAATGATTTTTGTAACCAAGAAACTTGGAAATGAAAGTAAATAAGGCATTATTGTCCATAAAAGTTCCATATTCTTCTAGCAAACTCTTCCTTTTCATTACTAAAGTAATATATTTACAAAACCTTCACATACTTCATTATAGTATTTAAAATAGATTTATTAAAACTACTGCAATTGCGAGTTTTCGAGAAGTTTAATTCCTCTTCTCTTTTTCAAGCATGATAATATGACAAGTCATGTCATAATGAAGTACGTGGAGATTTTGTAAATATATTACGTTATCATCGATGTCTGAAGTTAAAAAGTAAGATTACTAAGGGCTAAGGGGAAATACAAAGTCAACCAAAATGGTGAAATTGTAGGTGAATTCAAAAATGAGCTAAAATAAACTGTGTGAAGACATCGAATTAAGGACGGATAGCAGGCGAGTATATTCCGAGATGTTATATAATAATAGGCATACTCAAGATCGTGATCTTTAAGTTTGGAACGGACGAGGTCTATTAACGGCTGATGTAGAAGCTGATGTACAGCTGATGTGCTGTTTATCCCAATTCCTGAGTATATTCCGAGGTGTTCGAAGCAATATTAAAGGTAACATTGCTTTCATACACTCTTCACAGCGGCAGAGTTATTCTCTGATGAATGGACAATATTCGTGAGCATAAGAAATAGTGCTAGGCATATGTCTTCAGTAGCGAAGAAGGACTGTATAGCTTATATCCGAATTAATTGTAAATAAGAAGAATATATATTACATTTTATTTATGATTGACTCAGACTCGTCTAGTATTTTATTTCGCTCTAAATTCTTCTTTCTGCCACAAATATAAGTGTCTTTTTTACATCCTGGAAAAGTTTAAAGTTTAAATACAAAGTTCAAAGGTTTTGGGCATCAGTTAAGTTACATAAGCATCAAGTTAAATCCTAAAGTATTTTCCATATCTGCTTCTTTTATATTTCTGTAATAATATCTGTAAATCCTGCGCTTTTTCCATTTTTTGCAAAAAATTAATTAAGTCATCATTAGTTATTCGAATTGTATAAATAGGATTATTTTTAACACGATCCAACTATACATAATAAATTATTAAGATTTAATATTCAGTGTTTAAGACAATAAGATATTAAATCTTAATAGAATAGGATAGAAATCCATTGTTTAGATTCCAAGGAAAATTTTTTCCTCTTCTCGAACCGATTTATTGATTAGGACACATTTTGGAAAAGATTTCAAATATGTAAGTTAGATAGTAGCTAGTCCTCGAATATGCATATCAAGTTTCAGAAAGACTGCTTCCATCAAGTTTATTCAACTATTTAAAAGTTATTAGGGGAACATTCAGACAGACTGGTTTGATAAGTATCGCTTTTCTATTAACACGTAGAATAAAATTGAAACAATAGTAATTTCACTAAATTAGTGTTAAAATTAGTTCCAAGTTTCTGAAAAACATTGATTGATGAAACATTGAATCACAATTGAAAATGGAGATTAAAAAATCGGAAAAGCACTGTGATGCTATTTTTTAATGAAATAATGTATTTAAAATGTCAAGTTTTTGGGGGGCTGTTTTTTTTTAAAAAACAATATATTCATTTTAAGATTAAATCGCTGACGTTAAACCAGAAATAGAAATAATGTTGATAGTTTGGATGTTCATAGAGTTCAAGCATAAATATTATAGCATATGAAAGTTAAATTTATTTAATAAAATTAAATTTTAAAAATGGAAGTTTTCACTTTGTCTTATAAAAAGATTACGAATCGAGTTTAATTTATAAGAAATACTCAAAATAATTTAACTGAAACTTAGTAGTCTAATGATAATACTGTTTTCTAAAATATAATATCATTAAGTATTAACTTAATTAATATTATAATATATTGTTGTTATAATATATTTGACACTACAGCATGTTTAAGTTATCGATTGTAAGTATTATATATATTCATTGTTCATTTAATATATTTAAAAAAATTAACTATTTTTTATTGTGTTTTAAAAAGGCATATTAATATATTATTATTGTACATTCTACAAAAATTATTTCGCATTGTAATTGAAATTTGATTTATAAACCTAACCTCTATTGTAAAATAAGTAGCATAATTTAAAACGAAAGAAACTTTCTATTAAGCTTCTGAAAAGTTCCTAATCTACCATTTTTAACCAAAAAAATAGGCTTGGATCATTTTTGAAGAAACCACTAAAGAAGATCAATATTCTACATTGAAAAATATGCCATTCTTTTCTTGGAGCCCGGATGATGTAGAGTGATTGCTTCAAAACCACACAATGCCTTCCGATAACCTTTCTTTTCTCTAACTTTGCTTTCAGATAAAAATCTAGCACTTTTGAAGTGGTAAGATACAGAATGAAGAATCATTTTTCATCCTAGCCTTGTCTTTGTTTGCTTTTGCAAGTGTTCCAACTTTATCCAATTGTCAATACCTGGAGTTCCTCTTCTCGTCAAAAGAGTTATTATTTGCTATTCGCTCCGAAAAGAGTCGGGCTCGGGCTATATTTCTTTTTCCTCTCACGGAACTTCTTTAGTGGCCAGCACTTCACTAAGAAGAAAAATGAATTGCTTCAGTCGCCACATAAAGGACTGAAATTATTATCTGTACGCTGTAATTTAACACACCCCCTAGCAAAGTACCTTGTAATCTGGTTCTTTTGCTCACCCTCCACTAGCAGATAATCCTCATTTGATGAACAATTTGTTGCTCCTACTCTCGAAAGCAATGGCGGTCACTCTCTGGCAGCTCCCTCTCGCCGTCGATGCCGAAACTAGGCACTTGGGAAATATTAGCATTTCTATCCCTTATCGTCGGGCAGCCGTGAATTTGTGGTGGTTCTCGTCGACGATCGTCTTCGTCAAATGCTAAATTTGTTTCTCTTTTCGATTAAGAATTATTATGTTTAATGGTAGAGTTGGAATGAGATAAAAACCATCTCTCTGAGACTAACTACATTTACCGAAGATAAGGAACAGGATGGACATAAAGGAAAATGACTCTCACTTGAAATGAAACCAAGTTTTAATTATGAAGAGGATGGAAGGTGGGATTTATAATATGATGACTCTCTAGCAGGAAGAAGTCACCTTTGTTATTTTTGAACGAAAAAAAATTAAAGAGCTTGACTGATGAAACACAATAGGATTTAAGAATTTTCAAGTTTACTTATAAACATAAATAATTCTAAATAATTTGAACACAAAAACCTAATTAATTATATGTAAATCATTCACTACACTTAGAAACGAATGATTTCATCTTTTACCGAGGTAACAATGCTTTACGGAGACTTGAACTGGGAGTTTTTGGTCGCCATGTGTCCAGTTTTTTAGCAAAATCTTAAAGCAAAATTTAGAAAAATAACGTTTCATAACGTTCATCTATAATTAAAATTGTAGGGTAGTAAGATAAGTAATTTTTTAATTTGTCACTATTATTGTACACAGTATTTTGACTGTTCTTTATCTCTAGCTCCTGTGGACCTATTTGTCTTATGTAGCAGAAATTAAAAGAAATTTCCTTCAGGCAAACTAAATTTAGATTCATATTTTAAGCTTACATTCATGACAGAAAAATATTGACGGATGGAATTGTATATTTTCAACTAAAAATTCCATTTTCAACCTGTTATTCTAACCCTTTATTCTCTCAGATGATTTCTAAAAGGCATCACTCATCAAATGTAAATCTTTACTAGATATAACAGTAAGTTTCTATCCAATCAATACATAAAACTTTGGAATAGAAAATAGTTGGATTAGTTCATATAAAGCTGTCAGTTAAAATACAAAATTTTAATTACTCATTAAATGATTTAACACTTTCACATGAGATACGTTTAAACACGCTTTAATATACATCACATCAAAATGGAATCAAAATATTTTATCGAGCAGATAGATATGACAGCAACATTTGCTGCTTTCTTAAATTTGATTCTTGTGAGTTGCATATACTGTAAAACTTGAATAATTTCCAAGTACGTCTTGAAATGAAAAATTCATTACATATTTTCTAAAGGAAAGCATTTTCCATTCATAAATTCAAACTTTTTCTTTTCTTTTGTTTTATTTCACGACTCCATTAGCCTAATCTCATTATGTCCATTTTTTGTTTCCTTTTTTTCAATCTATTAATAAAAGTAAAGTGTTAAACAAGCAGCGCATATGGAATTTAATGTCAACGCCACGAGTTTACACATCGCTTCAAATCCTGGGATTAAAGAATTTGGCGAATGGAAAGAAGTTGAAAATACACGAGGCTGACCTCAGTGCAGGCAACAAAGCAGATAAAGCGTGTGCCTGGTATTCATAATCTTCAAACATCCAAACTACTTTATTTTGATGTGGGTATAATTAAATGAAGAATCTTCAGTCAGTGACTTACAACTGCAGACAAGCAGAAAGAAAAAGAAGACAAAATGTAATTAAGTCGCCCGCAATGTAGAAAGTATGTCTTTCCAAAATGAATTAGAGAGGTATCTTTTTATTTCCAGTCAAAATAATTTACCTAGGTTATTGCCATTTGCACACGAAAATGACAAAACGCCATCAAATATGAAGTCAAGAAAAAAAAATTAGAAGAAACTGGCGTAGAAACAAAAACTGAAAAGAAAATGATAATATGAAAAACAGAAAGTTTTTCAGAAACATTTCAATTAAATTAAATTGACTTGCTACTTTTGCTGAAATCACAAGATCCTGATGTAAAGTTGCTTATTCTTCCCCTCCAAAATAGGCTTTTATTCAATTCAATTTTCCTATATAATTGTCTAAATAATTGTAATCTTTTACAAATATTTTAAAGTTAATTTTATAAATATATTAAAACTAATTAATTTTTATGTTTTAGTACCACAAAGAATGCACAACACATTCCTGTAGACTAGGTGTGCAAACGATCATTCTATACTTACAAGAGCTGTGCTTTCCCTCTCAGTAATGTTTGAACTAGTGAACTAGTCTTGAAATTAAACTTATAAATGTATGGTACACTATCGCTACTTCGAATTTGAAATATTGGTTTCCATTAGACATATTTAAAATTTTAAAATGATGAAAACACATTACTACCCTTCTGATTTTTTTTTATTGTCTTGCACTTTAGATAGGAATTTAAAATCAATTATTAATTAAAATTGTTTAAATGATTCTCTAAAACAGTTTCTTCAAAATTTAAAATATTTAGAGTAAGAAAATAGGCTTTAATTTCTTTTCGATACTTCTCGTAATAAATGGGAAGCTTGTCTCCCCCTGTAAAACATCTACTGCGTTTTTTGAAAGAAAGGAGCAAAGAATCATAGGTTTTCAAAGAAAGAGGCAAAACAATACTCGATAAGGGTTGCTGTACTTCAACTTACTCAAATATTCTTCTTCGACATTTTCATAACGGAATTCGATACCATTCACTGGAGTTCCTTGGAAATAAGTTCCATGAACAGTGATTTTTTTTAAGGTGTAGTTGGTGAAAGAGATTCCAAATCAAGCTAAAAAAATACGAAATACTAGGTAATGAATTCATAAATTGTGGAGCATAATCTACGTTTGGTTGGTAATCTTAGATAGCTATTTCTGATATTTAATAGTTATTTTTATTTACTTTTTTTTCCAAACTCTTTGCTGTTAAGGCTTAGTTATCAACTGAAAGAAGATTAGTTGATATGCTTTCGTTTTGAATGGCCATGTGGTAACTATAAAACTATCAAAAACTATAAAAAAAGAAAGAAAAATACAAAAAAAAAGAGTTGTTTATTAAAAAGAAATTTAAATAATTAAGAACTTAAAAAAAGAAGAAGTCTTTTGGAGACTTACTGAAAACTGAAGTTTAAAATGTTAACTGAAAATGGAGAACCAAAGAATAATATTACAGAGAACGAAATGATTCAATTCCGTCTTGTCTTGCTATCGTGTTTGGACATTTTATTTATTGGCCCGAAGTGTAATAAAATTAGCTACAATATCAATATGGATCTTTCTTAGAAGAATATAAAGTTCTGTTAAGGCTTCGGATTTGACGGACAAATAATAATTATATATTTACCTCAATCACACCGCTAAGTATGCACGGATAAACATTATACAAAACTATAAAATATATTTTTTACTAGAAAACCCATAATTTTAGCCAGTGATAAGAGTTTATATCAATTGGAATTTTATTTACTCTGGACTCCTTATCGAAAGCACAATTTGAAGAGGAGACAGAATATAGTGTAAATTTACTAACAATTTACAGGAGAAATATTTACTGATTTTTTTTATATTATTTTATTACAAAGCTATAATGGTAAATTTTGGTTTTATATTGGTAACTTACATAGCTTGGCGATATCTATGACGAATCATTATAGAGTTCTAGTTAAATTTTGGCTTTGAAAATAACAAACGAATTTGAGTCTAGTATTATTTTGCTTTAAAGGCAAGCAAACATTCTTTATCCCTATCTTCTCACCCATAGGCCCAGTATGTATTATATTATAATTATTAGAAACTTTCTGGAGTAATATTCCTTGTGATTGGATATTATTCCTGGTGCTTATCTGTGTCTATATTTAAGATAATACCTTGCTTTTAACTTAATCCAATACCGGTAACTAATTTTTCACATTTCTTAAGGCAGTAAGCATGCGATATGTTTTTGAAGGCAGTTTTCTTGCAAGAAAGAAAACTGCCTTCAAAAATTAGCTTTTGCCTCGATAGATTTTGATAAATTTTTCCTAGTACTAAAGTTTGATAAGTATGCTTTCTTCTGTTCTACAACAACGTTAGTGATTTAAGAGTTTATGAATTTTTGATGAACTGAAGGCTGTTTACAGTTTTTAGTAATTGTAAATGAAATGAATCATTTTTAGCACAACCTGTCTGATTCTAAGAAAAGTTATTTTTTCTGGAATTATGTATCTACTAAGTCTAAAGTTTAGGCAGATGAACGTTGAAGAAATTAGCTATTTCTAGACTGTAACTTAAATATCACAGTGATAAATGTAGGAATCTTGGACTCATTTTTAGAAATTTAAAGGTAAACTTGAAATTGAAAGGTATGTCCTGTCTTTTTCACTTTTCAGAGAATCAACATTTATCTACGTTTACACTAGAGGAAGCAGGAAAAGGAATTTTTATCATTAAATGTAGCATGTTGAAGTTATGTGAATGATAACTAAAATTATATAGGATTTCACTCAAGCTATTTGTCTTTTGAACTCAGTAATGTGTGAATACTATGAAAAAAACAAGGAAAATCAGTATTTCAGAACTGATTGAATTTATGTGGAGTTTATAAACTTTTTAGTAATGCTTTTGCATAATTACAGTATGATTACATTTGCTTTGTCATTTTCAATAATGATTTTTTTTGCTGCTGTTTTTTTGGTCTAATTCTAAAACTCATTACACGTTTCTAAATTTCTAACAAGGATATTAAAGTCAAAGATACTTGATTTATTTTCGCAAAGAGCTGCAAAAAATAGCTCTCGTGGTAATTTTATGATGTTGATTACCGTACATATGATGTTTCAGTTAGAACATAAAACCGGCTTTCTATTAACGGAAAACTTAGCAGTAAGCTTTGGATGTGTTTAGCAACTATCTAATTTTCAGATAATTGAATATTAAATGACACGAAAATTTAAAAATGTCGATTTATATTTACACTAATTGAGAAAATGAGCAATGCAACAATTGAAGTAAATATGCAATAAACATGGAACATAAACATCAAATGCTTCATTAGCGAAACAAGTTAAATTTATGGTAAAGCTGCATCTCTATCGATTAGGAATGGCAGATATATTAAAATACAATGTAATAATCTTCGTAGCTTAGTCAAAAACTTGATAAAAACAGTGAAGTTCGTAAATCGTCTTTGAAGGGTGAAGTTGGTCCTGGAATAGATGCCGGAATTACACAGACCTCTATGTCCCATTTTAAAATTTATACATGACAATATTTCACGTTTTTCTAGACCTAAAAATTGCCGTATTTCAAATAAAATACTACAGGTTACAGGTCATTCATCAACGAAAAATAAATTGACTGAGCGGGTGGGTGGAAAATGAGAAGAAAACCGCGATCTGGACCCGAAAACATTACAGGCTGCCAAGTAGTAATTTATACTTAGCTGCTTATAATGAAATACTGCTCTAAAATTTCGGAGATGAATTCTACTTCTGGCGGAGACAAACGGCCTTCAGCGGAAGCCCCGCTCCAACCATTTATTTTCACCTTTAGTGAACGCTCGCTGAAGAACGAAAAATCTCAGGTGCTTTTATCATGCAGAATATTCTTTATTTTTATTTCAGAAATAAATCATTACCCAAATGCTGTGATTCAATGATATGTTAATAAAAATTTGTTTCATTTTAAAATAAAATAAATTGTAATAAATTATATAAAGTTTAATATTTATTTAAGTTACTTAATACAGTGGTATATATAAGTTTTATTTCAATGGAGGGCCCAGATCCTTCAGCTTGCTATCTAACCAAAAACGAACGAAAATAAGGCTAATTTATACATTTTGAGATTTCGGAGGTGAAGTGACATATACGCCGATGACATAATGTTTGATGTCAAAAAAAAAAATATCTTTCGAATAAATCACAAATATGTTGACTAAAGTTACATAATAATAAATATCACAAGAATTTTCTGTGTATTTGAATATTCTTAATGTGCATTATTGGATATGCTTTTCGATGTTTAAAACTCTGTAAATCCTCAATGTTATGTTAACCATCAAAAAAAGACTTCATTAATAGAATTTTGGTTTACAACAATAATAATAATAATAATACTAATAATAATAACTAGATCATCCCCCTGTCTCCCCTGGTTTTATTACATAATCCAAGAAGCATCGATTCCAAGTGGTTTTGGCAAAAAATGATAATTTATTCCTTTTTGAATGAACTCATTATTTGATAGCGCGCGAACAAATAGAATAAAAGAAGGATTGGATATTGGGGGACCAGCAGCAGTCCAATGTTTAGCCTTCCTGACTGTGAGGACGAAGGTTCTCGATTCAAGATTCGAGATTTTGCAAGGCAAAAAAAAAATTATAAAAAAAAAAGAAGAAAATTTTATAATCTGACTTACTCAGCAAAGGAAACTGCCGGACAGACAGAGAAATAAAAGATTTTAGTAATATAGATTCCATATAAAGTTAGGAGTTCCATATTGAAAACAAATCAGCGATTTTATTTGACATCTATCTGACAAGTGCTTTGTTTTGTTCAGTTTAATAAGTTTTACTCACTGCTGGTTAAAGTTTTGCCTTCATTATGAAAGATATTTAGTTTATTATTGTTCTCTATCAAAATGTAATCAAACATATGCCAACTTAATTTTAGTTAATTAAACATCTTCGTAGGAGTTCATATATTAATAATTAATAAAAATTCGAATAAAGTAGACTTGTTACTCTTGATTCACAAAATTAATTAAGATTTGTTTATCTTATTCTGGAAAAAGTGCAAAATGATAAACATGGCTTTGTTTCTATTTAAAAAAAAAAGAGATACCTCTCATACCTCTCATTCCGTCTTTGCTGTTACTTTACTGTTGTAGCCCATTCTTTATGGTAACTTATCTAATATTTATAGCTTTGTTTTAAATCAGATAAAGAAAATTAAAAGTTAATAAAAAACATGTAACGTTAAAACAAAAAGTCAATCATGTCTCAAAGATTTGTAAAAGATATAATCTGACAATCAAGTAATTTAAAAATAATTGAGAAGTGCAATTTACGATTTATTTATGATTTATTGGCCATTAAAGAAATTTCTATCCATAGAGATTGAATTTCAGAGATAGATCCTCCTAATCTAAATGGGATGAGAACAGTTTTATAACAGATTCTGCAAAACGAAAGCCCTTGGAGAGAAAAACTTGCTCTGCACTAGGATCACCAGTTCTTCTGGGAGAGAAAATATGGTAATAGCATTCACTGCTGCAAGAAGAAAAAATGGCTTTTTTTTTGAGGTTGAGGTTTTTCCCTGAATTTTTTCTCTTTACTGCATCTTTCGTATCACAAAAAAGTTTACAAATGTAAAGTTTAACTCAGACCTAGCCTATTTGGATACTTCATTTTTGTCATTTTTAAAGTCATTAATGACGAATATACTATTATACAATTAAAGTTTACTTTCATTATATAACATGAGATTTTCAATGTTTTTAAAATTTGTACCACCGAAAGTGCTCGACGTTGCTCTGGCATAGAAAACAAAGTAAGCAATACGCATTGTTTTTAATAACAGCGTCGTTATAGTCCTACCACGATAACGTGATGATCGGAAAGAACCCACTTGATTATGACGTTTCTGTTTTTCAGCCAATCACAAAAAATCACAATATCGTGGTCGATACCGAAATTAACAAGTCGATACCGAAATATATTTTTGACATAGTTTTGACATCTCCAGCTGGTTGCGATTGCATAATGTTCAAAAACAAGCATTGTGACATACAAACTGTCCTTTGTAGAAAAAGAGATATCCAAAGTGCATAAGGAATCATATAAATATATGTATTAACATACCTCAATATATATTTATTTCAATACCTCCCGTAGTACTCTGAAATTCTGATATATCAATATTTGTACTAATCCAGCTTATTACAGAACAGAAAAATTTGTAATAATAAGATGATTAAAACAATGAAGAAGACGACTTTGAAAAAATTAAAAGTCTCATTAAATGCTTAAATATTACAGCATTACCGTCAATAAAGCGAAATTCATGAAGACAATAAGTAACATGCTAACGGCTAATGCTTGTAGAAAAAGTATGCATTTAAAATATGACTATTTACATAGAATATCCAAGCCGCCATTAAAGGACGCAAAATGTTGCACGAATAAACTCTGACGCCTAATAAATTACTAAACCAGCTTGACATTTAGGACGTCGTACAGATTTTCGGAATCCTGTCATTATCAATAAATGCAATCATGAATTTTGTACAACTAAAGACCTGTGAATCAGATTTTCAGATAACCAAATTAAATTAATGGAATTTACTATTACCTTTTCGATATATATTTTATCAAATTCGTTTATGTCGCCTCATCTCTATGCATACATGCACAGAGAAACCGCCTTCAGTTTTCACAATTACTGACGAAGTTAGTTATAACGATAATAAGTTATGTCAGATAATTAAATTATTTACTCAAATTTTTGTCTACTTAAAAAAATTACAATAATATGTATATACCCTAATTTGAGTTACTAGTATTTTTTTAAATAAAAATTTGTGAAATGAAACCTCAAATGAATGAAAACAAAAGTTTAGAGTAACTTCATTTGATTTGGAAAAATGGCAAGAAAAACAGTTTAAAATCATTAATTTACTTAGTATGGTAAAAGATACATTATCTCTAATGATTTCCAGCAATTGTTTGCCATTATCACTGGGCCTTACCGAATATTTGATTGAAACTCTCCAAACGTTACGTGGTAATATTCTTAATTACTTTCTTATTCAGATAATGATTGAATTCACATGTTGCTTCTTTTCCTGCCTTGCTTCCTTGAAAATACTTTTTATAACTGATATTAAAATATTTGCATTTCGAAATTTTGGACAACAAATTTCTGATATGATATTCACAATGATTACACATTTTAAGATGAATCAGTTTTATAAATGATTAAGTACAGTTATTCATTTCCTTTTCTAACAGTGTTATCTAACTTAAGCAGCGCAAGGTTAATTAAAGGTGGGCGTGTGATTTTTTTTATTGCTAAAAGGAAGAAACAATACGAGCCAAAGACCATTTGAGCTTCCAATAAGCTTTTTCAATATAAGCTTTTTCAATGTCTTCTTTTACTTATCACTAAGTCGATGTCGTAAGTGAACTTCATTTTGAAATTTAAGTTGAATTCAAAATTAGCAAAAAGTCTTTATTCCTTGCGCAGTAAGTATGATTATTAGAGAATCAATCTCTTGAAGAGCTATAAAGTTTTAAATCACTTCTTTAATAACAAAAATAAAAACCTCCAATATTTCGTAAGGCCTAATCGGCCTACTTCCTCAGGCCTATTACATTACGGGAAGAGAGACCATCTCTCTTCTTCCCAAAATAAAAAATAATGATTTACAATCAAGAAAATTAGAATACTATACTAACAATCATAAACGTGAATTATGTTAATAATAATGTCCACATCCGTTACCTTTGTTGAAAATAGGTCCGAATCGTTGTCTTCAATTTTTTAAAGTAATGTCCAAAAACGTGGAAATTTAAAAATGTCCGAATCGTTGTCTTCAATTTCAATCCAAAAACGTTGAATAAACGTCCATTACTTAATAAATTTAAATTTACCTTTAAAATTCTTGACAGTAAAATCTCTTCACCTTAAATCTTCATTATTATTAATTATTTATTAGCTATAAAGTTATTTCTGTTCCAAATTCTGAGAGAACATTTTTAGCTTAACTTTCTTACTAACGTAATTCTTATAAAAAAAACGTAAAAAAAAAGTAAGTCTTTTTTTTACTCTGGTTTTTCTCTCCTCCTCATAACCTTTGAACTACTTGATGGATCTTATTGAAACTTGATATGCCTATTTAAAATGAACTAACTTTAATATTTGAAATTTTTTTCTAAGGTGGAATTTTTCAAACAGAAACTAATCAATAGATTTCTATCGCAATTCTTTTAGGTAATCCCTAATTTACGCGAGGTTTGACTTAATTGAAATCAACCATATTTAAAAAAATTAAGTAAGTAACATGAATGTAATTAATTAATTCAGAAACTGAAAAATATATAATGTTTATATTCAGTAAAAATTACAACTTGAAAATATATTAGGCACTCAGTTTTACTCGTTTTCACGACTTTTAAAAAAGTATTATAATTAAAAAAAATTAAAAACAAACATTTTAAAAAAATAGGCTTAAGTTCTATCAAACACTTCTTGCAATGTTTAGTTTATGAAGCCTTTAAATCATTCCTGAAAACAGAAATTAGAAGAAATTCATTGCAGAGACTATAAGTTCTTGTATAAAATTAGCTGCATGCAATAATATTTCATTTCATCTGAAGAGGTAAAAAAAATGATAGAGGAATGGTTTTGATTATTCGTAATATTTCATTGTGTGAAGACAAAGTAAACTTAAAAGATCTAATCTTAAAACTCTTGAAATAAAAAAAAAAAATGTCGCCAACAAACTGGGAAGAAAAAACTCAAGCGTAAAATGCTTTGCAACAAAAACACTAATTCGGGACTTGCAGATTAACGAATGCCTTTTTCACGCACTTCTCTGTAATTGGATTTGTCAAGGCTGGAATAGTCCAAATTGGTAAATTGGGTGGTTAAAGATTTTTAGGGAGTAAGGTAATAGGTAAAAAATGACTTTCGAGGGTAAATCAAATGTAGGTCATCTGACTGGTAGGAAATAATTAAACAAGTTCCAAATAAAAAAAAAATTATGATAATATTGCAGTGAATTATGAATTCGTACCATAAAACTCTTATTAACGAATGTATACTATCATTATTCTAGGCTTTCTGCACTTAGAAGATTGGCAAGGTATATTGAACAAAATAGTAAATAGTTTGTAATCTTGAATCATATATCGTTTGTAATATATCGCCTTTTCAATTTCTTTATAAATTTAAAACTTTAAAATTAAATAGTTCAGGTTTTTTTCCAGTTAACTTCAAGAACTAAATTTATAAAAAAAAAAAAAAAATATTAGAGAAAGTTTTGTGAAAATATAATAGCCATTACATTTACCGAAAAATTAACAATCAATGAGAATAAGGAACATTAAAAAGCATCCTGTCATGTAAGAGGAAGGGTTGTTAATAATGTAGCATAAATGCTCAGCTTTAAAAATATGATAACCGATAATAAAATATCCAATAAGAGATAACTCAAAGAAAAAGAATGAAGATGAAATCTAAAATGAGTGAAACGAAAAGGAGAAAGTGATAACAAAAGAACAATAATGGTGAATTTTAACGTGTGCATTAGTGCACACCCACCTGTTACAATGAAACTATGTCTGTTCAAACAATAGCTGAATATGGTTTTAATAAATCGACAACAATTCAACAATTAACCTTTCTCTTTAAACAATAGTAACTACTGTATTAATAAATCCGCAAA
The DNA here is from genome assembly GCA_023159025.1 of Thereuonema tuberculata. Lineage (NCBI taxonomy): Eukaryota > Metazoa > Arthropoda > Chilopoda > Scutigeromorpha > Scutigeridae > Thereuonema > Thereuonema tuberculata. Next base: position 49,816,941 of record JAFIDM010002131.1, on the reverse strand, counting down.
ATACCACTGAATACATTCCCTTCCTTTGCTTAATTTCTCCTTTCAGATAATCAATATCGTTTTTCCACGTTTTTTTTCTCCTTTTTTTCCATGGTTTTTTTTGTTTTGTTTTGTTTTGTTTTGTTTCTAAATAAGTTTCAACTGGCACCTCAATTTCTTTTAAGTCCCTGAGAAGATTCAGATGACATCATCCAGAGGCATTTCAATTTATTTTGCACAGTTTTACCATTGGTTCTGCAACCATGGCCTTTCATTGGTCCAACGTCAACATTCACAATTTCGATGTCAATTTGATTGGTCGATAATTGTATTTAAGAGCCTGCAATTCTGTATTTTCTTCAGTTGAGAACGCCCTGTTACAAAGGCGAAACCGGTCCTTGTACCCCATTTTCTAAAGTGTTGAACTTTTATTTGTAACTCGGCATCATTTATTTCACAAAAACTCAGTATGATAAGATATCATTTACTAAAGCAACATTAAAGCAAGAAACCGCATATAAAAAATAACGAGAATTAAGCTCTGTACCAATGTAAGATACAATTTTAAAAATTCAATAACAATAATGACTAAGATATAAACAAAAAGGTCAATTAATACGACAATCTAGAAAGAATAGAGTAGCCTGAAAACAAATAAATGATAAATAGGATATTTCAAAAATAACAGAATTAATGCAAAAAATCAAAGGAAGATATGAAAAATAATAAATGTAAGAAAATCAAATAATAATGAATTGCTCAAGTTGCCTAAAGAATATTAAAGTAATAAAATTAAACAGAAAACAAAATAACACCCGAACTACTCGTAAATATTAGGAAGCCAAATGGCAAAACTTACATTTACTTCAAGATTAAAAGCTTTGTTTTCTTTTTTTTCCGTTCAAATTTGTTAGAGCAGCGGTCCCAACCCATGGGCCACGGCCCACTTGTGGGCCGCGGGCAGTCTGGTACTTGACCGTAGACGCTGGTCGAGAGTCTAAGCCAAGATAAATATTATCGGAACTTTAGGTTTTCGACAACCTATCTATGTGAACGAGCCTTTTCAACTTTCCTTTTTTTGACAAACAAAAACAGGAATAAATTGAATGTTGATAGTGATTTGAGGCTAAAGCTATCAAGTTTTAATCCAGATATTGACTCTCTTGTGGGGGACAAACAATGCCAAAAACCCCATTGAGTTTTTTTAACTTTGACCAGTTGTTTTTGAGTTTTCTTACAGTTGTGACAGCTAAGTGAATACAATTAAGTTCTTTTCTTTATTTTTTAATTATTTTTTAATCCTTCTTGTACAGTATGTTTTACTAATTACTGACATACACTATCCTACAGTAATGGACCGGACACCTGCATATTTACATAAAATCAGACGAGATCGTCAAAGTGCATGTGCGTGATCAGTGAGTTTCAACAGGCATCAAGGGTTACATTGCGGAATACATCACAATCACAATACCTTGCGGAAGGAATTGAACGCCCTTAAAATCCACGGATGTGTTGCCACACACAAACCACACATCTCGTCATTCAACAGAGCCGCCAGACTCAAGTGGTATTTGGTAAAGTCGCAACTGAACTGTAGAGCAGTGGAAAACAATTTTATGGAGTGTAACGTGCCTCATCCCATTACACTCTCTTCCAGTTGGATGGACGTGTTTGAGTGTGGCGAATGCCAGGCGAACGTCTTTTACCCGTGTGCATCGTTCCAACTGTGAAGTTCGGCGGTGGGGGAATCATACTGTGGGGTTGTTTCTCATGGTATGGCCTGGGACCATTGCATGTTGTTGCGGGAATCTTGAACTCCGAAGGCTACAAAGACATTTTGGATAATCGGGTTGTTCCTCCTCTCTGGCAAATGCATGACGAGTGTTATTTTCAGGACAATAATGCTCCATGCCATGTTTCAGCCTCTGTCCAGCAGTGGTATACAGAGATGGCTGTATAGCGGCTTACATGGCCTGCTCAGAGTCCCGACCTAAACCCTATCGAACATTTATGGGATGGGTTAGAGCATCATTGAGGGCCAGGGAACCATGTCCGACATCTATAGCTGCACTGGCCATGTTCTTGAAGCAGGAATGGACAAAAATACCCATAGCTCTGTATCAAAACTTTGTCGAAAGCTTGCCCCAAAGGGTGGCTAATGTAATTTCAGCACGTGGGTGCCCATCCTACTCTTAAATCAGATACACTTTCACATGTTTCCAGTAAAGCGCACTGTCCGGTCCATTAGTGTAGGGTAGTGTACGTGCACATTACATATATACTCGTCATACGCATTTAGGTGTCTATTTGTTTTTGTGTGCTTATATTTTTGTTTTTAGTTAGTGGGCCTCAAGGTTTTTTTTTTTTACCAAATTGGTAGTCCGCACAACTAAAAAGGTTGGGAACCGCTATGTTAGAGGTTTACTTCTTTTAAGGGTTTTTTTGAAAAATAAGAAGTTATTACTCTCATTATTTTTTTCAATCCGTTGCTTATTTTTGAACTTATAATATTTGGAATATATGATGCCTTACTTTCTGTTTTTACATATTCTTATATATAGGTGCAAGATTATGCAACAAGGAGAAAATATATAAGTGTACGTATAAACATACAGTATTTTATAATTTTTGCTCAAGTTTTATCTTTGCAACACAATAATTAATTTACGAAGCTGTATTCAGTAGTTTTTTATTTTTTTTGGAGGTTAAAAACAAATACATTAAAGATCTTTGAAAGAGGAATAATTATTCATAGCAATTCAAGACATTCTTCGGCTATTGATAAAGTTCAAACAAGCAATGGAAAATTGGCTCTTGCTTTGGAAATTTCCTTGTACGACGTTTCTTTAGCTCTATACTGCAACAACAAATATCAATATTAAAAAAAAAAAGCGAGATTGAAATATATCTAAGTATATATAGTTAACAGGAACATTCCTGTATAGAATGTTTTTTGTTTTTCTTTTTACTTCCTTCAAAAGCTGTAAGCATATCATATTTATTATCGTACACTTTAAATAAGATTTTTTTACAATATATGTTTATCCTTCAGAATATATTTAATTTGTTTCGAATCTGAATAGTAAATCTGAACTTTTAAAGAACGTATATTCATTATGAAATTCCATCTTCTTAATGTAGTTACATAAAATTTATAATTTAGAAAAGTAAATCTTATACATTTCTAATAAAAAATTGATTAAAGTTTAGAAACCTTAAGAACAAATTTAAACATATTGAATTTTTTTTAAATCCAAACAACAAGGGAAACCATTTTAATTTTGTCTACGTAAACTTTAAGAAAGCGGGCAACTTTCTCATGTAGCAATGACCTTAATTATGTATCCGAGGTCGAAAGCAAAAATTGTCTTCAAAGAACAAAGTATGTGGAAAACTCGAATAACTAATGGACTGCCATTAAGAGGCAATTATGGTCCTACTTTTACCTAATTTATTATGTAAATTTATTTCTCGTGTTGGTAACGGAGTTTATTAGCGACTTCATTTCTCAGGAGATCGTTTTAGGTTCATACATATTATAAGACTTTATGACGAACTGCCAGAATTTTTGGGGAATCTGCAATTTATTTTTCAGTTTTATGATTATCCACCAATCATTGTTTGGTTTCTCAGTTTAAAGTAAATAAAGTTTCTGTGATATTAAATGTAGCTTTATTTATTAACCATGAAGTCTTTGTCTGGAAAATAAAATATAGAGTAGTTAGTTTTACATTTCTGTCAAATATTTATTAATACGTAATTCCTTGTCAAAAATTATACATAGATCAGTATGTGGAAAAACAAAAACTCTACACTTGATATCAGCGACCATTAATTTCCTTATTTGGGTAAAAATATTTTGAAGATTACAATGCGAACAAATTTGTCATTCAATCTTATCCGTCCAGATCCTCAAAATTTAAATAGATAAATAAATCTGGCTGACAAAACCTAGGTAAACCTCCTTACTTTATAGATTATTTTAGATTTGAAGGGATACAGCTTTTGGTGTTTGTAGTCATTTCCTGTATGTTGTATGTTGCTGATTTTTTTTATTGTAATCTACAAATACAGCGGTTTAAATCTCTATCATAAACAAAACTAGCAAATGATATTGCACATTAAGTCTTACCGTTGTTAGAATAATCAAAACGTTTTTCAGCAAATTTGTTTTTGATTATCTTACGACATCAAGAACTGCTGATGAGTGGAAACTTTAATAGCAGATTAGATAGAAACACAGAAATCTATTGATTTTGGGAGACGTGACTATTTAAGAAAGAGTAGTACACAGAGAATAAAATATTGGAATGAGGAGATCTGCACTGCGAAGACTAACTCAAATGAAATTGATTGGGTGTATTTCCCTTTTCTTTTCGCGGATAGTTATTTATTTATTTATACCTTTCGATTAGAAAAATAACATATTTAATTAAGTTACCTTATTTCTTTATTTTTTCAAATATGCATAATCAATGCATAATTTGTACATAATCAAGAAGTACAATAAGTAATATACAAACAAACGAACATTTTTTTTTATTAAGCGAGCTTTAATATTATATGATTAAGAATCGTATTAACACTTTCTAAGAGGTATGGATAATGTGAAGCCATGTCAGTAAAAAGTTTTAAAAGTTAAGACCAATAGTCGATGTTGTAATTCTTTGGAAAACTAGAGGTAGGAAAAATCATAGCCGACACAGAATAGAAGTAATAGAAATCTCCGTGCCACGAAGAAGATAGTTAAGTATTCTAATAGATATCCTCTAGGCCATGCGCATTATTCGTAAGTTGTAACAGTTTCGAGATGGATGCATATTCCTTGTTTTCATCAAAGATACAACTCAAGAGAATCCAAAATGGCAAAAATGGAGACGGTAAAGTTTCGATCGAAGGGTAGACTCCGCGTTAGTTTGATTAAGCATTGGAGAAAGCTTGTAGAACGCTAAATATAATAGCCAGTGTCTCAGCAATGAAGTTATAAGGAATATAAGGCTGATTCTCTTGGTTTCGATTGGCGCCATATACTATAAGTGCCATATACTTCATAAGCATTATCATCTATTGGCATAATGATGATTCTCCACTGCTTACACTCAATTTATTTACAAATCAGGAACAAAGACCCAAGAGTTTTACAATCCAGAAAGCAGAACTAAAACTAATAGCATTTATATTATCATTTCCTTTGATTTAATACTAAAGATTTCTTTGAACAATCTTATTTTCAGACATTAACAACTTTCTTTGTAACAATGTGTATCAGTGGGATCAATTTTACATATAGTAGCACCAATCAAATGACCTGGTCAATTTCGGTGATGTTAAATTTGTTCTCTTCGATATCAATTCTTTGAATACACGATTATGGTATTTTTACCTAATACAGTTGAGTCCTGTTAACCAGGATTTCTCATCCTTTTTTCAATTAAAAAAGGTTATTTGAAGCTATATCTGGGTTATTTTATTTTTTTCCTTAAGGCTTATTTGCTAAATAAAAATAGCAACAGGAATTCATATATTTGCTGTAAATATAATATTTATTCGGGATACTTGGATGTATTTCTGTCGGCGAGATGTGTGGAATGTCTAACTATTCTATATTTTTTACAAAGTATTTCATATGGAATAATATTCATTTTCTTTAGAATTGCTATTTTATTAAAAAGAATTCAATCAAAATTGCAAAATTGAATAAACAACTTACAGCAATTTATTTATATTTTGTATTTTTATTAATTTAATTTCATTCCACTCTTTGAAGGCTATTCTTCGTGTTTTAAGTTGATTAAAGATTCTAATACCCAAATATAATCAATAAAATGTCTTTTTTATTTCTGATGACGAGAGCCGAGTTTTATTTGGGGCTCATCGAAACATGTCATTTTTTAAAGTTTTTATTATTCATGCTTAGCATGGTAATGGTCCAGTACCTTATTATTATTACAACTGTACATTAAATATTCCAAAACATCTTTTTATTTTTGTTTTTGATATGTTCAACAATTCTTGACTTGTGTTGCTTTCCAAGAAAATTGCTGTTAGAAATTTATAAAACTTTATAAGTTTATTTATAGGTATTTGTTTCACTTTCTCAAAAAGCCTCTACTATTCTCTAATGATAATTATTAAATGTCAAGTTAACTTATATGGTCAACACTCAGGTACATTTTATTCTGCTTAATATCATCTTAATTAAGTGTCAGGACTCTACAATTGCTGCTTATAATCATATAACTTCTCTAGTGTTAGCAATAAATTATCTACAATGGGTACTAACATTTGCCTTAGGAGAGTTTATTGTCATATAATGGCTCTTCATTACAGGCAAAGAACTCTTGATAATTTGAGGGTCTATGACACAGCATAGGATCCTTGTCTAATAACAGCAATGAATTAGAGAACTCAATAACAGGCTATTTCAACCAATTGATAAATATGTATGAGCCTTTGTAATCAATATACCCCCTTGTTTTCTTTGTTATCCAAATGGCAAATGAATTTAAAACTTAAGCAAAAATAATAGCAATAAATATGGAATAGCTGATAATTATCACAGAAAGTAAATTTCAGGATATTAAAGAAAAGGCCATATTTTATTCTGAACATTTCTGCTTCACACTAATAGTTACTGGAAATAATTTGTCTACTTTAACTGTATTTAATACAGGTGTTCATTCAAGTGTGAAAGCTGACTTTAGATTAAGCAACATTCAATAAAATGATCAGTTTCACGTTGAAGATAAGTGCTGCTCATATCGAAGTTGAATACCAATTCTAATTCTTCAACATCATTTCTAATCTTTTTGAGAATAAATCGAGACAATACACTCAACTGCAATCTATAATGTTACTACACTTCTTTAAAGTTAGTTATCGCATAGTAGACATTCTTTCTACTTCTGAAGATTACTTATATCAGTTGAATTTTCTATTGTCTTGAAATGATATTCCTAATTTTTTTTCTAATTCATGATATTCCTAATTCATGTTTTTATTATCAAAACATTTTCTGCCAACCAATCCCCTGAAAATTACATTTTTTATATTATCATATCCATCCTTACAATATGATTCAGTTTGGGAAAAACAGGAAATAGATAAATAATAAATCAATAACCAAATCTGAGGTGGCAGAGCATTGTATTCAGCCAACACATTGTATGAATAATGAGATTAAAATTTTATGCGTGGAAAAAGACAATAAAACAAGAAAAATAATTGAAAGCATGTTCATTAGAAACGCAAAAAGTAGTAATTTAAATAGAAATGATGGAGTCCAGGTGAATGAAAGAATAGTAAGATTAGCTAAGGAGATAGTCAATAAATATTGTGCAAGTTGTAAAAACAAAGTAAAATTCAATGTATTTAATGGTTGATTCGTCGTATTACTTTCCAATTATTATAATTCAAGAAAGATATCAATTGCAAGGCACAAAGCTAAAGTTGGATTCGCACTTCGAGTTGTCATCAGGAAGAGACTGGGACGGACCGTTTCATCCTTATTAGGACTCCTCAGCCAGCCAAACTCCTCCGATGACAACCCAGAAAGTGCGCAAGGTGTTAGTATCCTGACTCTCGTACCCGAGCAGGGGATCTCCCACCGAAGAAATCCTAACCATAAATTAAAAAGGGGGGTGAATTTGCAATTGATATCTTTCTTGAATTATTCGGGCACGTTAAACTTCTTTTATTCATAATCATTTGGCTATTTTACTTAGTTGATGCAGCCGTTAAATTCCTTTTGTGCTTGCTTTAATGCAGGACAAGGAAGTTTTGTATTTCACCCCCCTTTTTAATTTATGGTTAGGATTTCTTCGGTGGGAGATCCCATTCTCGGGTGCGAGAGTCGGGATATTAACACCTTGCGCACTTTCTGGGTTGTCATGGGAGGAGTTTGGCTGGCTGAGGAGTCCTAATAAGGACGAAACGGTCCGTCCCAGTCTCTTCCCGATGACAACTCGAAGTGCGAATCCAACTTTAGCTTTGTGCCTTGCAATTGATATCTTTCTTGAATTATTCGGGCACGTTAAACTTCTTTTATTTTAATTATTATAATTGTTGTAATATTAATTGTTTTTAACAATCCATGTAATACTGTGTTTCACGTAGTCTTCCTTAATTGTTATTTAAATTTCGTTGCATTTTCATTGTAAGCTGAAGAAGAAGAGACGATTTCTCTTTGAAAATTTCGTTTTAATAAATGTATATATATGATTTATTACATTTATTTTTATTGACTATGTTGTGGCTTAATATTAAGAAGTGAACCATGTTTTCAGAATCAAATAAATACAGGTTTGTATCCAACTTCAGTTGAAATAATAATAAAGCTCAAGATCGGTGTTTAATTTTCGTGTAGTGAACCTGACTTTTTCTGAACAGACAATTAACAACTTCTTTTCGGTACAGGATAGCATTCATTATGATCTGTGGAGCTTTCGTTAACCAAATTTAGATTTCGCAGCACGTAATCAGGAGCAAATCCACAATCCAATTAGAATGTTCAGAATTTCTCATAATTTGTAGATTGCTCACTGCTACCCAAAAAAATTTCCATCCAATGAAGGTGATTTTATAATAAATTTTTATTATAAAAATCAAGCTATTTTGCTTTACTGAAAATCAAATAAGAAAGGACGCATTTAAAAAGTAGTTAATAATGGAGATTCTGCTTTATACATTTAAAAGAGAAAAGACCATCTTCACTGACGTTTCCCTTTCTTCTCTGTATTGAGGTACATCTAATATCACTTACTTTTATCAAACCCAGAGGCATTAGAATTAGAGAACAATAGCAAACGAAGATAGCATCGCACAGCTCTGAATATCATTACTACCATTTACGATAGGTCACAAAGTTAATGGAGATTTTATCGATAAAGCTCTTATTCAAGCGAGATACTTTCAAAATCAAAAATGATTGGAACATCTACGAAAGATAAATAGAAACAACTTTAATGAAAAGAAAGCTTCGAATTATAGCCTGAAGCTGTTTTGAATGTTTCAATTTTTAGTTTGCTTTTCGCTAAATCTGCAGCTGAGTTAACCACCATTTTAGCCTTTGCTGATTGTCGGTTTTCGTAGTCAAATAAAGTATTACAAGCGCATACAAATTATCCAAACAAGGTATTCTGAGAAGATAAAGTTTGAATTTACTTTTTTTCGAATAGACACAAAGAATTACACTTACTACAAAAGACACTTTACTAACTTGCACAAAAAAGAAGATATTTTTATTAATAAAAAATTGCTCTATTAAAAATCGGAAGCTTTAAATTAAATTTCGAAAAGCTAAAAATTGAATGCGAATCCGATATGTACTTTTTTTTAAATTGGAAAATAATAATAATAAAAAAAATTCCAATAGTTTCATAATAGTTAATTAACTATTTTCTGCAAAGATTGGGTTTAAACCAAAAAATTTAAAAAAAACCCTGAGAAATTTATTGTTTTCTGTATTGTTTTTAAATCATAGTTGTGTACTTCAGAGATTTCTATAATTGATTATAATGCTATATAATTTAATTACCACACTTTGATTTTACCGCACTGTCTGGTTTCCGGGAGAAATCTTGTAATCAATTTTTAAGTCACTTCCCATCGGTCAATCATCTAGAAATTTTGCACACTTGCTTATGTCTGATGACAATGCAATAATATACAATAAGATACTTATATATTAATATATTATGCCAAGGCAACACGTCCTTCGGTGCGCCGTTACTACCGAGACCAACCGCTAGGCGGCTGCATATATATATATATATCACTACTTCTGAATATATATTCATAATTCTTATATATTTTAATCATGAAAAATAAACGTGGTTTTTAAAAGTTTTTTTTAACATTAATTATTTGGTTTAGAGTTGAATTATTAATTATAAATGACAAATAATTCATTTTTAACAAGTGATGCTAAAACTGTAATTCCACTACTGAATCTTAAAAATCACATGAACACAAACTATCTCGAAACATATATAATGGAAAGAGTTATATCAAGTTATTTTTTTTTTTGAGTTTTCATATGAAGTCAAATAATTAGTTCAGTCCAAAAAATTTCTGTATCATTACATAAAAAGTTATATAAAGAATAAATCGTAACATCCTAAATCTTCTATTATTAAGTTAATAAAAGGAAACACCATTGTAAAAGATGTTTATTTGAAGAGTTAATTGGTATTTCCTTTTATATAAAGAATAGTTTTATTTTTCAGCAAAAGATCTCAATATGATATGAGAAAAAACCAATGGGGTTATTTCCATTGAAATATTATATATTATATCATGAAACATATATCAATATTTTAAATGTTGATAGCTGGCGTTGCAATTATTAGTTTTAGTAAGAAATCATGAGGAAGAAGAACCATACTTTATTGATAATAATATAATCCCCATTCACATGTAATATGAACCTTTGCCATAATTGCCTATAGGTTTGTTATAATTATTCTATGTATTTTTAAGCCTGAAGAAGCAGCATTAAGTTTTATCTGCGAAATATAGCAATGATGAAACAGATTTTGTAGTTGGAATTTTTATTCACAATGAATATATAGATATAATATATCTGTTTATTGAAGTATCATACTTAAAAAATGTTTGTCCAAATTTCTCCCAAAAATAACTTGCCTGAATAACTTTCTAACTTGCATTGAACAACATTATGAATTAAATTTTTGTTCTGGAGTTATCATCATCTGCCATTTTGTAATGTCGGAATTTTCTAGCACAGTTTTCTTTTAGCGATGGAACTGTAATTTAATAATAACTGTAATTTAATAATTAAAAGTTTGTTTTTTTTTAGACTTAAAAAGTTCTATTTTTAACTTTCCTTTCGTTTTGTGTTCTTATAAGCGAAATATTTGAAAATAATTTCATTAAGATTCTGAAACAAAAGTAGCTCAGAAATAAAAGAAAACAGTGTATAACAGAAGAGGCTGAGCACTGAAGTGGTTCTGATAGGGAGGCTGAGTATCAATTTTCCTTTCAGAATTTAATTAAAAGTCTAGAAAGCCAATGTTAAGGAATTGCTGGGTTTCATTTATGTCTCCTGTTGATATATATGAGAGGCGACCATAAAAAAATACAGAGACAATCACTGATAAATTACAAATAACAAAATATTTTATTCTAACAAACATTCTTCATATTCTGGAAAGCTGAAATTCTTTTGTTGACAGGCCCAAACCTTCTACTTATTGTAGATTTTTTTTCAAGAAGTTACCAATTTTAAATAATAACATTTTACCAAGTAGGTACCCAGTAAAAAAATAATGTACTGAAGTGAATTTATCAAAGAAACTCTTTTCGATAAAAAAAATCCTGAATAATCTTCAAATAAATAAACAATAAACACAAATTAGGCTTACAACTTAAATTTATCTAACAATTGAAGAAACTAATTTGTATGCGTTACCTATGGCAGCCAACAATTTCAATGGTAACCATGTATTAATATAATTTTGCTCCTTTTATTTACAATTGTATCAGATTCGTTTTTTTTTAATATCTTACTACTGTTCTACTTCCAACGCTCTGCACAAATAACACGACCTTTTAGGAAGCTTAAAAGAAAACAAAATACAACTCTCAGAAAAGAATTTCCTAAATGTTTGGTTGGAGATAAGTAAATATTGCTTCGTATTAAATTATATATTAATAATATTTTATTTGCATTTATTATTTGAATTTTGCAACTCATTTTCTACCTTCCAGACTCTTTATTTTTGTTTTCATATTTCTTTGTTTTCTGAAGTTGTTACTTCCTTAGTCTATATTCTTTACATAAACGTTATTCTGATATGTATTCCACACCTGTTTATCCTATGAATATAAGGTTAATATCTTTTCTGTATTTGTTGTCATACTTCTAATTTTTCGGTAAAAATACGGTTATTTTTGCTTTTCTTTTTTTTTTAAAGCAAACTAGCACCCCGAAAAAACTGTTAGTGATGACGTGACCTTGGATTCCGAGGTCATTTTCTCAGTCACGTGAACTTCCTGTGTGTGTTGTAAGAGTGGGTGACAGAGAAACCGATCATTTAGTCTTTTATAATGAACGGTTTAGCAGTTGACCTTAACTCATATGACTTACGTCGATGAAAAATGAAATGTAGGCAACCTCAATAGTATATCTAACATTTGATACCTCATTTGTATTTTATAGCTTATGGTTTCGGAGCAGAAACAACAACAAAATTATTTTCTTCATGTAGATTCCAGTTTCAATCGAAGTTGTTCCGTAATAATTATAATTTCGCAGATACTCACGTTATAAGTTCTATATAGTATTATTACAATTCACGAAAATAATGTTATTGCGATTCTCTATTTTTATGAAAATGTTAGTTTTAATTGAACTAAATAAATAACTCAACCGAAATCATAAATCTGTCAAACACATCTGAAATTTGTACAATTCATCATTTTTAAAATTTAAGTATGTTAGAGAAAGCTGAATTGTTGTACATCCCAAATCGATATACCATCAATTAATTAGTCTCTTTAGAAGAAATCAGGCTTTTTCTTGCCTAAATGAACATCATAATATAAAATTAACATAACCTTTCATTATTAAAACATTGAAATGGATTTTTCATACTAAGCTTATTCTCAGTTTCAATTAATTTACTTCTAAAATATTTAGCCAATTGCATCGGTAAAACCATCTTATTATCTTTGCTCATAAATCATCGGTTGTCCATCCAAGTGGACTTTCTATTTTTTTATTTTTATAAATTTCGTTATCTTAAAGGCAGATAGAAAAGCCTTTATTTCTTTATTTTCTTTTTTATGAAAGTAAAACTGGAAGGACTTGTTTATTTTATTCATATTCTTCATGTTTATTAATTGATATTTCTCTCTGAATTCATAAGCTTATTCCTTCACTTTTTCCAGTGTAATACCAGTGTTTTTATATCTTCCAAACAGAATTGTATAATGTAACCATTAACGAGCTACTGTCTTCTGTTCATGTAGAATGTGATCATATAAAACTATTCCATAGTAATATCGAAGGGATGCGTACATTGACGTACCTGAAAGATGCTTCAATGCAGGAGTTACCGGATAAACAAGGTCCAATTCCAGCCATCTTCTAAACTCACTGGTTTTAAACTCCGTAAAGAGATCAAATTGGGTGGTTATTTATTGAAAGTAAAAGCAGCAAAAGTATATAATGGTGCTAGCTTAAAAATAAACAATTCTAATGAAAAACTATTTTTTTAATAACCTATATTTTGTTGTTTCGATACAGCCTTGTGGTCTACGCGACGCCTTTCACGAGGTTGATGCATCTGAATCTGGATTCGAATCCAGGCGCTAGTATGGTTGTTTACTTCATTTCCTTTCCGATGTTCGTCAGCTCCTCTGCACTTTTTCTTTCTGTTTGAAGTCATTCCATAATGGTTATCTAAGGAAAACCCCAGAAGGTATAAAATGTATCTTACAACCCATCTGGTCAGTGTGGAAGATCAATATACCCGAAAGTGGGAAGGCCTACACCAGACTATAGGCATTAAAAATGGCTGAAAAAGAAGACCTATATTTTGAGCTAAAAGACATAATTCGTGATAATTTTCCTGCACATTAAATTTGTTTCTTTAGATTATTATATCTAAAGTATGTAAATTTATATGTAGTCGTAGATTTCAAACCAATATCCACCCTGATCGAAACTGGTTCATCGTAAACTGCATACTTCTTAACGACATAGTTTCCCCCGTTTGAATCAACAATTTCTTAGTTTCGTGTCGGGGCTATGGCAATGTCATTTGACTACAAAAAACTAGCAACATTATACTGCTTAAATTGTTTAGACATTAAAGGAAATGCAACAATTTAAAATTATGGTTTACTCGATTAGAAAAACGATACAATAAGTGATGTATGTTAATAAAATAAAAATTAAATTAAATAATAAAATTTTCTCCGTATTTTCATAAATAAAACTTTTTTCAATAGTTACAGTTCAATAGTTAATTTTTTGAAGATTAATATAAATTTAAGTGCAAAAATTAATTGTAATTTTTTTTTTTTCGGTTTTGATGTAACAACTGAATCGCGATTCTGAGTTGAAGGAAGACAAAAATACAACTACGCTTATTGTTGGAGAATCTCATAGGTTACACCATATAGAAAGATTCTTAAATAAAATAATACCAAGTAAGAATGGGCGACATTGATCTGGTAAATAAGAAAACATGAATGAAATTAACGAATAATATCTCCAATTATAATAAATGATATACAATGGACAACAATTGGATTGCTTCGGACAAATGAAACGAATGAAAGTTGGCTAAGACAGAATGAATTGGATATTATCAGAATGACCCCGAAGAATTGGAGGATTGTCATCATATAACGCAGTGGAGAGAGAAAGTTACCACAAGTGAATTGGATTTCGAACACTTAGATTTATAGACAAGAGAAAACAATATTTCATCATTAATACAAATTACTTTTTTATCGATTATTATCGGTGTAAATAACTTCATAAGAACAAACAGAAATGAGGAAATTGCACATGAAGATCAACGATTGAATGGGGTATAAATGTTATTTTTTTTTCTTAAATGAAGAAACAAACCATACAGCACACACACACACACGCATACATTACATATATAAGTATGGCCGTTAATCTGGAGTTTATTCAAAGTCAGAAAGTTCGTAGCAACGTATTTGAAATCATCAAGGAAAGGAGCTTCGATAGTTTAAAGCAAATGAACACATAAAAATGAAGATATTATACAAATACAATGTAATTATTGTAATTTAAATTTATTACAATAATACTCAAGAAATTAGGAATTATGAAGATAATTATAACATTCAAGATTTCTTCCACTACTGTAAGTCCACTGAAATTGATATTACTTTAAATTTTGATTCTTATACCCCTCTTCACAGTAAGATTAAGTTCATCTATATGATGACTACGAGAGCTTTTAGAATACGTTCAGAGGAGGATTTATTTTTCTGGAATTGGAAAATATTAGGGAAATTCTTGTTAATAATGTTTACTCAAGGATAATCATAAATCTGCATATCAGAAAATGCCTGCAAAGCCTATGAAAAGGTGAAAAGGCTAAGAAAGGTTCAGTTTTCAGATATGTGTCTATTCCTTTTATCCAATAATTTTTCCGGCCTTTCTACGACTTCATTGATATACGATATCAACGTTACATCGCAAGTAAGCTCTACTTTTAAAAAGTATAAAAGTTAAAGTATAAATGCCTTTGAAATGCAGAAAGAAGAAAATTGCATGAAGATCAAAGATTGAATGGGGTGTAAATGTTATTTTTTTTCTTAAGTGAACAAACAAATCACACAGCAGACACACGCATACATTACATATATAAGTATGGTCGTTAATCTGGAGTTTATTCAAAGTCAAATTATTTTTATCTTTGGGAAACGAAGAGATTGTGAGAAACCCGCATAAAGGAACACAAAAGGGCATTACAGAAGGGGATTTAAATTACATGGCTTCGATACATGCACAAAAAGCCTGCCATCAGTTGGATTTCAAAGAAGCTCGTATATTGGCTAAGAGTACAAATGACTTTGATAGGAAATGTAAAGAATCACTGCTTTTATCACAAGGACTATGCTAAAAATGATAAGCTTTCCATAAAGACAATTTCCCAACATGAATGAAAAGAGCTGAGCAATAACGTAAGAGGGATAAAAGAAAGAAGATAGATAGTTAAAAGCTTTAACTAGGAGGCATAAAAAAGAGAAAACAAAGAAGACAGGAAGGAAGAAGAATGTGAAAAAGAAAGAAGGAGAAAGAAAAAGATAAAAAAAATGTTCTCTATGTTCTGCTTATTTTTCTCTTTTCAGAAACAGGAAGCCATACATGGAACTAAGATACACGTAGATGTCCGTTGGATGTATTGCTGAAAGCGATCTTATTAGTTGAAGGTTTCTGTAATACCTTTGGAGTATGGCTAAGTATTCGGAAGTAGCTTGCCTTTGGTGGTAATGGAAAAGAGGCAGTAGACGTCATTATTGCAGATTTAGTCTTTCCGTTGTTAATTTCTGTAGGAATAGCAGTGGTTATCGTTTGTAATTTTATTCGGGAAAAGGCTCAAAGATGAAGCCGAAACATGTAATTCTTTTAATGCTAATAGAATGCTTTTTAATGGAAATTGTGAGTTTATGGTTATTTAATAGAAGATTCCATACATTAAAACTTTTAATGGAATGACGTATTAAAGCATGTTAATGTGTTTTCTTAGTATAGGAGTCTTTTCTTCAAGCTTCTAACATTGATATGATTTGTCTAACGTTGATATGATTTGATATGATTCTCACGTTGATTTCTGATTTGTAATGACATCCAATATTTCTTTTACAATTACAATGTTTCTTTCTGTATTATCCTGTATTTGATAACGGCCACATCCAATCCAACTTGTTTATGTTGAAATACAACATGAGAAGTGATTTGAAGGGAGAAGTTCATTATTCAGCACATATGCTATTACTATTTGTTTTTTTTACAGTTATTCACAAATTTTTTTCTCATGTACTACAATTCCCAACGTTAGTGAAGTCTTTACTGTAACTTGTTGTCCCAGTTCGCCGGATAAAAGTGTTTAAATGGCCTATCTTTCTTACTGTACTGATTTACCAAATAAAGGATACAATAATAATAATATAAAAATAATAATTCAAGATAGCTATCCCACTGTGGCCCACTGTGGCTTATTGGGACTCTGGAGGTAAGACGTTTCAGTGACCCGGAACTGAGATGAGGTCGGGTGGCCAGTCCAACGCTGCCCCGTCTGTACCTGAAAAAAACCCGAAACCCATACTACAGAGGGCTGGGTAGACTCTAGGACCCTTTGGAGGAGAATGGAGAATGGAAAAATTCTTGCCCTCCGCCGAAGCCGGAGATCGAACCCGCCACTTCCAACCCGCAGCCAAGCACCCTTACCATTCGGCTACTGGGCCCATAAGTGTTCAGTCTTGCTATTAGATAAATAAATAAAGGCAGGTATTTTCCTTTTCAGTCTATTATTGGGTTGAGCGGGATAAAATTGGCCAAGTTTAAATGTTGGAGATGTTTGGCCTTCTGTATTCACATTTATTTAATTTTTAATTAATTAAAAATTTCCTTAATTTAATGAGTCAGACTATTCTCTATTTAATAAAGAAATATGGATTACTAAAAAGATATGGTAAAAATGTGTTGGTTTTTTAAACTAATTCTTACATATGCACAAATATATTTCAGTGATTTCTCTTTTTCTAGAGTTTCTGTATTAAGATCTGTGTATACTTTCTGAATTCCATATGCAGTTTATTGTGCAATCACTTTTTTTATACGCAAAGGAGATAAGTAAGCCTACATTTTGGAACAAATAAAGAAAAAGGTATTGATAATATCTCTTTTCCAAAGAACTTTTCCTCTTTCCAAAGGAAAAAAAGAAAGAAATAAAATCCTATAAAACTCAATAAAGACAAAAAAAAAGAAACAAACATTATTCTAACCCTCAACAATCTTGTCCTGACAACAGGACAACTGATAAAGTAAATTTAACTGATAAAGGCTAATAAGCCGGAAACAATCTGTCTTGAATTCCCGGTATTCAAAATTCCAAAAGCAGCTCACTGACTTTTATTTCTGTGCGTTTTTATTACATTTTATATCTAAATTATTGTTGCGTGCACGTTAAATTTCCCCATTAAGTTTTAAATTTTGTTTTGTTTTTTTTTTTCTATTTTGCAGTAAAAATAAAACACCGAAATAGTTTTGAGTCTTTCCTCATTGCAGGAAACTAGGTATATGTCGCTCAGAATTTTTTTGAAAACTATTTTGATTGCGCTGGTAAGATGGTTGGTAGAAGTTGATCGGAAATCAAATATTCCTGAAAAGAGTGTGGTTTGGTGAGGGTGACACGGTGGATGGAGCTGCACGTGCGTCAGTGCCACTTGCATAATTAATTGGGTATCATCAGTCTTGGCGTAATAAAGTCTGGTTTAATTAATTATGCATGTAAAACCCGGTGCATGATCAACACCTGCCACCTCTCCCGGTAGTTTCTGGGGCGTCTTGCATCTATTCTGCGTTGCTAATGCTCTCCGATAACGACATGTAATAGTGAAGCTTTTCGTTCCGCTTGTTCAACAAGGGAGATGTGGTAAGCTATTCCGAGCAGGAAACACAGAAGACAAACACACCTCAAGGCTAGAATTTTTCGGAATCAATGCCTTCGTCCTCATCGAAGAGTAATGGAAAATTCAAAATAGACTCCAGAAGAATAGTTGAAGCCCATTCACGACACACTGTATATACTGTCTTGCTTACTGTTTCATAAATTTATGTTTATTACATGTTTATTTTTCAGTGAAGTATAATTTCAACTGAGGTGATGGCTGAATAGGAAGTGAGGCAAAATATAAAGTAGATATTTCAACTGATGAAAATCTAAATAGAAATTACAGTAAAAAGTTTAGGAAAAATTGTAGGGTCCAACAACTTTTGGAGGATCATGGAAACCTCTGCTATGAGCAAAGACGTTTCACGTCAAAAACTCAATTGAAATCGAAATAAGAGACTCTAAAAGCAAATATATAGAAATGATTAATAAACTTATTCTATAGAGATTATTATTCTCTTTTTAAAATTAATTTTGATGTGTTTTTTTAAATGAAGAACTTATCACAATTTTGTATATGTAAAATGAACAACTACAACGAACTTGTAATTACATCATATATATTGTTAGTTATAGTATTTCATCATCATTAACATGTACGAAAAAAAAAGTAACATCAGTTGACATTGAAACTTCAGTTTAAAATTGAGTTAAATAAAATAAAAAACCAACTCAAAATTTTTTCTAAGCATACCAATTTTATTTCAAGTTCTTGATAGAGTGGTAAAGTTGCTTTTTGAATTCAAGAGAATGAAGGAATGGATCTAGAATCACAGATAACGATAATTCCAATTATGCAGAACCCATTGCCAAATTAAAAAAAAACAACTTGATGCGTTGAATTCGGCTGCGATTATTTATCAAATACTCATCGATATTCAAATGAAATTCGTTAATTAAAATCAATAACCACAAATCAAAGACCGCCTTTTCTTTCATTGTTTCAAATATCGATTAAGAAGCAAATCGGTGGACAAGGGACTAAATTTGACTGCGAACAGATACCAGCTCATTTTAGTCGAGAAGCAAGGAGAAATCATTATGTTCGTTCAATTTATACTTCCTCAGGTCCAAAACGTTTCCTTATCAAACTACTTTTCCACTCGACAAACATTATCGTTTTGTTAAATGATTTCTTTTTTCAAAGCCTTAGGCTTTCAGCAAATGATTATATTTGCTTTTGCGTTTCTGAAACTTATCTCTTTGATGGATAGCTGAACTAATTGCAAAAGTATGCTATGTAAACATAATTCTGATTTAGGGAAAAAATTCCATTAATCAATACTCTCTGCGAATTAAAGCGTTTCGAAAAGAAGACATTAAAAGACATTGAAGAAAAAGCAGTTAATAATTTATTCTTCCAGCTATTTTACGAAAAACTGAATTTTTACTAAAAAAAAAATATTCAATTTGACTATTTACATGTTCTGTTGAAAATTCGATTCAAACCAACATATAAATGGTTCAGAGTCTTAATAAATAAGTCTCACTTTTTGTTAAAGAAACTCTTATATTACGTAGTAGTAGAGTTTCTTTTTTGTTCAGTAAAATGTATTTTATTCAAAATTAGTTTTTATTTAGACTGGGTTTAATGTGAATACTGACACGAAAGTGATAGTAAATGTGTTTGTGCGCTGATGGTACTGATAAAGATACTTTTTTTTATTTCATTAGTAACTGAAATGATGAAAACAGATCTTCATTTATTTTGTAAGATATCCGTGATTTCATATACAACTATTCCACAAAAACTTTAAATTCCTTATCGAGTGAGTGTGATTTCCTTTATTTGCTCATCTTGTACTGTCTATTGCTAGTTAGAGCAGATGCTTGCTCCCCTAAGTTATAATATATTTAACAAACATAGGGAAATGGAACATGAGTCTCTACAATGAAAGACGTTTTCTACGACTTTCTTCAAAATTTAAAAAAGTCGTGTCAAACAAAATATCAGGATCATTGGATTTGACATATAAGAAAATGCTTTAAAGATTACATTCTTTTTGGAGGAATCAACCAAAGACAACCATGAGTATATTTTTAAGCAGACAATGAAGTGAAGAGCTACTCAAAAGCCCGAAAATTTGAGAAAATAAGTGCTGAGACAAAATGAGGAGTTTCAGCAGAATATTATATCAACGATCCTTCAACGAAAAAGAAAATGTTACCATAACTTTACAAAATACTGAAATATGAAGCCCTTTGTAAGGTAACTCCTGCAAATAATAAAATACAAATTGTTTTCAGGAATTACCTTACAAAGGGCTACACATTTCATTATTTCATATAATGTTGAACTTAACGAACAAGAAAATATGAACACAAAGTTTGTTAAAAAAAAAAAACTTTAAATAGCAAAATCACCATTAGAAAATTTGTTTTATTAATATCTCTATTACTATAATCTGGGAAAGTCAACTCACTAATGCTAATTGAATCATATTTGAAGACATAAAGAATTTTCTAAATAACAGTAAGTAAAACTTAATGCGCTGATATTCTTTTTGGTATGTATTAATCCCGTCTTTTCATATTTTCTTAATATCTCATTTCCTCTTGTTACATTCCTCTTGATTAGGAAACTTAACGGCCAAAAGCTATATAGCTTATTTTCATTAAGACTATTTTCGGTTGACGTAATGGCTTTGTAGAGGATGGTCACAACCTAATTAGAGCAGTGCTTACGTGACTTGCAATCATGACGTTTATTATCGTCATTCTACTGATCAACACATCTAATTTATATCAGTAAACAAGTCCAGATGGTCGCCAGGGTTTCAGACAATCGATATGTCTTTAAAATGTATTTCGATGTGTCTACAGAATTAAAACAAATATGAAAAAAAAAACAAATCTGAAAAAACAAAACAAAATTCAACTAAAACTATCTAAATTAAATAGCTCAGTATTTAATTTAAAAGATGTTTTAAAAAGCTTAGACAAGTCAACAAGTAAATGATATCAAATATTATTGCAAATAGTTTTCAATACCATCTTTCTAAATTTAATAGTTTTACTTAATCCAAAGATTTTTAGATAGTTAAAATATTTTCAATGTAACAAAAAAAGGCAGGACTTAGACTACTGATGCCGCCAAAGAAAATATTCTGAAAGTTTTATTAAAACCCCATTATTTTCTTGCTTTTTAGTTGGCTGTTTGTAAATTTTAACTCAATTTGGCAAATTGTATGTTTTGTTTGTTCGTAATTTAGATGAAGGTCAGATTTATTTATATAAAATATTACTCATTATGAAATATTTAACTGTGGCAATCATTTAAAGTTCTATTATTTATATAGACTATGCAGTCAAAACATTCAATCCATCTTCCTAAAGTAGGAGAACATTTTAAACTAAAACTCCATACACTCCATATCTTAGTATTTAAAAATGTTTTATTCAAATACTACGCGAAATTGGAATTCTTATTTAGCAGTTAAGTATTTATTTTTCAAAATTGTTTTAAGTAATGAAGCGAACTTGTATGATCATTCATTATAACAACAATTGTATTTATTGCTTCAACGTGTTTTTAGTTGGTTTCATGTTCAATACTATTTTGTTGTATTTATTCCAAAGAATATTTTAATTTTTCGCTTGAAGAAGGGAGGACGATGCAATTTTGTCCAATTTTGAAGAACATTATCCAGCTTTTTAGCTGCCGAAACTGTACGAACATTTTATTAGTATATTTTGTAGGATCTTTTTAATTATTTTAAATTGCATATTTTAAATTGCGTATTTTCCAATGCCTTTCTCCAACAATTAGTATAATCAAAAATAGTTATCTAATTCCATTGTGTTGTTGTTTTATTATGATAGTATTTATGTATATTTAAATCAAAGTTATTTAAAATATCTTTAAGATATCTTAAATAGTAAAACAATGATGATGCCTTAAACTGAATGGAAGAATAAAGAAGTAGCCGTTATTTCATTCAACTTTTGTAAAATTCAAAGACGTATTCATGCTTGAAGGACAATTCACGATGTGATTTGATAAGCATCTCGATAACACATTCCTGTGAAAACACTATGATTTAAAACTAGATAGAGCGAAAAGGGAATATTATCTGATTCAAATCTTACATCCGGAGCTTGCCACAGATTTAATGGACCATAAAGATGACCGCTCTTCTGAGTCATGAATAAATGTTGAATTGCATAATACCATGACATTTCTTGACACAAATGCAGAAGACCGTTACGAGCTTGAAGTGAGGACTAAAATGAATGGTCTGAAGTAATATGAAAGCATATGGAAAGAGTGATGTTCAAGATGACGTTAAGCAAACACGATTATTATTTATTTTTGCTATGAGAGCCGAGTACGCACTATCAAAAGAAAGTCAACTTTTTGTAAACCAGACAAAACATTTAAAAAATATTGAAAAATTCGTCCTTATTTACATTGAGGTTTCTACTCAAATAAAGGGATCAATGACCAATAATTGCTGCTACACGAAAGAAGTTACTACTGTCTGTCAAGATTAAGTAACCATTAAAATGTTCTGGAGACTTTCCCTGTAATAAAGTGCTTACTACTACAAAAATATATAACTAGTTGATCACAAGTAATTTCAAAATACTAATCTAAAAAAGTTTTCAGCTTCAGGTTTCAATTGTTTGACTCGAAAATGGATTTTCAAGATCATTCTAGAAGACCAAATGACTAAATTTTTGTTATATGAAAGTACATAGAAAAATTACTCCACTGAGTTGTTCCACAGGCAAAGGAAAACCGAATGTCCGTGCTGTCTAATACCTAACTTTCTAGAAGCCCAGAAAATTATTTTGTTTTATTATTTTATAAAAGTTACAAGGAATTTTCTGTTTTTGCATGTTAAAAGCTACAATCAGCAATAAATAAAAACCAGCACAGCAGCACCCGCTAGTGAACAAATGAATTTCCGCAATTTGATAATTTTAATTTTGATTAATTTAACTTTGTTAATTCAGAAACAAAAATCCTCAAACTTTGCTTAGCATACATCAATGAGTCGAGATCGTTGCTGTAAATTCAGTTCCATGTGAAACATGCTGCTCACTCATTTTAATTTTTAAAGGTAATATTTAAAAAGGTGAAAACATTCGTATTTTTTACAAAATAGCAAAAACTATTACTCCTGTCTTCCAAGGAAATTGAAATTACCGATCTTAAACTTCTGGTTTTTCCTTTACATTTCGGTCAATTCTGGGAAAAAAAAATCCGTTTTTATTATACTTCAGTTAACAAAAACTTGTTCTTCATAAGTTGAGCTTGGAAACTCATTACCCGTCAATTTATAACTGAGCCTGAAGCTGTAAATGCATAGGACAAACAACCTTTGTTAGCCCTATTGGAAAATCCTGTGTTAAAGCTATTTAATGTTTTAAATTTAAACTGTCTTATTAAAATCTGTATGTTTATCTAGTTTGCAGAATAAATGCTGTATACTTATTTTTTGAATGTTTAATATGTAATCTGATTTTCTGTGCTTTTAAGGTTGAAGATGTCGATAACTAATTCTGCAGATGCAATTTCAAGATATTAATAACTATATGTAGATGTTAATAACTACATGTAGATGTTAATGACTACTGCATGTTAATGACTACATATATTTATTTCAGTTAGAACTCTTGTTTCACGCTCATTAAAAAATATTTTGGTTTAGATTTAAGATAACAACCAGCAAAATAAAATAAAAAATTAACCCTCACAGAAAGATTGAAATTTATTTAATATTTTAGTGTAACTATTTTTTTTATCTACTTTGCTGTTTCTTATTCATTATATATAGAGATCGAAGTACATTCTTTTGGAATGTTTTAATGTTTGTGATCTTCACAAGATTAGTTTTAAAACTTTTCCATTACAAGAAATGATAATTCAAACATAATTACAATGATATTCACTTAAGGTGAGATGGGGAAAATGTGTAAAAGGGACAAGTGCAGAAATGAACTATATACCAGAAAAAGAAGTAAATCGATTGCTTACATCTTTAATATGTCCATTATAACTATTGTTTCTTCTATTTACCGAATGGTCGCAACATTCTATTTATGCCTTTTCTTTTTTTCTATGCATTTTCTAAGAATTTACAGTTCTCCTAAGTGATTCTTCTACGTCCTCTGATCGAATCCATAAATATCCAGCTTAACAGTAATAACATATACCAATTTTTTTTCATAATTTGAAAAATTTATATTACCCTGAAATGTTATTTAGTATGTGATAATCTCTTGCCTCGTATATTTGTGTGAGGTACATTTTGTATGAGGTACATTTTATTTGAGGTAAATTTCGGTTAAGATTCAATAAAATTGTATTTCATTAAAATCAATGGTTAGTTCTTTGCATTAAAATGATGGTCATTGCTCTACACTAATTATTATCATTTAAGGCAGTGGTAGGCAACCTTTTGTTGTAAGAGGGCCAAATATGTTACGTGGGGATTACTGCGGGCCGCACTTGGGACAAAAAGCAAAATCTTAATTTTAACAACCAAAAAAAAAGGAAAATCTTATTTTAACAACCAAAAAAAAAGGAAAAGCTTATATTAACAACCAAGAAAAAAAAAAGGAAAATCTTATTTTAAAAACAAAACAAAAAAAAACAAAACAAAAAAAAGGAAAATCTTATTTTAACATCAAAAAAAAAAAAAAAAAATCTTCCAACATCCCTCGCGGGCCGCACCAAAAGGCTTCGTGGGTTGCATGCGGCCCGCGGGCCGCGGGTTGCCGACCGCTGATTTAAGGTATTATTTTTAAAATGTTTTCTTTTTTAATTGCTTATTTTTAATTGCATTTCATTTTCTACTGTGGTTTATGCCTGAAGAAAAACTGTCTTATTCCAAAAATATAATTATAATTTAAAATTTCAAAATATTATTCTGTAACTTAAACGTTGCAAAACATGACACCGATATTGAATCGCATTAAAACATTCACTTGCAAGGGGACCCAACGTTCTTATTCCACTTTAAGGGGGCAAGTGTGTAGTTAACACATTCAATGAAATGCTCATCAAAAAAACATGAAAAATATCTTACAAATTTATAAATTTATTTTACTATTTTTCGCAAGTGTCCTATGTTTTTCAAAAACATTTTTGAATCTTCTTCCATTGGTTTTAATGAAGTCTTAAAGATATACTTTTACATTTTTAATGGGATCTTACCCAGCCCTCCCTTACATTTGTTAAAAACCCTATTTCTTTGTGTAAAATAAAATGAAAACAGTTTCCAAATATCAGATATAATTACCATAGAGAAATTATAATTGTGAACAGATATCTTCTATTTCTGAGAAATATTATAAAAAGATATAGTTGGAGATTTCCCTCTCCTGGACTCCATACCTTTAAGCAAGAATTAAAAGTTTTCTTTGCTTTATTTATCTCTTTGGTTTTGCGAAACGTTGCTTGTTGTTTGAAGAAGATTATTAATTATTATTTCGTAATTATCTTTCAATGAAATTATCATCAGTTGCACGAATCCTAGAGATGATCAAGGAGAGCATTCACTGCGATGAATAATTCGAAAATTGCTGAGTAAGTTTTGAATTCCAATGCAAATGCAATATTTTGTTTGACTATTTGAGCCAATAGTTCTCTCTGATGTGCAAGTACAGTAACTTGATAACTTCATCATTGGAATGGGTTGTTTCGTAGAATGTTGATTCTTGACGCAGCAGCCAAGCATAATCGATATCTATTTTCGACCTCTCTGAACAGACTCATTCTGGAAAACTCAGGCTAATAAATCATCATTTATTTGTAAGAACTCACGTAAATTGCGCGAAACCTGAAATCTCTCATAAACAACAACCAATTTTTGAATTAATTAATCAAAATGAATACTTTGACGATCAATCATAATGGATAATCAGTGGTTTTTTTAGTAATTAAAAAGTAAAAAAAAAGATATTTCTTGCATGTTGTAAGAAAAGAAAGTAGATATTGATGGGAAATTTAATAATGAAAAATTCTACTTCATTATTAAAGATTGATTTAGGAGATTAAGGAAAGCTTCTGGAAATGTTGAGATACTGGAATATTCATCAGATAGTGATTCTGATGACGAATGCTACGGATGATAAAGGAGAGCAAAGAATGGATGGTAAACATAGAAAAACATTGTGGAAAAGTACTGAAGTATGAATTTGCTTTAGACTAAGGAAAATATATATGAGTAGCCGGTGAATAAGTTTGATTGATACTAAAAATTATGGATGGCAAAGCAGTCTGAAACCACTTCACATTAGGAATAAATGAAGTTGACACGACAAATGTGATAGTCAAAGAATCATTAATTGAAAATCCAATTACTATCTTTTTGACAAAAAAGCTGGACTGTGACTAGATATTTGTAATAAGTTCTTCACTATCATTATGATATTCAATTCGGCAACCCTTTCTCATATTTTAAAGTGCCTCCATTTCTAATGTCTTGCGATACTCCTAAACACTATTAAACTTGCTTTTCTTGGTTATACCAAACATTTTTTATTATCAAATATTTCAATTATTTGATAGAGCTGTAAGACAAGATAATTAATGCTTTTAGACTGTGTCAAAAGCAAAGCGGCCCCATAATATGCACAATTTTATAAATAAAATTTTTTAACAAAATTTTATCGGAAGTGGCGATATGCAGATCATAGTCGGCGATATGCTTCAGCATTTCTTTCTCGTTCTCTGTCTCTTGTCTCTGACTTTGAGCGAGACCGTTCTTAACGCAAGCGTCAGCATCTCGTTTTTCCGCAAGTCGAGACATTTTTTCAATTTCAATCATAGCAATCGCACCAATTGCGTCTTTTGCATGCGCAACAATCACATTTATAATGCAGCTCTACAACAATCACAACAATCACAATAAACGCAACAATTGCGCCTTTTGTATTCGCAACAATCACATTTATAATAATAAGGAAAATAAAACAATACCAGGTTTCTTGGTTTTTAGCAATCCATTATTAGCAAACCACCCCTTGGAGGGTTCAGGGAGTGGTCGTACAGGTCTGATTTTTTGGAAGTGGTCACCTACTTTTTGATGCTGAACACAATGGTGAAGGTTTCATTCTAATATCTCTAACTTTTTGGCCACTACAGAGTGTGATAGAGTGACATCCAGCAAGCATAAATGCAAGAGCGGTCGCCTATGTTTTACAGGCAAGCTGTAACATAAGGGCCGCTGAAAATGAGCTGTAAGTTTATTTAATGAAGTCTGTGTGTGTTTTTAATCCCGCCCTCTTCTTTCAAAAATAAAGAATTAAAAGTATGTTTTTCAAATAATCACCAAAGGTATTTCCGTTATAAATAGTACTTCACCATTAAATTATACATTATATATTAATGTTTAGTAACTTTTTATCACCAGTCTGTTATTTACTGCATAGTTCCAATACGTCTTCTACAAGTATTTTTAATTTGTACAATTAAATAATTTTAAAAACGAATTTAATGGTACTTCTATCAAGACAAGAAATTGATTAGATAAACCAAAGACATGCAGACAATTGAGACAGCTAAATGAAGTTTTTTGAAATATTTAGTTCTTAAAAGTTTTGTTGGAAACTGATTAAATCCAGAAAGATTGATCAATGTTACTGTGGGTTGATTCATTGAAGAAAAGTAATTGGCTGTGTCTTTGTACGAATGTCGCCAGTTCTGACAAAGACATTCGTAGTAAAGTCAACAAGCCTTGATTCTATACAATGTGGGAAGAAAAAAAATCCAAATACACGTTTTCTTTAGTAGAGGAAGGTGACCATATTTCGGATACCATTTTGTTTTTAATCTAAAGAATTTAAAATATTGAAGTTTTGGTTAAGAATTTTACTTTGTTTTCTTCTATAAATAACATAATTTTAGATCCCGAACTGGTAAATATCCATTATAAAAAATAGATAGTTTAATTATTTTTTTTTGCAAAACATTGCTGTTTTTGTTGTGAAGCAAATGGGGTCTTAATTTCGGATACCTAAGAATTTCAGGGTAATAATTATGATAATGTAATTAAATGAAACATACAATGCAAATACAGTAAGTTATTTATTTGAGTAATGACTTTATGACATTCTAATAAAATTAACGACATTATACATTAAAAATAATGAAACTGTTTCTGTAGGTCTACTGGGTTGGTTGAATATTGTGAGCTAGAGATAACATTTTCGGATACAAGAGGTTCTATGTTGCTGTCTACCGTTATTTCTTCAACACGAACTTCAGCCTTTGGGGGTGCTTTCTATAGCAAACGGATATCCGAAATTAGGCACCATTGACTATCCGAAATTAGGACGTTATGACAAATATTTTTGAATCAACATTTGAAACTAACCTTAAAATCATACACAACGATGCGACTTGCCACTTAAACTACATTTTACGAACTTCATTATACTCTTTAAAACAAATTATTAGAACTTACCACTTGCGCTCCAGCTGTGTTCGAAGTTGACATCTTCAAAAAGTCACTTTTTGGAAAATTTTTAAATTATTTATTGTTGCGTACCTGCAGATCAAAGGCTCACGACGACAAGACAGATTACATATGGTGGCCAGAGCTTCCGCTCATGGTAGACACTAACGCAATATGCTGACCAGTATGCGATTTATCACGCTATCCGAAATTAAGGCACCATCCGAAATATGGTCACTTTCCTCTATACGATTAATTAATGTTCCGTTTGGTGTTCTTCAATTATTCGATTGATGTATGTTGAACTTCTATCTTATATTAAAACTGAACATTAACTTTCCTTAAAATTTAAAGCAGAAACCAAACAAGTTTTCTTAAACTTCAAGTAATTTAAAGGTTACAATGTGTAGTTGATTGCTGATCTAAGTTAAATGTTTATTTCGTTGTAACAATATGGTAATTCTGTCTTGGAAATGTAACTTATCACAACATTAACTTTAATCTTAAAGTTCGCTGGAACCCTTAAGAAGAATGTTTTCAATAAAACAGCCGAGATTGTATAAATAGATGATAAATTAGAAGGTGATCCCAAAACAAGGAAACAAAAGTATGCAACAAAAAGTCATCATCTATAATTGTGGAGGTAACTTTAGTTTATTGCTTACAAAAGTATTATTGGAATATAGATTACTCCGTTTTAATCCGAATTACTGATTAATTGAATATTCTAATTTCATTATCTATGATTACTCAGCTCATTTAAATATCTGTGTAATAAACAAATATGTAAATTGTTGGAAATTAAATTTTACTAATTCAAACAAACTTTTTTTTGTGAAAGAATCCATTCGAATTTAATTATATCAAAGCTACTAAATTCTGTAGAATTAAAGCAGAAAAAAAGCTAAGAAAATTATTTATATAAATTTCTTTAATTAAGGATATAAAAACTCAAATAATATTAATATAATACATTTAGTTATTACACGATAATGTACGTAAAGTCTAACAGATGGATTTTGACGATCTCGTATTTTCGTGATTTCACATAATTTACGCGAGAATAGCCTCTATCCATGTCTTCTCACAAAATATTGAAATATTTAAATGAATTATAATACGGGGAAATGCATGATACTTTTACTACATTTTAATATAGTTTTCATAAATTGAAAAAAGTCAATAAACAAACAATAAATTCATTAGGTAGCAATTTCCTAGTGCCAGACATTGAAAAAACGAAATTTCTTTAAGACCTGCTGAAGAGGCTAATGGCAAAATCTCGTGTTTTCCGTAATTCTCATGCAAACGTGATCATCAACATCCATATGTTAGACCAGTGGTTCTCAACCAGTAATATTCTTCGGGGTCCACAGGGGGGATCTCATTGAATCACACTTATTTTAAAATGGTTTATTATGAATTATTTACCAGTGTGCATAAATGCTCCTTAGAATTTTATTAAATTAGTTTTCATTCAAAATAAAGCATAATCATTTACTATTTCGTTGATTATTAATATAATCCCTTTACTTTTTCTTTTATCGAATAGCTATGAGGGGGTCCACCAAAAAAAAAAAAAGAAGGGAAAATGGGTGCATGGGTAAAAAAAGGTTGAGAAACCCTGTGTTAGACAGTAGTTTCGATCTGTCACGCTAAAATCACGCTAAAGCATAAAGAAATAAATAAGTATAGTTTGGTTATTTTTAACAATATAATGTTAAATAAATAAAAAATAAAAATAGCCGTAGACAAAGCGATAATCATATTTTGTTTGAAACTATTTAAGTTACAGTTAATTATTAAAATGTTTCACCTTGCAATAAATCTTTTTTCTAATTTTACTTTATATACTATTATTTTTAATTTATTACAAACATATTTATGATTTGTACACGATTCAGGTTTTCAAGTGATTAAATTCTGCCTAAGTAAGGGTTAAAACTAAGATTCCATTTGTATTTTAGAGTATAATTAATTAATTTAACAAAAATTTGTGAAAAAATGTCTGATTTACATAAGATTTGATGTTATATATAAAGATATTAGTAAATCTATAGATTGAATAATTTATCATAAAATATTCAAAATGGGTTTCTTCAAAGATTATTGGTTATCTATTATTAGTTATTTGTAATACGATTAATTCGTCTAATGTATAAATAGCCATTAAGGCTAAAGGAATTAAATTTTTCTTATTGTATGCTTCACCTATATCTGCTTTGAAAATGAAAATCTCTAATTAAATGGTGCATTTTTTTATCACCTAGTGATTCAATAACTTTTATCATTATTTTACCAACTTCGTCTGTTTTTTTTGTTTTTTTTACTCAGAAAAAAGTATGTATTAGGACATTATTTTGATATTCTTTATTCAGATAAAAAATTTTATATAAATATCTGAAGGCGCCTTAAATCACATTTTGCCAATATAATGTTTATTAAATGGAATTTTGTTACAAAAACTCAAGCATTAGGAAGAGATGAAATAAGAAGAAAAGCAGAAAATGTAATAAGGCATTTGAAAGTAAGATAAATAAATATCCAATTACTCATTTTTCCCCTTACAATATTCAAAATTGCATCATCTATCCCAGAACAACCCTCCCGCTTCCCACAGCTAAATGTTCACTAACTTAAGACACAAAGAAGGAAGGCTGAAAGAATCATAAGAATACTTGGGCAATCGACTTTTCCTAAACTTAACAATGAAGATTAAAAACATTCCAAATTTTATTCCAAAAAACTGCAAGTAAATTATTGACAAAAACATTATGAAAGACATAAAAAATTTGCCTACATATAAATTTGGGAAAAAACACACCTGTCTTGGAAAGAGACTTAAGGCACAAGACTGGTACAAAAGAGTTTATATTCGGCATAGCTTTCTTTACGGCCAACACTGCAGTCTTGAGCGAATACTAAATATTTCAATCCATCTCCAAAGAAACACCAAATCCCCTAAGACAGTGATTTCATTACGACTTTTAGTTCGTACAACAGTAGAAAGAGACCATGTCTCTAAAGCAACGAGACGACTCGTCTTAAGAGATAGAACGTTCCTTCCTGTTTCATTGAATATGCGGCAAAAATTAATTATGAGTGGGTGTCAGGTGAA
This sequence comes from Thereuonema tuberculata, assembly GCA_023159025.1. Taxonomy (NCBI): domain Eukaryota; kingdom Metazoa; phylum Arthropoda; class Chilopoda; order Scutigeromorpha; family Scutigeridae; genus Thereuonema; species Thereuonema tuberculata. The sequence goes on along the minus strand of JAFIDM010002131.1, from coordinate 49,785,244 downwards.
GGAATGACAAATGACTACACTTAACTGGGCTAGAACGTCGATACTTATATAAACTTTCAAACTTTGTTAAATAGTTTTAAGAACTTAGTTTTTGTCTCTGCAAAATTCATGTTTCGAAACTAGTGAATAGGCGATGTTGACAAACTTTTATATTTACACTGAAATAATTTATTCATACAAAAGTGATCCAGGCATCTTAAGTGCCATCTTATGCTAATGTATACAGAAAGAAGAATATTGTCTTATTTTTGTTTAGAAAAACTTAATACACAGCTATTAAACTTTGACTTAAAGATAAGCACAGTATACATCTTTAAATTGAAGCGAGAAAGTGTTTGTTTTCATTGTGGAATCCATTTAATTTTACATGGTATAAAAATAATTTAGTGAAAGGGAATATTTAAGAATAAAATTAAGTAAACTACTGTAAAAATCCAGATCACAAAAATACTTATATAAAATTGCACAATTTAATAAAACTATGTTTATGAAGATTTATTTAAAGAACAAAACATTATTTTGATATTTATAGCTATACTAAGTTATGTTACAGCTATACTGAAATTAAAAGCAAAAACAAAAAACAACAACGAAGCATTAAGTATTAAGACCCCAACTGGAAGTTTAAGAAAGAGGACATCAACAAATACTTATTACAGCTGACAAGAAATATAGTGGATATTAAACAGGAAAGAGAGAATGAAAATTTAAAAGAAAAGAAGTAATATTTCTTGATTATGGACATTTGGAAGGAATTAAAGAGCAAATTTTGGCAAAATGAATTAATAATTTAATTCAAACATAACAATTTGAAACAAAAGTCTAGGCGCTCACCCAGATTAATTCGTAGTTGAGTTAACATTAAAATCTAGAAACAACTAGAAAAAGAACAAACGGCACAATGTCTTATGACCAAATATTTTATGCTTGCTTCTTACATCACTGAAGTTTCATAACTAATAAAAAGGTTATATAATTAACCAAAGTTGTAGTTTGGGGGCAAGTTCTATTTAAGATATTCTACTGTAACTAATATTACATCTTTTCTCACTAAATATTTGATCTTCTGGTCAGATTTGTCTGTCGGCTTCATTCCTGTAGCCTCTTCTTTTCAAACAGAAAAATAATCATACAAAGTTAGTACCACAGAATGGTCAAACAAAGGCAACTATCGTAATTAATTAGCTGTGTGATAAAGATGATCTTCTTCCCTAATAAGAATAATCGGAAGAAAAAAAGAAGTTAGGAAGTAGCTAACCAGCCATTTTTGTTACTTAAGGATTAAACAACTACAGATTTTCGACGGAAATTTATCGAAGAAAAAGTGACTAATAAAATTGAGGCTATTTTTATCCATAAATGTAATTTACTCCATTTTTCCGAATCTCAAATTAAAGCCCAAAAGTATTTGTTCCCGTATTTAAAAACTGAGCATTAACTTTTTTTATTTATTTATTTATTCAATTTATTTATTTATTTGAATCTGTATCATTTGTTTCACGTTAGGAGTTCAAGACTCCTACCAACAAGTGCTACAGATATTTTGGTTGGCTATATTTAATTCAGTCTTATTGTCTTTTCATAATGATATGAAAAAATGTTTATATGCGTATAAATGATATATAGCATAGATATAAAAAACTCATGATGAAATGAGAGGTAGATTACATAAGATATACATAAAAGTAAAATAAATTACCACTATCTATGATCAGTTGCTAACAGCATCTATAAATATTTGGAAATTAATTTTTAAAATATTTTTTTGTTAATTTTTATTTCTATCTTTATAATTTTATTAGAATTTGTTCTTTTAGTTCTGAAATTTTAAAAATAGTCTCGTCTTATTTACTTACTTTGTTTACTATTTTTTTTTATTTACTTTATGTAATGAATGCAATTTCCCGTAGTTATTTTTAATTTTTTGATATTTTTTTGATCATTAGTCCAAATCTTAATTTTATTAAAAAGCTATCAAATAAATTTCCTAACTAAATTTAATTTCTTGTGAATTATTTTTCTGACAAGTATTGCTAATACAAACAACAATTAACTTGTAATAAAAGTTTCATACTTATTAACAGAAATTGTAGATTTAGAACGAGCATCATGTTCTGTAAAGGCAATGAAATGGACCATACAAAATATTTTCTCTGGAATCCACACACTAATGCGGGGTAATCCCTGCGGAATGATTAATATCAGCAGATGAACATGGATCATATTTTCAGCGAAATGACGAAAGCCAATAGAACTGAGCCATCGTTTTGAACCAATTCACCCAATTCCAGGATTTTGAAGTTTTACATATTGCAGTGAGCGGACGAGTGCAGATGGACTATGAATTTCAATTTACACGTTTACAAACGATGTTTTCTTTATTGTCACTGCAGCGATGTAATGTATACAATCCATTTTCTGTCAGGATATAAACTCTCATTCAAACCCATACTATTCACCCTCCACTTGAATATAAACCGACATTTCAATATCAATACTCCAGCATTTCATGTGATGTTGCTCAGTTTTGGGTTTGTAATCAAAGTCAATTTAAAACCATTGAAATTTTTTTTTTTTGCTTAATAATTTGTTTGGTCTGGCAAAGGACCAACAAATTTTCGATCATAACATTTTTAGTCAAATCATCATTTTTAAGATATGAATTTATAAATAATTTGGTTTATAATGCAGGCCTACTTATTAGACTATTCACTATCATGAAGCTAGCTGTCGTAATGCCTGATGTGGATTCTCAGCTAATTACTTTCTTTAAATAATATTAATGAAACACATTTCTAAGTTTATATTTTATTTTTTTTTAAACTAAAAATTTAAACAATTAAAGTTGGTAGTTAGTTTAATTTAATAGACCTCCGGTCGCAGTGCTTGGCTTCTCTGCCACCCACATTCACTACATACATACATACATAGTTCAATTTAGATTACTCTACTGTAAATTTAAATTATTTTCTAATATTTGGCATTTCTTAGTAATTTAACTGATAAGCTACCAAAAAGATATAAAAGTAATAGGATTGAAAGTGAAGCATTGCAACAACATTAAATTTGGAATTCAGTTAAAAAATAATTTTCGGAGAACCTTACATTTTTTGTTAATTTATGGTAAGGACTAGGAAAGTAAAGTAATAAAATCCGTTAAAAATAATTTTAGATCTTATTTCAAAAAAGAAACTTAAAGAAAAATGGGTTTAATTGTTTACATTTCTTGAAATGTAAAGAAACGAATGTTGCTGAAACTGCAATATTTCTAAAAAAAAATATTTATATTAATTAGTTATTCAAAAACGTCTGCTTTACTTCTTTCTTCTTTTTGTTTTTTGATTTTGTAAGGTTAACTAAACGAATACTTTAAACATTAAAATTAAACAATTTAAAATATAAAAGAAAACTCCTATGATCTGAGAAACATCTTTTATCCACACATATTTCGATTCCCTGAACGAGAATCTTCTTCAGGTTCATATTTCAGGAAAAGAAAACATTCTTCTTCTTCTACAACTTTTCTAATCGTTAAGAATACAAAGTTTAAAAATTTACAAATAACAATAACCAATTTTTATTCATTAAACTATTTCATTCATTAAATTATTTCATTCATTAAATTATCAATTCTCGCTTAATTCTCAAATATATATTAAATAATTAAATATCGCTTAATGCATTTGGTTATCTTCCGATGGACGAACGAACCATACAATAGCTAGAAAATGAAAGCATATCGGTATATTCAGATTAAATTAAAATTAAATAGCAAATATGAGACTTTACGATTTTTTGTTCAGTTTTCATACAAATGAAAAAATTAAAGAATCCATACCAAGGCAAGCAGTGCCATCGGAAGCATTGTAGATACCAAAATAATAGGTTTTGTCTCATTGAAAACCATACTGAAAATGCAAAATTACTTAATGAATTGTTTGCTTCTCCATTGTTCTTATCTTAAAATGAAATTTCTATTCGGCAATTATTACTTCTAAATGTTTACATAATGAAGATCTATTTTTCAAATAAATTTTAAATATAATAGATGCTTTTATAAGTAAATCCTGGGTAATTCTAAAAAACTAAGCATTTTTTTTTATTTCTTTATTTTGTGTTTGAAGAGCCTTTTTTTTAAACCTTAATTTAAATGAAACATTTGTTGCAAATATATATTTAGTTGTTTTTATGATCTCAGTTTATTACAAGTGTTATAGAAAACTGCAGCAACCAACAGTCTATGAATAAATTCTAAAGCAATATTGGCACAACAAGGCGAAAATAATAACACCACAGCTCTAATAGCCTTCAATAACTGATATTTTAATTAATCTATTAATAGAATTGAATACGGTTGTAATCTGAGCCTTTTACCATAATTTCGTATTTGAGTTTTTAGAGTTGAGCTCGATTCTCAGCGCATCTATGGAATATTCCTCGTTTTTTTTTTTTTTTGTTTGTTTCAGATGGGTCCTATAAGTCCTCCAGACCTCTCTCAAATCAAAAGAGGCACGGAGAGGATCGCATCGAGCCTTCCATTTCCACTGTATCCCATTCTGCAGCTGTTTGAAATTTACGACTATAGTATCCTGAGATAATATTTTTTATTAGCTTAAAAAAATAGTTATTTGACCATTCTGTTTTAAAAAATATTTTTTAATATTTTAAACAAGAATAAATTTGAACCTTTTTACGCAAAGTTATATATTAGATATGAACCAATATACACTTCTCCTTTTTGTTTCAAGTGCCTCAATCGTACAATTAAACTCATCTTCGGAATTTCGTGGGAAAAAAATCTCAAATGCAGATTACAAGAATTTTAAACATGTAGAAAACTGCGATTTTCTATGAAAAGCATGAAGTACTTTAATCCAATTATCGAGATTGAAAATATTATTTGCTTGTGCATTTCAAACAGTTATAATAAGGAATATGATAGTTGAAATTTTCCATACGCTGCAGTTTTTCAATGTAATAAAATTAGTATTTATTTATCGTCGGAATAGCGTTTTATAGAGGAGTTTTGTTATGGTAAAATTGTGCATCAGGAAAATCAAATTTAGTGGCGTTTATCTACTATTAAAAATTCAGCTTAGTAATATAAGTAATTTTTCAGTTATATTTATAATTCCTTAAAGACAATGAATTATAAGGACAGCTTTCATTGCATTTAACTAACCTATTTCGATATAACCAAAATCAACTCCATCTTCTTTCACGTAACGTAAATTTACCAAATGCTTTCTAGATTACGCAGTTTAAGTTACTTTAATCTCCGACAGATAGACGATCATCGTATTTTGTCTTAAAGATCACGTACTTTTCTAGTCTAATCAGGTTTTCTTTCAGACAGCAAACGTCAGACGAAATCAGTGATGCTATGAGGGTAAAAAATACTAAGATACTACTGCAGTCACTGAATCCTTATCATTGTCTTTCTATCACTACATAATTAATTATGTCATGTTAGCCATTGTTTACATGAACAGCCAGGACCTCTGCGCTATTTTTGACTGCCACAAAGGAATTTCATATATCTTTAATTTAATTAAAGTCTAGTTCACTGATGTAGAAGAATCAATATAATGGATCAAGATCTCCTGGGAAATTTTAATATCTCAGTTTTGTGTAAACAGAATTAATTGACAAATTATATGAAATCTTTCAACTGGAACAAACCAACCAGCTTATCTATCTATAATGAACTAAATGTTAAATATACATGTTTGTAGCATGCAAATTATCTATTATAAAATCAACTAAAGCAGTACGAAAAGTTTTGTACAATAAACAAGGTGACAATAAAGTTATGAAGTTCATTTCAATCAAAATCTACTTTCAAACAATCAAAAGTTTGAAATGTTTTATACTAATTCATAAACTCCTTTTTCCATTAACGTATCGACTTTAAATCTATCCATTTATCTGTCTATTGTCTGAACGATAAATATGATTTTTAATAATAAAAATAAAGCTGAACATTTGATTGATAAATTTGGTACTTCACGATTTGAAAAATACTTCAGTATTTAAAAATTATTGTTCATATGAATTAATTGAGAAACCTAACAATTAATTCAAAGTTGTTTAACGAGGGGAGACCTAATATAACCCTTAACAACTAGAAAGACAAATAAATTGATTATATGAAAGACAAGGTGATGATTATAATATTAGAATCATTAGAACTAGTTCAGATTTCCATACGTAATGTTAGGTGTATATTTAAATTAACAGGTAAACTGAAGATAAAACAAAAGAAAAGAATTAGTTAATCGTGAAATGATTAATAATATTATAGTCATTGAAAACAAATGAAATTATATTCTTTGCATACTAACTACTGGATGGGTCCGCTAGTCCATTGGCTTAGACACTAGACTGCGGACTGGAAGAACCCGGGTTTAATTTCCGGCTGTGGTGGGGAATTTTTTTCCACGGTTATTTCTCCTCCAGGCGGACCTTATGAATCCTCTATCGAATGGGTATCGGGAGATTTCTTACTCGGAGATTAAACCATCCTACCTCAACTAGTCCCATTGGTGGAGAATCGCTGGGATCCTAAACCTCTCGCATACTGCCTGGCCTGCTGCGGTACAGCTTAACTTTAACTCAACTATAATACTAAGACTACTCCAAATTGTATTAACTATTAGCTGTATTCTGTATGTATTTAATTAGTTTTCATTTAACAAAAGCAATATCTTTAAAATTTAATTAAATATTTCCTTATAATTTCTTGTACCTGTTGACAATAAAAATGTACATCCGTTTTGCATAAGAAAATACCACTGAAAATATCACCTTATCAATTCAGCTTTTAATAAGTTACAAAATGCTTCTTGAAGAAAAAAGAAAAAAAAAAGATCAGTTTGTCCCAAAATGTACTGAACTTAAAACTTACAAAACATTTTTAATTTAAAACTGACACTTTATTATTCCTTTTACTGATACTGTAATTTCATGCCTCATCCCTGTGATTTTTTTTTTTTAAATTCACCCGAAACCTAGCACAGAAACATTAAACATTTATTGAATATATTAGTAAAGTAATTTACTTAGATCTTTTATATTTAGCGAAATAACACTTCTTTACACTAAAGTAATAATTCTTTACTTAAATTTTCCATCAATTCCGACCATGCTAATATATTTCCACGCATATATTTAACATGCTTTCAATAATTGCTGTTCGGAAAAGATGTTAATGTCTTACAGTAAATTGGTGAAGGCAAGACCAAGAGCCCATTTCATGATTTTGGAAGAGAAATTTGTCTTCTCTCTGAGCTGCAGCGTATTTATTTTAAATGGTTCGTCGTGACAGAATCGTATGTACTTTCTTGTTATTGAGCAACATAAAATTTTACAGTGCTTTTAGAGGGCTTCTACGAAATGAGAGCGTGCAAACAGAATATCTCTGCGAATGACATTCTGCCATCTCCTTTCTTCCGCTGTTCTTCAATGGCACGGAAAACATTTAGGAAAAAGTATTGGCAATTGAATGTGTTAAGAAAAGACCAAATATTCAACTGTGTCATTGAAAAGCTGAAATGTTGTGTTATATTTCAAAGGCGGCATTTGTGCAAAGTTGAAAGAGGGAAATTTTCATTAGTCATTTACAGGCTTCCTTCTGCTTACAAACAATAGCATACAAGGTAATTGATTTAGCTATAAAATTTGCTGAAATAAATTATTTTCCAGGTTTCTGACATGACCTTCAAAAAGCACTCCCCGATAATGAAATCATTTTCTTTCTCTCTTTCCTTTTGAATTGTATCACATATTCAATTAACAAATGATTTAAATTCCATTGAGACTTGAAATAATAATGAAATAATGAATTGAAATAATTCTCTATGCTAAGAACAGTTCTTAATATTTAGTTTGCTTATAAATAATTGAAATGATATTATTTCAATTATTGTACACGATTTGTCAGTTAACTGAAATACAGTAATACCTTGAGATACGAATGCCCCAACATACGAATTTTTTGATATGCGAAGAAAATTGTCATATAATTTACGCCTCGAAATACGAAGATATTTTTGAGATACGAATAGCTAGTACAGCTAGATGTTGTGGATCTGGTGCAGAAGCATGCAGAAGAACTCACGACGGAGGAGCTGAAGAAGTTACAAGAGATGACGCACTCAGAGGTGATGAAGTTACTCAGCAGTGAGGAGGGGGTCGAGAAAGAGGAGGAGCTATCTTCACGTGAAATTCGTGATATCCTTGCTAAGTGGCAAGAAGTGTCCGATTTTGTTGAAAAGAGACACCCGGAGAAATTGTCTACAGGGAGAGCCAGTGCATTGTTCAATAACACGTGCCTTGCGCATTTTAGAAACATTCTAAAAAAGAGACAGAAACAGATCTCTCTTGATCATTTCTTTTGGAAAAGATCACGTCTTAGTGGCGATACACCCACTGCAACTGAGGCCAAAAGGGCCAGACGTGAGAGTGGCAGAGATAGTGATTAATCTTAGTGTAAGTAAAAAAATAGTACATTCAATTAAAAATTGTAGTACATTTATATCATGCATACAATAAACATTGTATTAATCTTATATTAAATTTATATTTGGTTGGTATTTAAAGCATGTTAATTATTTCTTTGCGGGGGTAAATTCCTATCACTGGAACAAATTAATTCTATTTCCATTAATTTCTATGGGAAAAATTGATTTGATATACGATTTTTTTGATATACGAATATCGTCACGGAACGAATTAAATTCGTGTATCGAGGTACCACTGTATGCTGTTATATAATTTCCTAAACTACAGACTAATGAACTTTACTTAAATTTCAAAACTTTAATACAGAAAGTGTAAGAGTTAATTGAAGTTTAATTAAAGAACAAAATTAACCTATATTTTTGAAATTTGTATATATTATAGAAACATGGATTTCCTGAATTGGCTTTGTTTCAAACAATTGTTTAATTGATTACAATTTAGGAGACAAATTCCTATGAATATGATTCGGTGAAATTTATGAAGAATGCTAGGCAAAAAATAGTACCTAGCATCTATTAAATGCTTGTATCCTGCTTCGCAGTCATGCTAGCATTGAGCAATCTTTAAAAAACAATAGAGGAGTTTTTGCAGTTGTGAATGATAAATGGTCTAACCCACATCTGAATTTCGCGGGTTAAAACCTGGATTAAGTGTTTTTATGGTAAATTAAGATAAAAGTTGAAAACAGCAAATATAATCTGGAGATGTATTTGCTAGCCTCCCCTAACGTTGTCAGGTACGGCTAGCCCGTGGTCCATAGTTGGCCTAAGTCGATGAAAGGAAGGAATGTGGAGATTTGTATTTTAAGGTAAAGTTGTTTAAAGTAGAATCTTAATTTAGAATAGTTTAACGAAATTCTTCAGGGATATTTGATCAATATGTAATTTTTGTAAGCCACATCAGGGCCAAAGTCAACAATTCTTCTGACGAATATAAACATTCTTACGTAACAAACATTAATGTATAACATTCTTCTGAAAATGGCAGATATTACTTAGGCATTATAACGATGAAAAAATGCTAAAGTGACGAATGTAGGAAGTCTTCGAGGTTTTTCTAGAAGCTGGTAGTAGAAGAAATGTCTAGTACGCCATGATGTTTGCTAAAAATCATCAATGAATGTTCATAGCTATTTCGAATTTCCGAAAATAGAAACATTGAGTTTTACTTTTAACAAATTCAATGTCCTTAATATCATTACAAACGCTAAAAAGTCAATATAATTTTGTGCTAAAGCAAAAATTTAAGAGTGACCCATAATAATAAAAAAAATAAAAATAATAATAAAAAAGCAAATACGTTATAGAAAGGAAAAATAGAAAAAAGTTAGAAAAATAAGAAACACAATAACAACAAAATTCCACGCGGACATTAAGAAAAAAAGGTTAAGAGAAAAACAAAACAAAACGGTATACATATGGTTTCGAACCGAGAAGCTTTAACAGATGACTGTGCGAGTTTATCGATCAAACTGTAGCTGACAACTGAAATAAGATGGTTGCATTTCTAACATTTAAGCTAATAGCGGAAATCCAATGACAACAATGCCAAATATCTCGAACATGGGGGGAGAGCGTTGGCCCCTGAAAATAACCATTCCTACAGTGGTTGGCCTCTAAACACGATGGTGAAATCCATTTGCAGATCCGACCTTCCGCTCGGGACTTGTTAGGGGAGAACAGACACGGACGGACGGACAGGACAAACACAACAGCTACCCATTTTTGGTCGATATCACAATAGCTCCCAAATGGATCACTAACAATACAAGGTAAATAGGGGAAATGAAACACAACACTTGAAGATATACAAGGTAATTGTTATAAAAATACATTTTAGAAATCCTTAGCATTTTGAAAATTTAAAAATTAAAAAAAATTGAACTACTAAAAAAAAAAAAAACAGAATGCAAAGTAGATTAAAAGAGCTTTGTGTAGAATAACATTGGCAAATTTTATTCAATAATTGAAAATTTTTGCATCACAGCTGATAAAAAAACTACAAATTTAATTCTTTATTATAAATTCCTGTAATTTTTCTAATGCTTAAGTAATCATCATGGTTTAACGCGATAAATCGTTCTATCAATCTTTTCAAGATTTTTGGAATGTTCGGAATGTGATGATAATTATAACGGTCTATTAACTTACAGATTAGAGATTATAGATTCCAAAGCGGGATCTAATTATAAAACTACATTATTCGTTAGCAATACACGCTATTGTACAAGGCAATTACAAAGCAATGACGAAGTAACTCAAGTTTCGTGTAATTTACATCCATTGATATTATCATATAACTACAACTAAACTTTGATTCAACCACAGCTGTGCTTCTTCTAAAGAATTAAAAGAGAAAAAAATATAATATGTCGAAAAAATAACTTTTAATTTTTGACGTAAATACCGACACTGTTCTAGCTTGTCCGAAGATGATTGGTAGCTTCGAAATTAGAAATACTACATTATCGAATCTCGTTTCTATTCACATAAATGTAATTAAATTGTTTTAGTTGATTCTGCTGCCTTTTGTTTTAAATTAAACTATTTAATACATTTCGTTGGAGTGATTTTACTGAATTGACTTCTGAAGTTTCATAAACATCATCTTCACCAAAAATATATTACAAAATATATTTATTCAACAAATTTTCGGAAAGTCTTATCTTCTTTCCTTTTTCAAGTTTTTCTAACAATTAAATAGCTACAGAGATGTCACATAACATATACACTATCCTGCATATAGTTAAAAACAACAATTCCTTACTCATCATTAATTCTAACAATCACTCATTCATTAATAACCACTGCTATTGCTTCTAACCCTTCCTATATTTGTTTAAATTCTTCAAATTTCAAGCTAATTTCAATTTAATGATGATTTTTTTTTTCCAAAAAAAATTAAGTTTTGATGAAATTTGAAACTTTTAGCCTATGAATTATTTGTTTTTTTAACAAAATGCTGAGTTAAAGTATCCAAGAAATGCTGGACATGATTATATCAATGAAGAAAACCACTGTTATTCTAATATTTCATTACGCATTTCCTCTTCCTTTGAGAAGTTTCTGTACTAGATTGACGGTTTAACTTAAATTTGTTTTTTTTTTTTGTTTTTTTTAGAAATCTAATGTTCGTTCGGATTTTTTACGTACGTTGGCTCTAGTAGCTCTTAGGTGTCTTTAACATCATTCAACACCATTTTGTTAGACTGTATTGTGACAGTTGTCATATCAGCGTGCATTTAAAACAAAAACTGATCAATATTGGTGAATTATGTGTTACCAATTTAATGCTGAAGATGAAAGAAAATATGCACGCAAGACCGCATTCTTTGATGACGGTTGAAAACTGTTACAACTTGGCTAGGAAGTCCTGATTCATCCGTTGTATTTTCACCAGACATTGCACCTTCGCATTCCCATTTATTTCGGTCTTTACAAAATTCTCTTAATGGAAAAAATTTAATTCCCTTAAAAATTCAAAACAGCAGAGGCACCTGGAACGTTTTTTTGCACAAAAAGATAAAAAGTTGTGGGAAGATGGAATTATGAAGTTGCCTGAAAGATGACAGAAGATAGTGGAACAAACCGTTGAAGACGTTGTTCAATAAAATTATTGGTGAAAATAAAAAAATGTGTGTTTTATTTTTATTAAAAACCGAACGAACTTTTTGGCCAACTTAATAACAATAAAATTGGGAGAAGATTGAGATAAAAAAAAAAAATCTTTGGTACAAAAGAATCTACACAGGAAAATTTCTTCTCTACTGAGCATACATTCCTGTAATATTCAAATCTTATTTGTGGGCTTTCAAATTATAGATATTTTTTTGAAAGTAACATACCGATAAATGGGTTTCGGTATTTGTTAACGGTAAGATACCATTTAAGAGCCAATAGTATCTTTAAGTAGCTTTCCTCAAATAAGTTCAGAAAATGTAAATACAAATTTAATAAACTAAAGATTTTACAAATTTCAATAAAAAATTATAAATTCAAGAAAAATTGTAAAAATCAATAACTGACCATTAAGAACTCAATTTTTGTTCTTATCTGATATGGAATTTGGATTTTTACTGTAACTAACGGTGCCTAACCATTTAAATCAAAGAATATCATCTTTAATAATACTTCTAATACTTACTTTTTATGGTTTAATACTTACTTTTTTATGTAAAATTATAAGGCTACTGTAATATTAAAACATCTAAATAATAATTTAATCTTCATCTTACAGAAAATTAAATTATTATTTTGAAGTTTAGAAGTTATGTCTATTCTATTATTCAATAGGACAGAAATATTAATGTTGAGGTATATGCATATGTAGAGAAAATAATAAAACTCGAAGTCAATAAACCTATTTTGACTAAAAAAACCTTTTTTTTTTAACTAATATTTGCCATGAACATTTTATTTAGCTACTTTCAGAATTGCTTTTCTAGACCTGTCATATCTCTTCTTATCTCTTAATACAATATGTAAGCGTACTTACGTCCAAGGGTGATTTCTGCTGAAGCCTGGGACATCTCCTCACCGTTGCTCACCATACATTGATACAATCCTCGGTCTTCCTTCTGGACTCGGACAATCTTCAGGACCTCCCTCGTCGGCAATTGTAGTCGGTCGTCCGGAGTCACCACCTGCCCGTCCTTCAACCACGACACCGAAGTTGCAGGAAAGCCATTGATGGTGCATGTCAGTCGAGCTTCTTTGCCCACGTCCACCGTTTGCCTCGGGGGAGAAAGACGCACGGACAGTGGTGCTACAAAGGATAAATCAAAATGTCAATGTGATTGGAAAAGAAAAGAATAAGGCAACTGCACAGAAAGAAAAAAAAAACCTACATTCAAAAGAAGAATTCGTTAGATTCTCCAACAGCATTTCGATTATAAGAACATATTAGATATAAATTATAAGTATTTCATACAAAAAAAGACAGAAAACAGATAACTTTAAAATTTAGATATAATGAGAGTTGTTGTTTTTTGTTTTGTTTTAAATAAAAACACACTCTTCCATACATAACATTAGTATTTAAATATTTATTAAAATACTAATAAGGGAGACAAATTTTCAGGAACTGTACATATTCCTTTTTTCAAGTCAATAATATAAACATTTCACAAACAGATTAAGAATAAGCTGGCAGCAAGTGACTAAAAACATGAAATATCAACAAATTTAATTGTTGTTACAATTTGCTTAAACATCTCAAAACGATTTAAGAATAAAAAAAAGTGACTACTAACTAATTTTATTGTTGTTACAAAAAGCATAACAATAAAATAAATAAAACCATGGTGATACAACAAATTTGATTGTTGTTTACAATGATGACTTATTAATTGTTATCCATAATTTTCCCAAAATATTGTTAATAATTTAATTCCACAATATTGGCTGTTTTTTGGGTATCAAAATATAAATAATCTTGAATGAGTATAACAGTATTAAAATCAACTACAGCTCCTTCATATCTATTGTCCAAATTTTATATAAAGAAACACAATTAAGTTTAATGAAAATATTGGAAAGTTGTGTTATAAAAAACTCTAAAGTAAAAAATTTCAATAGATATGAAGGAGCTGTAGTTGATTTTAAAACCGTTATACTCATTCAAGATTATTTACATTTTGATACCCAAAAAACAGCCAATATTGTGGAATTAAATTATTAACAATATTTTGGGAAAATTATGGATAACAATTAATAAGTCATCATTATAAACAACAATCAAATTTGTTGTATCACTGTGTTTTTATTTATTTTATTGTTATGCTTTTTGTAACAACAATAAAATTAGTTAATAGTCACTTTTTTTTATTCTTAAATCGTTTTGAGATGTTTAAGCAAATTGTAACAACAATTAAATTTGTTGATAGTTCATGTTTTTAATCAATTGCTGCCAGCTTATTCTTAATCTGTTTGTGAAATGTTTATATTATTGACTTGAAAAAAAGGAATATGTACAGTTCCTGAAAATTTGTCTCCCTTATTAGTATTTTAATAAATATTTAAATACTAATGTTATGTATGGAAGAGTGTGTTTTTATCTAATATTTTTGATATGGAAAGGAAGAAAATTGTTGAAGAATTTTTGTTTTGTTTTGGTTCTTTTTTTTCTACCAAAAATAACTTGACTAGCACTTTTTTAAAAGAGTTATATGCATGTTATAAACTGATTATATATTTTTAAATAGACTAGTTTTTGAATTTCGATATTATATAGACATGACTGAAATATTCGACTATGAACACAATAGAACAATAGAAATTAGTTTTTATAGTCAAAAACATACATACAAAAGCCAAACATGCGCTGATAATGAGAAAGTAAAAATTCCTATTCCGTGCCTCTTTTATGTTGACACCACAATTATTGTCGATAATGTTTGATTTTTGTTTCTTTTTTTTTAGAAAAAAAAACAACAAGAAAATAATAATAATAATGATATTAATAATAATAATAATAATAATAACAAAAAGAACTTCCAAGTCAATTTTCAAAGAAGAAAGGATGAAAAATGGATTATCTGCATTCATTGAAAGGTCCACTGTTATAACAAACCTTTATTTTCTTTAATTATTAAAGAAAGGGTCTATATTTTTTTTCCATTCATATATTCTTGCTTAATTAAATACTGGAAAAGAATTTTAAAGGAAATAAATAAAGAATAAAAACTATTTGTCGTATAACATAACTGATTGTATCCTTATTTAAGTTTTTTATCAATATTAATATTAATAATTCATCTTTTTGTTTTCTAACTTATAATTTTTTCTTGTTTGACTTAAAATCTTAATTTGATATTTTGTTTTTCTTCCAGGTCTATATTCTTTTTAATTTGTTAATTATGTATTTTATCAAGAAATCTTATTTTCTGAATGTCATTAACTTAAGGTTGAAGTTAGATAAAGTATTAAAGATATACAAGAATGTATCAAATGTTAACTACAACATACTGGATGAACATCATCAGCTACTTAAGCTACAAGTCTCGATTACCTGATTACTTTATAAAACAGTTCAACCATCCTTAGAAATTTTTATTATATTTTTATAATAGTTTACTTCTTCACTAAATAAATCAAGCACGGCATTGGAGAATTTTTTACTATCTAAAAATGATGCTAAACTTTGACTCTTATATACATGAATCGTCAAAGAATGAGCAACAAGAATTCATTGATGTGATAACAAACGAATAACAAACTTTTTCGATAATATAATAATGTTAATAAAGCTTACCTAAAATGAACAATATAATTCAGTTTTTAATTAATGTATAATTTTTAACAATATGTATTTTTATAATTTTATTAAAGAACTATTGAATTTGAATAACTAATTGCAACGAATAAGCAGTTTAAAGATACAGCATAAAAGTTTTAGCCAATCTGTATGCCAATCAACAGAGATGTACATTTTAATCTTTAGAGTTTTAATATATGAATTTACTTGAAAGTAAAATTGAAAAGAAAAAATCTTCCTTCAAAACTTTCAATTCAATCAAAACTGCCAGAAATCTACAAATCCCGAAGGAGCTAAGGGTCGTTATTGTGGTCTTTGCGTTTCTCGATCTGCAGACCTTATAGACCAGGAGAGATCAATATTGACAGGCAAAGTGAGGAACCAACAACAGTTTGACAAGTTTCAAAATAACAAGGAATACTTTAAATTTAAAACTATTTTTTTAACATAAAAACAAATAAACAGCCCGCAAAAACGCGTAAAATCGAAACACAAAAACTTTTTGTAGTCTTTCCCACTTGCGAAAGCTATTTTAAGATTTCTTAACAAAAACACAAAATTATTCGTTTCTGAAAATGACTGAACAAGAATAATCAGATCTAATTGTCGCTTAAAACTATATTTGAAGCATGAAATTTCAATTTTCAAATTGCAATTGGAAATTTTTATTTATCCTATTTTTTTCCATTGGTTTTATTATGTTAAAGTAAATATAATGCTTATAAAATATAATGTATTTATATGTAATATTTTACATTAGAGATTACGGCATTAAAAACAAAACAAAAACAAAATTTATTGAGGTAACGAAGATTCAATGTCTGACCATTCAATTTTCAGCGAAACAAAGCAATATTTAGTTCAGAGCAGTCTTCTATCATGCATGAACCGTATGTGACGACGACTGTGCAAAGGAACATCCTCCAGGCATGTAGGCAACTCATTTTCCAGGAAATCCCTGTAAGCATCGTCGGTTAGTCTAGCTGGCAGAAACACTGGCCCGATGAGATGGTCGCCGATGATACCAATCCGACATTTACGGAAAACCTTTGTTGGTGCCGTGACTGTGTGATAGCATGCGGGTTTTCATCGGACCAGTGGTGAACGTTATGAAAATTCATAATGGCATCTTTCGTGAAGCAAGATTCATCGGTGAAAAGCACAGACTGCGCAAAAGTAGGTTGAACACACAGATATGCAGATACTATATGCAAAAGACCACAACGTGAAGGATAATCGGTGGATGACCGACCTTGCACTCTTTGGACATGATATGGGTAGAGAAGCTGTTCCGGGAGAATTCTGTGCACACTTTGCTTGGATGTGCCAACTTCTCTGGCAATCTTTCTAGTCGATGTTCCAGGATTTTCTGCAACTTCATCCAGCACCTGTTCTTCAATGTGTTGCTCTAATGTGTCGGTATGTGTCTCTATCGACAATAGCGGGCGTAAATGATCGTGCCTCAGCCAGACGACGATGAATCGCACTAAATGTGTTCGTGGATGGACACTGTCGTTGCGGATAGGCTTCCTGGTACAGTCGTGCAGCTTCTCTGCAATTTTCGTTTGCTCTTCCGTAAGTGAAATGGATGTCGGTCATCTCTGCATTGCTGTACCTCGTAGTCATTATGTTTTCTAGAACAAGCTGAGGCGATTCTGACGTCTGGATTGTATTCAGCAAGACTGCTCCATTTTGTTTGGAGGAGGATTGTCCACTTGGGGTGAGGAAGGCGTTGTCCACTAGTGATGGGGTGTTGGTATTGAACATTACATGTCACGATTACTGAGGAGCAATTTAATGACTCTACGATACGATGTAAAGGTCAACACCTCTGTATCGTTTCATCGTTCATATCTTGGAAATAATCGCATTTCCAGACCGATGTTTATATGACATTTATTCGTTTGTTTTGCATGATTGAATACAACCTTAAGTTTTGCAGCACATTTCAGATAAAGCTTCACCCTGTATAAAGCTTCAAGAAAGACTGAATTACTGGTTCAAGTTATTATGTATTTTGCGACTACTCCGTATAATTAACTTTCCTCGAAAGCTAGATTAAATAAAAGAGACACAAACTATTTTAATTATAATGACTAATAAAACTGGCGTAATGGATAACAGCAAATTCAGAATTTAGAACTGTTTCATTTCAGAACTGTTTTTAAAAAAATCATTTCATTTTGACAACATTTCAGAGATATATATAAATCGATTTTTTTTTAGGTGTGAGTGATGCATTTTTTTCACTATTTTATAATTTCTGACTATTTATTGAATTTCTTTATTTTAATTGCTGCTGGAATCTTCAACTATTTAAATATTTAGATTTGTGTAAATTTATTTTCCCTTTTAAACGAACTGCATTTAAAATAAAGTGCAATAGATAACTTCGTAAATCGAAAACACTGCCATTATCATCACTGTGCTTCTGTAACATGACATCTTCCAGCTGAAATGATATTTTCAAGAATATCCAACTGTTGCTCCATGCGTAAACGCAGCTGGTGAATCCTTTGGAGGCTAAACTGTGTCGGGAAATAGGTGGTCTGTGTCTGTCGACTTTCGGTGTTATGACTCAGACAGACAGGTCTCCCGTCTTTACAGACTAGCTCCTAGCACTTTGATTTTCCCGTTTTGTCGTCGTTTCGTTGTTTCTTTAATTACTTTATAGCACTGGGACCGTCTCTAATCCATCCTCCCAAGCCCATGGACCTGAGGGGGAAGAAAGTGCCTGGATGTAGTCTATAAAATCCATAAAGACCGTCTAACTGATGCATTAGATTGAAAAGAACAACTAGATTTCAGCCACAAAGAGAACAAACTTTAAGCAGGCCCTTAGAATGTGATGATTGCCGTATAAGTCTTACCATTTCTGGAGCAGCGCGAAAGAAATGTCCCAGTCAATTAATGAAATTGAATGAACTTATCTTTACTGTATTGATACTGTTTTGGAAATATTTTCTTTGGAAGGGTTTATTGATTTCCTGATTTTTTTAGATTCTATTAACGCTGAATGGATTTAGTTCAATGCTGTGGTCCAAGCTTTATTCTGAAGAGCTAAAAAAGCTTTCTTTTTAAAAGATTTCAGTATTGTTATAATGTTTCCTTTACAAATCCCTTGAATAATAAGATACACAATTAACGATTGGCCTATTTTTACTTCAGCTCCCAAATCCACACTACATTTAAAAGCATCACTATGAGATACATTGCCACCCTCTAAATCTCTTCTCAGCTCATCCAAGGCCTCGTTATTGCTCTCAACCGTCAGTTGCCCTCCACTCTCTGGATTCAAGGTCACAAGAAGGAAATTTTTTTTTTTTTTTTTTTGATGCTCGCTATGAAATTGGCCGCGAGCGGTTGCAGGACATCGAAGATAGAAAGCTTTAGGATACGCACACAGAGACAGAGATAAAGGAGGAACCTATTTTTATTTTCTTTTAGTAATTTTTCTGGAGACATATTATCGCGGGGAAGAAAAAAAAGTTTTATACTATTATATACTTTTGAATATACAAAAATATGATTTAATTTTATCGAATTTCCATGTTTCCTGATTATTACGTTCTGACATCAGCAAAACCATAAAAAAATAAACCATAGAATCTATCTGATTTTCAGAAATTCCAAATGTACTGAAAACATTCCGGAATATTGCAAATATTCTGTTTTATGTTTTTATTAACTGTGTTTAGATATACAGTGGCGCACCCAGGATTAAGTGGTGAGGGAGACTAAAGATGTTGCAAAAAGTCCATTCAGATTTATTTCTATTTAAAAATAAAATATATCACTTTTCAAAATGATATGATACAGTCACATCAGTGCTTCCAAAGGTTTTCTTCTCGTTCTTCCTTCCTTTCTTTCTTTCTTTCTTTTCTTTTTCTTTATTTATGTGTTTGGAGCCTCTTTAGTTTCTCTTCGTGACTAGGCCACTGAGTATATCTAGCAGAGTTGCTGAAATCGTATCAATTGTAACTTCTGCAAACTTAATACTAACTGCATTTTTTTCATACCCTCTTGGTAGCTAACTACCGCAAGGAATTACAATAGTTAATAACTGGAAGAACAGCAGTTGAAATTACCTTTTGGTTTAATTTTTATAGAGTCCGTAAATATGCATCAGATAAACGGAAAGTTTTGTATAGAAGTTTTAAAATGCCCGTCCATCGGTGATCACGTCCACTGAAAACTACAATGCTTGAAAACCTGAATTAAAACTTTCACAAGGAAAAATCTCTATTGATTTTGAAATATACCGAACAAATAGGTAATGAGCTACGAACAAAGCATGGGCAAATACTGTGTCGTTAGAATAAATCAGTGTTTAATGAAAAGCTATGCATCTTAACAATCATTTTTAATTATTGAATTCATTGTTATGTTTATCCAGTAGAA
The DNA here is from genome assembly GCA_023159025.1 of Thereuonema tuberculata. Lineage (NCBI taxonomy): Eukaryota > Metazoa > Arthropoda > Chilopoda > Scutigeromorpha > Scutigeridae > Thereuonema > Thereuonema tuberculata. Next base: position 49,765,066 of record JAFIDM010002131.1, on the reverse strand, counting down.
ATTGCAGATATAAATACAATTGTTGGTTTAATTAACTGTCTGTTACATTCACAGAAATCAGACAGTTTTCAGATAAGGATATTCAAAGACCTTAAACATGAACGTTAATGAACTTTTTTAATAATCTTTTAAGTCCACTTAGTATTCTCATTTTCGAAAGTTGCTGGGTATATTACTGATATACCTGGTTTTTACCAATTATATTGTGATTATTTTGTACAAGAAATAGTTAGTAGTAGACAAAAAGTTATTTTCATTTCTTTTAGATCTTATGTCTTAGCTTACGCCTACTTACTTTAGGAAATCATTTCAGCAAAGCAAAGCAAAAGAAAAGAAAAGAAAAACCCAATACTCATACACTTATTATATACAGAAGACGGCTGAAAGACTGCCTACAATAAAGAAAGTGTTTTAGTGAGAAATTAAGTAAAATTACTTTATTGATGCTGATATTCGAAATTCCTACAAGTTGTAACGTATAACATTAATGGAATTTTTCCATTATGAGGAAATCAAAGACACTATATTATAAACGACGTCGCTTCAAAAATTCCTGAAAGAATTTAATGAAGAATGTTCCCAAAAATTTAAAGAAGGGGATTTTTTTTTAACACTGTACATTGTTCGCGGCGTCAGTTTACAAGAAAAATGCAGAAAATAATAAGGAATCGACTTTGCATTTACATTCACGAAGAAATTCACATCCCCGAGTATCTGAAGAAAGTGAAGCAATGGCGTCTAATGATGCAAACAGATCTAATTGTTGCTTATTTAAAAAAAAAATCAAACTTAAGTATTGTTATAAATTAGACATACGTAAGATATCGAATAATGTGGACTGAGCACCTAGGACAGGCCGGACATACGTGTCCACACGTACGGACAAAATAAGGCAGTTGAACCTTCCTCCCCTGGAATTTTCAAAATTAATGTAATATTTTTTTTTCCTTTCAAGAGGATTAATACGTATTCATAAGATGGTAAATTTTATTTAAGTTATTATATTTTGTGAAAATTCATTGCTAACATATTTTGGCCTCTTCTCCCCATGGAAAACTTTCTTTGCGTCCTTGGATGGGGATATCAATTTTGAGGCATTGGGGGATAGATACCAACATAATTGTGGTCATCTTTTCAAGTTATAAATAAGCACCATATTAAATTTAAAATATCTATATATATATATACAGTGCAACTTGGATAATTCGAACGTCTTTACTTCGAAATCGTGGTTAATTCGAAGATTTCTCTTAGTCCCTTGAATTTCTTAATAAATCAATGCTAAAAAATCATGGATAATTCGAAGTTCAACTTCCTTAATTCGAAGTTTTTTATAAAAAATTTCGAATCATAACGACTTTTCGGCGTTTCATCGTTAAGAAATTCGACACGTGACAACTGAAATCCCCTTCGCGCCACCGTTCGACACGTGACGCTTCAGATGCCATTCGAACTTCCTGCTGTCAGTGTCACCATGTCTTTAAGTAAACCACGAGTGTACGAGAATTTAAAGTTCGCTGAAAAGGTCGCCGTCATTCACGAGGTGGAAAAGGGTGTGAAGAAGAAATGCCAAATTGCCAACGGGTATGGGATAGCGCCGTATTTCGTCGGTACATTGAAGGACAAACCAACGTAAGTGAAGCTGTTTTCCGTTCACTAAACATGCTTGATGATTTTGCTAACCTTACGCGACTGAATTCTACAAAAGAATCAGACATTGCACAATTTTTTGAAAAACTATAATTTTCTGTATTGAATATAATATGTACTGTAGCTTACGTAATATAAATCTTATTTTGTTTACATACATATAGTGTTTAAGTCTTTCATACCATGTTCTTTATGAATAAATATTTACTTATTGACAGAATAATCTTTTCAAGCATTCAGTGGACCTGAAATTAAAGTTAAAAGATGTAACTTGTTTAATTCGATGTCTTGGATAATTCGAAGTTTTGTAGTGGTCCCTTCAGCTTCGAATTATCCAAGTTGCACTGTATGTATATATATATATATATATATTTCCAACGATGTTGAAGGATCGCTTTTGGAGGATGGAAGAGATGGTAACAAAAGTAAATAAGCCTATGTTATAAGTTAGACCATAATAACCAATTTACAAATTTTATGAAAACCAGTCCGGCTGTTTTAGCGTGATGCGCATACAAATAAACAACAAACCAGAAAAATGTTGAAGTGAAATAGTAAAACTTCAACTGCAGTCAATAATGCTAAATAAAAATAATAGAATATATTTTAATATATGTCTGAATGAGAAAAAAAATAAAAAATATAAATTAATGAAATTTCTAATAAACTTTAAAAAAATCATGGTCGATCCGTAATCGCTGCTGTGCCGGATAGAAGAGAAATGGTCTTAAAATCAACAGTTTAACCCAATGATCTGCAGTAGAGAACCAGACAGTCTCTCGACCGCTTTAACCTCCGGAAAAGAAATCCACTTCCCATTAGAGAGAAGATTGAGTCGACTTTAGGAATCGGCTGAAGGAAGTATTCAGAAAAAAAAAGAAACCACCAGCAGCGGAACTGAACCGATTTCCTCTATTCCTAGCCAACCAGCTTACATATTACACAGCGATTACACACACACACACACACTGAAGAAACTAAAATTGAATTAGATATATTCTCAGCTATCCATCGTGAAATGGGGATTGATCATGCAACGGTAGGGGGCCAACTTCAACGACTGGGGGGGTTGAACAAAAAATCATGGTCACATCTGACGTTGAATCAGCCGTAAGCTACTGTATCACATTTTATAGAAATAAGTCCAGCGTTTCAGCTCAGTGCGCATATAAACGGACAAATGAACAACAAAGGAAGAATGTGTCTTATTATTTGTATAATAATAAAATTTGTATTAATTAAATTAAATTAAATAAATAATTATAATTTGTATTATTTACATAAATTTCATTTATTTGATCATTCAAATACTCAATAATAAAATGAAACAATCTTATAATATCCATTCGATGTTTTTTTTTCATTTGGATATATTATTCATAGTATCCTATAATTACGTAAAATTTTCTACAGGCCTCTCTAATATTCACATCAACCGTACTTAAAAAGGTCTGTTTCAGTAAAAAATATTGCTTTTAGATATTTCTTGAAGTATTCTAATGTACAATCGTAAATGAATGAAATATTTATGTGCTCCTGCTAGAGCATTACGTAACATTTAGCAGCGTTCATCTTTAAAATATTGATTAATGAAGGCACAATTCAAATAAAAATGTGGAACAATAGAAAAACCAGTCTCGTTTTGTTCCTGCTAGATGAACTCTCTCTTTACAACATCCTGAATTTTTTTTTTCTTTTTCTATTTAATTAGCTGTTGCAAACATAATAATATACTGGATGTACATTCAGTTAGAGAGAAATGAGCTTGCAGCAACAAATTTTGAGTATTGGGGAACGAAGTTAGACGGGTAAATGGTAATTGTTTTAATTTCATTTTAATAGTTAAGCCACAAATAAGCAACGTAATTTTTGTGAAATTTGTCCCGCCTTTTCAGCGTCATGTGCGGTCTGGCCAGCCCAGGGGGCCACCGATTGCCCTGTTTTTTTGTTTTTTTTTTGGTTGTTAAGATAGGATTGCCCTTTTTTCTTTTTTCTTTTGGTTGTCAAGGAAGTCAAGGGCCCCGCAAAATTCATCTTAGGGCTCCGCACCCTCCTAGCGTCGTCTCTGCCTCCTCCCCGGTAAATCATGTACTGGTTACGTTCGCCAGAGAAATGGTAAAGCCTTAAAGGGCCCCAAATTCGTTTCCAGCCGAGGGCCCCCAAATATGCCAGACCGCCCCTGATCCAAACAAACAGATAATTGGACTTATAAATAAAAAAAAAATATTTACACGCTCACTGAGTTAAAATTTACTTTATATAATAGGCTTAACATTTTATATTACAGAAATTTACAATTACAATGAATAAATAGATGCAAGTTTTAATTTGCGTATTAAAATAAATTTAAAAGTTATATAAAATTACCTATCTATATATATCTCGAGTGAGCAGATTCAATAAAAATAAAATATACACTTAAAATTCGTAAAGTTCTTTTTCTAAATTCAATGGGCTGTCCTGTATTAGCCTAACTATATAAATGTAAAATTTATAATTATGCAATGTAAAATAACAAATACTATAAAGGTCAATGGGCGCCGCTTAAGGATGGCGCTAAGAGGCTTAAGCATCCACAAGAAGGTTGGATGTTAGGATTCAGTATCTCGAAAAGGTATGCGATGGTTACCGTTTTTAGTTACCCATTTGGGAGCTATTGTGATAGCAATCAAAATTGGTAGCTATTGCGTTTGCCCTGTCCGTCCATCCGTGTCTGTCCATCCCTAACAACTTCAGAACGGAAGGTCGGATCGACAAACGAATTTCACCATTGTGTTCGGAGGCCCAAACACCGTAGGAATGAGATATTTTCAGTGACCAACCCCCCCCCCCCCCCGATTTTCAAAATTTTTGCATTGTTGTCATTGCACTCTCCTAAAAACTCCCGAACGAAAGATTGGAACGACAAACGGACTTCACCATCGTATTCAGAGGTCCAAACAACGTAGGAATAGGATATTTTCAGGGGCCAACGCCTCCCCCCCCCTATGTTCGAGATATTTGATATTGTTTTATTGGAGGTTATCGGTTCGGATTCCTACTGAATTCAGGATATCTATTGTTTGTTTTTTTTTCTCTTAAAAACTTTTTTTCTCAGTGTCCGCGTGGTTTTTTTTTCTGGGTTTTCTTATTTTTCCGAAATTTTTTTTATTTTTTTCCAAACTTTTGTTTAAAGTTTTCCTAAAGTTAATGTACTTCCTTTTCTTTATTATTATTTTTATTTTTTTTTATTATTATAGATAGCCCTTAAATTTATGCTTTAGCACAAAATTATATTCACTTGTCTTTTGATTGAAGCTTACACAAAACATTATATGATAAAGCCCATTTGAAATTTGCTGAACACAATTGTTTTAGGTATTTCATGAAGAAAATGATGTATGGTTTCTTTCACTTTAATATGCCGTGATAATAAATTATGATGAAAATAAAAAGAATGTTTCTATTAATGAAATTGTTTGCCACTTACGGGAATTACAATATTTAAAATTGAGTGATAAAATTGCCTTAGTAGACAGTTATCTAGGGAGCCTAGTTTTTCGTCTGTTATATTTTAAAATATATATTTTTGTTATATTTTTGTTATATTTTTTTAATATTTTCCTATGCAGACAGATCCTAAGGTTCCGTAAAACTTCCTTTCCGGTTGTTGAAAGTCAACAAGCATTACAAAGTCACTGATTTCCTGACCTACTGAACGTTCGGAGCCTCATGCGTTTGACGGCAAGTACACAGGTAAATGATTCATATTTCACTTCGGTGAAGATTGTGCTTTTTTTTTTACTTTCCCTGAATGTGAGGTTCAAAAAGTTAGTTGTTTGTTTGTGTATGGGTATTTCCATTAATATTTGACGAATTTTCCTGAAACTTGGCATAATTACTTACAGACAAGAGATAATCTAACTTCTATACCTGAAATTACCCTCGTTTTCCGAGAAATAAGCACCGAAAGTGACAAAAATTTCCATAGAAAAGCATCAGATCCGAAACATTGGTTTTTATGGATGTGAATAGTGGATATGAATCCTTCATATGTACATATTAGGAGGATTAAGAGTTTTAATATAATTAAAATTAATCGGTTTTCAATAATTTAAGTTCATAATACGAATCAATGTTCTTATTCCTTTCTTCATAATATTTAATCTAAGGTACATTAGACTCCATTTCAAAAAATACTCCTTCTTTATCAGCAATATTTCGCAAGATTAGAATCATCTTGCTTTTTCAAGCCTTCTTTATGAATTATATCAACAACAATAATTTGTCTACATTTATGACAACAAATAAGCATGTCTACATTTTCTTCATCAGTAATGATACAACAACAATCTTATCTATATTTATGATAATACATAATCATGTCTACAAGTTCAAATGCTGGTCGTGCGGGAAAGTGTACTTGGGAAACACGGGTAGAATGCTGATAGAAAGAGTAGAAGAACATACCGCTGCATACAGGAACAATCATCCACTCGTTTCAGATTGGGCAGAACACTGCATCATAAAGAGGCACAATCCAGACCCGATTCTCAACATACTCTTCAGAATAACATAAGCATACACGATACGTCATGGAATCGTGTACCATTTAAACATTCGAGTGTATTAATAAGGACAGAGGATATGTGGTGAATGCCAATACAGTATTATTTTTTCAGGATATGATCAGGGCAGAGGAAGAAAAATTTCAATAATTAAATTTAATAATACTTTGTTAAACAATAAGTTAGTATTACCATATTTATTATATAAATAATGTATCATTGTAGAATTGAACAGGTTTTTTGCAAATGTTTTATCTTTATTAGGTAATAATGGAAAAATCGAATAGGTTTTTCAATAATTCAGATTTAAATAATGCATCATTAGAAATATAGACATGCTTATTTACTGTCATAAATATAGACAAGATTATTGTTGTATCATTACTGATGTAAAAAAATGTAGACATGCTTATTTGTTGTCATAAATGTAGACAGGCTTATTGTTAAAAACTTCTTATTAAATTACTGTAACATCTTAGCTCCTTGGCGATATTTCGTCTTTTTAATTTCAAAGACTTATTTACGGCATTTTAAGTAAGCTTATTGTTGTTGATATAATTCAAAAAGAAGGCTTGAAGAAGCAAGATGATTCTAATCTTGCAAAATATTGCTAATAAAGACGAAGTATTTTTGAAAATGTACCTTATATTTCATAATATGAATTTAATTATTTTGTTAAGAACATGGAAAATGTCTACTGTTTGTATTCTATAAATATAATAAGGTAAAAATAAACGGATACTTGGCGGTGTTTATTGTTTTAACGATTTCACTAAAACAAAGAAAACATTTAATGAAAGTAGGCTGCACGCTGTAACAGGAACTTCTTGTATTTGTTGCGTTACTAAGACCCTGTTGACAAGTTCGGATATTATCATTTCCTGTAATATAAATAACAGGTATTTGGAAAAAGGAGCATTTCATTGGTAGCTTTAATGTATATAAAGAACGCTTCGAGGCTTTATAGTAAAAATAATTTGAATCGATAGCACGCGAAATATGAAACAACCGATAAAAATCTACGGGATATTGGTCGATAGCTACTTCTTTGGCAACCGCGCCTGCCCAGAAAACGAAGTAATTTGTATTCGGGCTGCGAGTGCTCAGATTGCATGATCGAAAGATCAATGTTGGCTGGCCGGGCCTCTTTCAACCACTGGGATTAACGGCTAGCGAGTGTCAGCGGCGGCAGATACACGTGTAACGGCTGATCCAACGCAAAAGCTATCTCTGCCCTCCCGTATTCGCCCGAAAAGCTTTAACTATCCACACTACTTTACGCCGAAAGAGATCGAAACATCTCAAGGACACGCTGAGGAATAAAGTAATGCAGAATTTATAAGATGTTTAAGACACGAGCCATTGCTCTTTCTTGTTGATTGAAGGCCTCTGAAATTCGAAATCAAAACAACACCTTATCTACTGCAAATTTAATCTACAACATTAAACGATACAAATCGACGTGAATGATTCAAAGTGTACTACATTTCTCAGAAAAACAGAGAAAAAAAATGGTGAACCCTCCTTGTAATTTACAGAACAATAAAAAACCATATTTAAATGCTTTCAAAATCATAGAGTTAGCTTGTGTTTGACTAAAGCAGATATTTTCGTATTAATGAGAAAAATAAATGTTTCATTGATGATGGCTTACGATAACGAAGACCGAAACTGTTTAGTTTCTTTTCCAAAATTTAAATTTAACTTTAAAGAAATTTTATACATGTCTATGTTTCTGTTAATAATTTTTACACCCACTAAAGCTGATTTTATTAAACCATTTAGAGGCAAAAAAACCAAAAAAAAACCGAAACTACATCAAAATGAGGTACATCTGAACTCTAAAATCTGCCAGACGACTGCTTTAGTGATTGGTGATCAGCCAGGGTTGCGTAGTGTATACATGCTTTATTTTAAGGATATTTTTAGGTCTCTTCAGTCATAATTATGCAGTGATTATAGACTAGCAAGTTTCTTTACGCTGGCCATTCCAATTTCCAAGTTACATTTGTCCATTAACTCTACGATCGTTGGAATTTATAGATTGATGAATATTCAAATCTCAAAACAGCTGTCGCACTACATCAGTCGTGTGAAAAACTTCGTAATTCCTTAGAAAAAAACTAACAATCATGTCACTGCATTCAAATAAAATTTTTAATTACTCTATTAATACTTAAAATAATTATTACTTTAAAATATATATCAAATGTAATTCCTATATCCAGTTTTTAGTTATTTGGCATTTGTTGTTAATTTAATCTTCTTTCCTAAAAATCAGTAACTTATATCTACGTATTTCCGATGGCATCAGCATTAACTTTTGAACTTTTACTCTTCCTGGCTTATATCATTCAAAGGTAAATCGAAATCCACGTGATACATTGGAAAAATTATCGAGGCGAAATCCTGTGGATAAAAATATTGAGGATTATAACGAGACTTTCCATAGAAAAACAACAGAAGAGATTTATTTGTTTACAAATACTCCATATTTCTATTTCTATGGGTTTTATTGATTTTTGTTTCGCGTATACTTTGATTTGAAAGCGAATTGGAGGTTTAATATGATAAACAAATTTAATCAACTTTTTCAATTGGAAAATGAAGGCAGTTTTTATATTGATGGGGCTCTTTGTTGTTAAATAAAGATTTTTCCTTATTGTTTTTCTGGTATTTACAAATAAAAAAAAATCAAACGACAAGTATGTAAGTAGTTTTATGAAAACTAGACCTAAAATTTAGAAAGTTCTTGTAATAATTTTACCTTAATATTGAAAGAATTATTTTTTAGAACAGTATATTATATATTTGTGATTAATTTAGAATTTCAGTTAGCTTACTTTCCTAAGAAAAATTAGGATAGTAAAATCTCTGTGCATGTAATTGTATTTTTCTTTGTTTATATTCCTCGCCTCCTCCAATAACGTTTCAACTTCTTGAAATTTATCATGCATATCAATGGAGAACAGTCAATCTAACTTTTGTAATTGAAAAGTTTCTAATGGGCTTTTCTAAGGAAAAATTGGTGGATTAGCGTGGCAAAATTCTCCCAGGAAACCATTAAAGTGCAACTATGAGCGAACTTCTATCCATGTCTAATAATACATATTTCTCCATTAACCATTATCATGCCTAAGGGCCTTGATATGATTAACATTAAATGGACTAAAATCCAACTTTTATTAAGCATTCATAGATTTAATCAGGTCGTATTTTTTTTGGTGTATTTGAATTTAAATGAAGATATCTTTCATTTGCTATCCTCATTTTATACAGCTTTAGGGCTGTATAGTTTTCCTCTAGTTATATCTTTAGTTTTTCATATAATTTTTAAAATTACTATTAAAAAACCGAAATTTTAAATATCTTTACTTTGTATTTTTAATAGATGATAGCACCCTATTTTAGAGCTATAACATACATTGATGACTTCCTTTACTAACTGTTTAATTCAATATATCTCAAAACTATCTTTATATAAATAATTCTTTGAGACAATTATATAAAATTAGTAATTCGATTAAGTAATTCCTTTTCTTGAAAAAAAATTTGCAAGAAAAGGAAAATTAATCATAACTATTCTTTTTGTTTAAAAAAACCAAACAAAACAACAACATTGTTTTTAATGTCATTTTATTTCTTGCTATGCTGCATTCATGTTTCAAGCAAGAGTAATTCTTGATCGGGAAATAACGTTATTGCAGCGTATAACTTCATTTTATTTATTTTTCCCATCGTGGAAAGCTTTTTTTTTATTAATAATTAATGCCACTGCCAACATGAAGAAGGATTGATTAACAATTCACGAGCCACTAATGGAAACCTGCAATGGTATGGAATGCTTCTTCACTAGTGGTTGGTGTTCCTTTATGATTAAATGCACACCATTCTCTTTATTCAAGCATATCTTAAAGTTCCGCAAAAACTTGTGAATTCTGAAAATGAATTCAAGAATTACCACAATAAAAAATGCACTTTCGACCACTTTCCTAATGAAATGCTTGTTTTTTTCTCTCTCTTTTACTTATATTGATTATTATTAGGAATCCTAAGTCTCTTCTGTAATCTATACAACACCACTATATTATTCATAGAATTTTTAAAGCTTCTTTGGATTTTCTAAGACTCAAAATTTTATGTTTTAAAAACGAAAAAAGTTAATAATAAATCGAAACTTTATCTATTCATGTTGATGAAGTCAAATAAAGTGCTTTTTAGGCGTTCTCCAAAGATGGTTATTGAAAAGCATCTAACAGATTAGCTATTTTAAAGTTTATATTTAAGAGTCTCACAAAAACATTGAAAAATCAAAGTTTGTGATACATAATTTAGAAATTGAAACATTTGAAATATTTCAACCATTCTGAAAGATTTCTTAATCATTTACAATGTAATTTGATATTTCTACAGTTCCAAGACATCCCAAGCATTGCATGTTTCTCATAATGACAAACATCAAAAATCAGGAAATTTGTTGGTGATTTGTATTTGTTTTTGTTTTTTTGTTTTTTTTATTAGTCTCATAATTTACCATTTTTTTCACAATTTGTCGTAATTTTAAAAGTGTTTTACAATTTAGTTTTTATACAGTGGGTCTGGAAATAGGAGTTCTACTGGTTTCGAACATTCTTACTTTGCGAAACCAACATTGTTAAGCAACTAAACACACAACAGCCTACGATAGCTCATCTCACTTTAGGTCAAGCGATTGAAGGTTGAAGTAATTCTATTTTTGGGGGGGAATTTGAAAGCTCCAATACTGATAGGATAATTCTGAATTCTGAATGATCTTACTGACATTTTCCTGCGCTTTGATTCTCCTGCAGGAATTTACTTCTAGGAATAATCTAATGAAATTGGATGAAGAGAATCTAAAATCAAAAATAGAAATTTCCTTGATGATCTTTAAGCCTGCTTTTCTTAAATGTTATCTCTTTAAAATTTCTTTATTTTTATTCTTTGTTTTCTTTCTTAAAGTAACTGCTTATGCGTAAACGACACAAATAAATAGCCTACGTTTACTTTTAAATTTTAATAACTACTTAATACAAACAGTAAAAATTTTCAATTTCTCAATTTTGTTTTTAATAAACTAAAACTTCCCACATTTCTGGATATATTGATATGCAGGTTTTCGACCTAAATTCTTAAAGAACATAATTGTTTTAAATTGATTTTTGGAAAAGACGTCAACTAAAAAACAAGTTAAATTGTCTTCTGAAAAATACATACCAAATTTCATTAAGTTCAAAGGTTATTAGAACGCATACCAACTGAATAACTGACTTTTTTCAACTTACAGAAAAGTAAAAAAAAAGGTGAAACTTTGTAAAAAAGAGATATAGTTAACTTCACTTTTAAGCAATAAACCATTAATTTAAATATAATTTGTATTTCAGCATCGCTGAGTTTTCAGACAAAACACGGCGAAAAACACTGTTTTCCACTATGCTTTGAGGAAGTAATAATCTTACGAAAGGCACAAAAAGATTAACCAATGTAATCAATCGATTAGAAATCACATAGTGTATCCTGACAGGAAATACAAGCGATCAAACTGAAAAACTCAAATCCTCGTGATAGTTCAGTGACGTTATCTATTCTGAATTTCTCTTTCCACAATCTTCATCACTTTGGTCTATATTTGGGTCCAAAAAAATCAATAGAATCGTTTGAGTCGATTAAGAGAAAGTCAGTCAGTTTCATAGATATAGGCTGGGAGTGTAGCTCATTTTCGCATCACCTCAATTAAAGATATTATAAGATAGCAATAAAAATAATTACAGACAAATACAGGGTGGCGCACATAATACCGGCCGCAAAAGGTTCCCAGGTATATTTTGGACATTACTTAACACTTTCGCTCCTATTGATGTTATCAGTACATTATCGCAGGTATATTTTATTGTTATGTTCAGAATAGATGTTGGAAGTGGCCACGATCAGCCTCGATGTATTTCTCCGGCCGCCGCAGCATGTTCAGAAAGATCTTTCTCAATTCTGTGACCGTAATCAGGCGATCTCTTGCCGTATGTTTGTTTTGCTCACTGATCCAAGATGCGAGGATTGTGACGAAATACTTTTCATTTCAGCAAGAGTTAAAAGTCACACGGTGATAACTCAGGAGAACGGGAAGGTCGGAGTATTTTACTTATTTCCTTGCAGCAGCGAAGTAATAACTTCACTGAATTTGTGCGAACATACTTCTGCACAATAACACGCGTTGGGGAATTGAATATGCCGTTACTCACACGCAAGCCGACGAACACTAAACTACTCTTTTCAGCGCATGCGGATATCATCACAAGCGCGTGGTCATTACCGTTGAGTACTATCTGCAGCGAGCATACACCATATACCTTGAAACCAATTGAGGCCGATTTTATGTCCGCTACACTGTATATTGAACTTAAAATATTAGCTAAACGAGAGCAGCAAACGAGTAGTTATGGCTTGTCGTTTCCTGGTAAGACATTGGGCTTCTTAGTATAAATTCGATCGTAATGAGAATTAATAGGTTACAACAAATGTCATTGAGATTAATATATAAAATATACATAAAAAATACATATACAATATTGAGAACAATATCCGGTATATGCTGTGAAATTCTTATTATTTACCAAATTTCATCAATAATGAGTTATCACAACAATGAACACAAAATTACAGAAGCTGACGAAGTTATAGTATATTTCTTTAATATTTTCAAGATAAATTAATAATCACATAAAATTATGATTTGTTTTTAATTTGAAATTTTACGGCTAGTAAAAATACTTAACAGTTTTTCACTGTAATTTCAGACAGAACAGTGTGTTTTTCAGGTAACTGCATCCTCATAAAAGTAATGAGATCGAAGCTTTAAGATAGCAAATAAGCCTAATTTTGCATCAGTCATATCCATTAGGTACGCAGACGATTCTCGATCTGGGGAAGGCTATTACGAGTGTTACCTACCACGGAATTAAGCTCCAGAGGGAACAATAATTCTCTATAACCCATTAGTGGATAGAAGGAACATGATGCAAACGATACAACTGTTTCACTATTCGGTCAACATCATCATCATTACCGTATGTTGAAAATCCCAGGTCAGATTTACAGTACTCAAGAAGGAACATAAAAAAAGCTACAATATTCCAACTGCGACAACATTTAAGCTTAATTAAATATTTAGCATAATTAACAAACTTTTCACTCAAATTGGTTAACATGGAAACTGGCTATTAAAGGTTAACTTCAATTCTTTCGCATTTATCGCTATTTTCTGCTAAACTGGAAGTAATTAACATTTTAAATTATCTTAAGTTACAACTTAATTAGGAAAGAAACTAGAGGATTTTCCATTCAGACTACGTTAGGAAAGGATAGAGCATTCACAGAATAAATGGATAGGTCTTGTCTTTAAGATATAGGATTTTATTTATTTACTTATTTATTTGTTGGAAGGTTGAATAAATGCTTGTTTTCCTTCCATTATGGCTGTAAATGTGTATGGCCCCTCTCAATTTCATATAGACTTAATACGAGGTACAACTGCATATGAAAAAACTAAGTTTTTCAAGAGGTATAGAAATACAGAAAATAGACTGTACTTCAAACATACAGAAGTAACATGTAATCCTTGTTTCTCAAGTAACTATAGAATAATAAAAGAATAGACACACTTAAGAACTTTTAATAAATTACTTTTAATAAATTAATTTTAATTTAAGTGACTTCAGTAAGAAACGGCAAAACCTTCGAGTTCTTTGTTGTACAATAATATGACAATAACAACGATAACGAAAATTGTTATTGTACTTATTTTTATACATTTCTCCTAACTTAATACAAAAAATTTTTTATTGAAATAAAACAAGAATTAATCCATTTTAAAATAATATTTTTATATATTTCTTTGTATTAAGTTTGAATTTTCCTTCCAAATTAATATATTTGAAAGAAAAAGAATAACTGTATTTCAGGTGTAAGATGTTTCTTTCATAATTTTTATTTATGAAGACATTCGGGTTTTTTTTTGGTTTTTTTTTGAATAAGTGGGATTAAAAATTTATTAACGACATTAGTATCTACTTTGTCCAGAAAATAAAATAGAGTATAATCAAAAACAACGAGATATTTTTGAAACGGTTAACTTACAAAGATTCTAAAAATTAACAATCGTTGAGAACTTAGTGATTTAGTTAGTTTTTGTGGATTAATTTCTAATTATGAAGACATTCATTTTTTTGAATAGGTGGGATTAAAATTTGTTAACTACAGTAGTTATCTATTTAATAGGATTGAAGTTAATCCTTCTTAATTAGCCAACGTAAACCTTTAATGCCTAACTTAATGGATTATAGAGCAAGCTCTCAGGGAATCTTAATGTTTGCCGTAAAATTCAACTTTATGTAATTAAAAGTTGATTTTGGTAAAACTTCTGCGCTTTTCAAAGTGCTTAAATACTACAGATAGACAGGCCGATAAGTGAAGCAGAACGAAATTTCATAACTTAGACGTAGGTATCCTGAGTATCGTAAGTCAAAACGCCCATATCTATGTAAGTCAAAATTTTTAAAAGAGAGTTTCAAGGGAATAAACATATATTACCATAATAAAGAAAATTAAAAATATAAATTGTAATCATTCTATAATGAATATTGAATATTACTGTTCTTGTCAAGAATGCAAGAGTATATAGCTATTTCAAATGCCCGTTAGAATTTGATATATCCGGTTTAGAAAGAATTCATTGTCTCTCAATAAGAAAACATAACAGACGTTTTAATGTCACCAAGCGTGCATTGAAGTAAGAAAATGTAACAGACGTTTTGATGTCACCATCTACCAAAGACTGTTCCTTCTCATTTTTGAAATGAAGTTGAGATATGCCCCGAGTCTGGAGATGAACATTTTCAAAATTTTATCTTTGCTTTTCTTGTTTTCTTATTTATTTTCTGTAATTAAAATCTTTTATTATATTTTTAATTATACACTTTTGAGCTTATTTTAAACTCCTTAGAAACCTTTCATTTTACGATTTCATCAAATTCGGCCAAACTATTTCTCCCGACTTTACTCAAATATAAAAAAAAAATCATTCGAAAGTCGAGATTTTCATAGTAAAATCGACTAAAAATTCCCTAAAAACCTGAATTAACAATCAATTAAGTTAAAGTTACTAACATACCTCCTTCTTAGTTCCCTCCTCTTCATTTTAATGTATTAAAATCCATCACAACTAACTTCTTCAAATTATTTATAAAAATAATAAGATACATTGCAAATTTTCGCTTATTCCTTTTACAAGCTGTTGTTAAATAAAGACTAAGACAAACAAAAGAGAAACATGATATGACGTATTCTCGATTAAAACAAATAATTAACAATGCAATAACATCTTTGTATTTGAATAATAATAAACTATACCGCTAAAAACCACTTAACAAACCAAAAAAATAATCATAAAGTCATTAAGCATAATTAATAAACTATTATCAATGCGGCTAGAGTTGAAACTCCCAGAATGCAACGCAGATTATAGATTTTCCTTTCCTGGCCGGTCAGTCACATTCAAATAGAAGAGAAAATGGCGGTCGCTGCTTCACATTCAACATTTCGACGAGGAAAAGTTCTCAAAAGTCAAGTAGGGAAATTATTCTTAACGTTGCTCGTCGATTTCAAGAAGATGTATGTGAGATTTTTGATATTTCCTATTTTTGATAATTGAGATTAATATTTCCTGCGGAGCTTATGGCATTAATACTGGAGAAATTAATCAATGATAAATAAGTTAAAACCATTATTTTATGATAAAAAGAGAAATCAGAGCACCTGAAAATAGTAATACAATAACAGAGGCGTTTTAGAAATTGAGAGGTTTTGTGTGAGATAAATTCACAGGCTATTATTTTAAAATCAATGTTAATTCATTATATATCAATCCTCAAAGTCAAATGGCTCATTACATTATCCCTGTAAAGTACAATGTTTAGCTTTTTTTTGAATTCTCGTACTTTTCAATGTTATTGTTAGATGGAAATCATTTTTTTTTCCCCTTGACACAATGCTTCTTAGATATTCCCGGTTTCAAAATTCGCCGCGACGACTGTAATTCTTTGCATACAACAGACTTAGATGAAACCAAACAATCTTTTGTCAAACCATTACTAGAAAAATACTCTGGTTACTTACATCAGCAGCATCGTTTCTATTTACATTAGAAACAATGTATACATTAAACAAGTTAAACTTAGTTTACTTGAAAGCGAATTGAATTTCCTGTAATCGTATAATCTTGAAATAATCGACTTAATCATCCTGAACTACTTTGAACAATTAAAATAACATAACCTCACAAAAAAAAGTACCAGCACGACATCGGCAACAGTCACTTTTGTTTATGCCTATTAGTCGAATTTTATTCATAGATTCTTTGATGCAATTCTGAAAAGCTTCGTTCAAAAGATTTTGTGTAATTCACTAGATTTATAAACTTATGTAACGATTATTGTATTAAGGTCCGTTAATTTTGTTTAACTGTTACTAAATATAAGGAAATCTACTTTATTCATAGTACAGAGCTTCCCTCTCTAAAATGAAAACCGGATTTCTTTCCCGGGAGTAAAGCATTGTGTCGACCCAATCTTAACTAGTTCCGGTGGTCGTTGAAACGTCGGAGCTTATATATTTGACGCCCCGGTTTTCTTATGGAAAACACATACCTGCCTAACTCAATTCATTATTTTTCTATTATGTTCTTTTTAAAACCTAATAACTAACATTTGTAAGCTTTTCTTTTATATAAATACTAATAAATTGTATAGTTTTGTGCGTCTGTTTCATATATTAGCTTATATTTTTTAATATAATGTTATTTTCTATTTTTACTTTAAATTGTAAACTTTTAATTTCAATTATTATAACAATTCATCCGAAATACATACATGAATATACAGGGTGATTCAAGATGTTTTACCCCCCACCCCCACCCACACACACACACACACACCTAGTGGAACGCATTCCTGGGTGTCATTCGAAGCGAAAAGTTTATATAAACACGGGTCCTATTCTCAAATTAAAGGATTTACATTAGTGTGCAAAATTAATGGAGTGACATTAATGTGAAAAGAGGAGTTATAAAAAAAACTAAGCAAAACAAAATGTAAACAATGTTTCTGTTTATTAAATACCATAAATTCCTTTACTTTTTGGTTTACCTCTGTCATTTATACTTACATAAATCTAAATGAAACGAAAGGGTAGTAAAAGATTTAAAAATTTTGCAACCTCAACTGATATGATGCCAATAATAATTTGAAAAGTTAAGATTAGTTTTGACAGTGTAAGCTACCTGTAAAACTGAACTTTCAAATATTCTTCATGCCATTGCCATCTCACGAGACGAATGTAGGAACGTATAAAACAGAAATCAATTGGCTCGAAATCACTGGAATTCTTTTTCAGTGAAATTTTATCTATAAAGGTTCCACTGGCTAATGAAAACCGAAAAAGAGAGGCTTTTCTATCAAAGCGAATTAAGGTGGCTATTGATTTCAATTCCTTGTAATTAAATGGAGTTTCCATAGTCTTTACTGTTATGTTTCTGCATTGAACAAGAGTTCCGATAAGCCAGCAACCAACGCTAACAGAGACGTAGGAACAGATTGCAAGTCAGCACACTCTTTCATCACAACTCCTGACAGTGCAAAAGAAGAAAAATGAATCTTTTAAGGAAATGTTAGAGACTCTTCGGGTCGAACAAGCTTTCACGAACAAAAGAGGCAATTCAATCAAAGTCATTCACAAGCAGACGGTAGTGGTAGGCCATTGTTCCGTTCTAATGAAGTTTACCTTGCAAAAGTTCTGTTTTGGGAAACATAAAGCAACACACCTTCCAGCAGTGGCTGCCTGAAACTCAGCTGTATTTACAGTTAATAGCTTTAAGGAGGCCATTTACAGGATGTACGTTTACACAATGAAATGCCGTAACGACACAAAGAAGATAACTTTTTATTATGTATTATTGTTCCTCTTTGGCAGATAAAAGGCAATAGATTAAGGACATACACCGAAACAAAGTAGGTTATTACGTTCTTAATTGTAGGAATGAATTTAGAAAGTCTATTTAGAAAGCTACTTAAGTTTCAAAGCTGTTTACACTATCTAAAACAAACACATACTTTCTACTTGTTTATCATATAAATAGCAGGAATTGTTAATTATATTTGAGAGAAATATAAATCTTACTTTGATTACATTAATTCTGATAGCATTTTGAACTTAATAACTCAGTTATTATTATAAAAATAATATCTACTCGTTTAATAAGAAATGCTATAATCTATTAGGAATATAAAAAAAAGGTTTTTCTAATAAAAGAAATCTACTTTGATCCTGTAAGTAGATTTCCTTTTAACTTAATGGCCAACAATGAAAGAAGTGCTGCAGATATTATCTACATAGAGATATTTTAGTTCTCCTTATTTTAGGATAAGGATAGATCCAAAGGGATCATAAAATGATAAACTTACAAAATGTATCTTAAAAGGGAAACTTCTCAAGACGACGCGTGCAAAGCCTCATCTATTATTTTTAGCTTAAATGATCCCCCTGAAGTCTTCTGCATCATGAATACGCTGAAGATACATATTCCTACGTTTTTTTGTAAGCTATGGAGACCAGTTGACAATGGGTGGTTAGTCCAAAACTTGCCCGGCTTTAACCCCTTTTAAGATTCCCGGTTCCCTTTTTGTAGGGAACAATGTATTTCCATGATTATCTATAATCGGTAACTACAGATAAATGGTTATAAAATAACATCGCAATATACTTGCTACCTTAGTTTTTTACGACAATGTACAAGAAAATTTGCTCATTGAAAAAAAAAAGTATGACTAGAGAATGAACCAAAATCAGAACCTCCGCTGAGATGTAAATTTGTCTCATTTTGTGACTTTTAATCGGATTAGCGACGTAATTGTTCTCCTTCGGCTCATGTGCAATATTCATAATGCTAGTTGCGACGTTGTTTTGCTCAGGCTTCGCTATTAAATAATTACAGTAAATTAGAATTTTAGGAAATAGTTAAAGAAAAAATTTCTATCTTCCATCATTATTTTGTAATTTTCCAGAGATTCTTAGCATTTCTATTATCTTACAGTTACTCATATATCAAAGAATTATTAGGAAGTTCTAATAAAATTTCTGCTTTTATTTTTGTTTAAAAAGAGAAAAACTTTATAAAGAAACAGCCAGAAATTGAATAACTGACAAGACAATACAAAGGAAATAAAATTCGAAATATTGTTAATTAATTGAAAAATAAAGAAACAATGTTTCCCTATTTAGGTGCTGTTCAAGTATTACGTAAGCATTCAAGGTGGGGGGGGGGGGGTAAAACTTTGCTTATTTTTGCTGACAAGGGGGAAGAGGGATCATAGCAAAACTTACGTAAGATAGACAAATTTTTTTTCCCTCAGTATTTCATGTGTATTTCACTGATATCTACTGTTAATGATTTGGCAAATCTTATAGGATCACAAAGGGGGGGAGGGGCATCTGCTTATTTTGCTTACAAGGGGGGAGGGAGGTGGTCTAAAATGACTAAAATTATAAGAATCCCTCATTGGTTAACTATGACATTCTAACCTTTTACCGTTAGTGTATCCGTCTACAGGCTTTTGCAGGCCCTGGGGATCGTTTCCTGATCAACAGAACAAAGTTGACGATATTAAATTAAAGAAATTGATTTATTTATTTATTATTTATTTATTTGCTGTAATAATGCTATTATAATCCTCGCACCGGTTTTTGAGTCCTCTTGAAAATTATCATCCACTACTTTCGCCACTGCACGTTATGCAGGACAGCAAACGTTCTTGCTGATGAAAGTCTATCGTTTCGTTGACGAGTAATTTCGTTAAAAGAATTGAAATTCTTTTGTTTTTAAAATGATCAACGCTAAGAATAATCTCCCTGGACTGACTGTTGAAGCTTTTCCTTGACGAAGTTTTGAATGTGAAGCATCGGCCGCCATTTTTTCATTCAGTCAGGCTGAGCAAACTGTCAGATCAGTATAATCGATTATATGCGTTGCATTCTGGGATAACTCAGGAATCGCTGCGATGATTGATATTAATGAATTGAAATTAAGTAATGTTATTATAATATTAAGAAAAGACATACTGTGACAATATATAAATAAAATAATTAAAAGTAAAACAGTATGGACATTTTGAGATCTGCACATAGATGTCTTTATCATTATAAATGAAGTTAAAATGTAAACGATGTAAGGCTCCCAGCGTGTCCTGGCAATTCAGACTAATTTAAGATCGGGTGGTCATCCTGAAGTCTTTCCCGCATTTACCCCTCTGGAAAGAAATCCGGTGTCCATTCTTTAGATGGTACACTAGGACCCGTTTGGAGGAGAATTCAGCACAGAAAAACTCCCAAACTCCGCCGGAAATTGAAGAAGGCTCCTGCAGCCTGAATTTAATCGGCTTACCATTTGGCTACCGGACCCCCCACTAAATCATATATTACTGTTAGAAACTTGTTCTAAAAATTTGAAACATATTTAAGAGAGTATTTACTAAAATATATCTCAATTAGGAGATTCCGCCGAATAAATAACTGGAGAATAGTTATAATATCTTCAGATGAAGACCCTTAACGGCCAGATTCTCCAAATAGTATTAGTATAATCTCATGTTGCAACTCTATTGATTTCAATTGAACTTAATCCAAGATTATCTTTAGTCTGTTTGGAGAATCCTGCCGTAATTGAGAAACACAGATTATCTTCTATTTATTCTATTTATGTGAAAAATGAGAGAACTGTAACTGTGCAGCATTTGAAAAGTATCAAACTACATATACTGTAATCGTCGGAAGCGCAGTAGTGCCTCAAAAGAAAAAATAAACAATAAAAAACTCTAATGAAAAATTATGAGAAAATTCACATGCCAGCAGTCCGCCAGCCTCAATGATTTTTTTTAATGCATAAAAAATTCAATCTGCACATTGAATTATTAAAAAACAACAATAGGTGAGACAAAAGAGCGTGAAACAGCTATTCCAGGATGTCACTCATCCAGGTAAACAACTTGGTTTTCACCCGATGTTGCATATAATGTAATTAAATATTAATAGAATTTTATCCTGTGACAGAAAGGATTTTCGGCGATCATGCTCTGAAATTCAAATCACAATAACGCAAATCTAGAGCTCCTCGTGGAAAAGTGAATTTTCAAATAGTTTTTAATATTCTTTCGATAAAAGATTTCCAGGCCTACTTTGCTCTAATTTTATTCTGTAAGTTTAATTTATTTTCAAATACAGCCTTTAGGTTATTTTTTTTTATCTATCGTTTCTTTTAATAAGTTATTTTTTTTCATGTTTTTTTTTTTAACTTTATCACCATGCTTTAAGTTCGTTTAAGTTCGGAATATGTTTAGAATTTCTTTTAAACTTACAAATTAGTTCGTTAACAGATTAGTGAAAACTAATTTCCCCTAGTTAGAAGTTAAACCAAAACGTCAACTAATGAAAGAATAAAAAATTGAAAGAATTTAACAACTTCTTTAGAGAACTAAGTTTAATGATACATGAAAGGTGTCAAGTAGATTTAGAATTTCATTAACTTCACCATAAACTCAGTTATGCTGTAAAGAACGTTGCTTAATGAAGAAACTTCAGAGGCAGGCTTTTCAAAACCTTCGGTCTATTAAATCTCTTTAATTCCTAAGGTTCATGTTCCTCTTCGAAAATGCATAGTTAATACAAAACTTTTTAAGAAGCATAAGAAGAATATGAAAAGAGATAGATTTTACATGAAGTTAAACCAATGTCTGATACTTTAGGACGATGTAGTTGACTAAAACATGAAATTATGATAAAAGTTGTAATTTGTTCTGGACACGCCCTGCATTCAGATCTATTACACAGACAGAGTGACAACATCTTACAACTTAATTTTCCCTTCGTTACTGATTCTGTATCCACGTGAAAGAAAGCGGTAAATTAGTTTGCTTAATATGTCCGTTTGAAAATCTAATGATGTTAAATGAAATGTCATTTGAGCAGAAGAAGGCAGGATTTAAGTGACACCTTCATTTAAATACTGATTTGAATACTGAAATATGAGGGAGGATTTTCTTTTTTGTAATTTAATAAGAGCGACTCCGTGTCAGACCTAATTAAAAAATGAAATTTTACACGTTTATAATTTATTCATTAAATGGATTTACCTATCTCAAGTAATAAGCACGCAAATTAAAATAATTAAAGCCTAACAAGCAGAAGCAAAAGTCAATTTTTTGTTTGCTTTTTGATACTTAGGCATTAGGAAAGATGTTTTTTCGGGACGAATTTCAAATTTAAGGTGATCTTAAGAAGATAAAAATAAAATAATGCAAAAAGAAATCCCCCTCCCCAAAAAAAAAACAAAAAAAAATTTGGGATTTTTAGTTTTTTTTCCTGAAATTATAAATAAGTAAAGTTCCTGACATTAAAATGAAACGGCTGTGCTGCTCTGGCTATGCGATTGCTTACAATTGCTTAAACTAGTAATACATCTTTATTTAGCAGACTGATATTTGCTGAGCCATAACTAGGTTTTACGGCATTTAGGCAAATTGTGAAAATGACAAAATGCTTTCATATCGAGCTAACAACAAGAATAAGAATAAAAAAAAATAACATTCGGATTTTCTCGTTCAAGCAAATACAACAGATGCATATTACAACCAAAATAAAAAAAAACAAATTATCGGTAATGTCATAGATCGTACACTTTTTAGTCCTCTCCACATTTTTGATCCAATGATTCCTAACATCCCAGCTCCTAGATTGGATGTATAGTTTTATAGTAAGGTAGATTTGATAAAAGTACTTTCTTATAAGATGTAACATATTCAGTGCCTTAGACATTCCTTAGCATTTTGAAAAATAACTATATCGAACTCCTCAAATCATTTTTTCTTTATTTACAAAATTAGTTAACACGTTATTTTCAGAAATAAATTAATAAACTAGTTACTTAGCTTGCCATAACAGCTACAATAATCAGGAAACATGAAATTTCACATGAGTGTTCTTTGTCAAACTCTAAAATATACGTATTCGACGATTTTTCGATATTCGGAGTCTAAGGGGTGTAAAAGGGAGAGGGAGGGGGAACTTTCCTGTAGATCATGCGTATCTCCGAAACCGCTTGAGTTGCAAACATTAATTTGACATGAGTGTTCTTAATTTTACTCGTCAAATCATTTTTTCTTTATTTACAAAATTTGTTAATACGTTATTTTCAGAAATAAATTAATAAACTAATTACTTAGCTTGCCAAAACAGCTACAATAATCGTTACCCCCTCCCTTTTTTTTCTTAAATAGATTCAGGAAAGATTAAGCCGAGCTATGGATAAAACCATCTACTTTGTGGTATAACAGAATGTAATGTGTCGTGATGATAAATTGTACAGAAAGAGTGAGAGCAAAATGTGGATCAAAATATTTGTTGAAGTAAAAGTTCATAATAACAGAAACTTTAGCATAACCTCAGCATAAATAAATTGCACATATACACCCGGCTTACAATACTTGCATCTTGATTTCAAAATAAGATTCGCTGAGCTATCTCGTAGTATTTATATCTTTTTTCTGTATTCGTTTCTTTCAATGCTACTCTGTGGACTGCCTTCATGCTTGCAGCATACCTTCTGAGGTTACGTGAATGATTATTTGATGAAAGACATATATTAACTTAGCTTCAAATTTTGGCTAAGGCAGATATTGTAAAGAATATCTTTTATTTATTTTTTTTATTTAAAAATTTGGGAAAAAAAATTTTGAGGTTTTGCTCGTAAATTTGCCAATTTTTTTTTAAGTAGGCGGTTTTGATTTTTTTGGTTTCGATGCAAGACTAGCATGAAAATAAAAACCGATAGTACAGTGACATCACAATAGATAGTAGACAGTGGCAGTCATGAGTCAAAAGAAGAATGATAGGAATTTTCACGTCTAGAGTTCTCAACAAGGGTTGAAAGTGTAGAAAAGCACGAAGAAATTAAAGGGGAAGTCATGTGGACTGCGTTGCGAAATGATCTTCCCAAAATGAACACGAAAGCACAATGGACATTTCTTGTGAGAATCTGTATTAGATTGTTGTTTAGTCTTCATGATGTCAAGTTCAAAATGGTTAAGTTATTTGATCAAATAAGACAAACATAATAAACATAAAATACATTAAAAACAAAAATCGTAAATAAATATTTGACTCAGTTGTAACCGCCAGTACTCAAGTGGGTCCATCATTTTTTTTATTTTCTTTGTTTAAATAAATGTTCCTATAACACATTGGATAACTAAGAACAGTAGTTTGAATAATCAATAAATTTAAGAGAATTCATACAACCGAAGCCGATTATTTTATGGCTCTTAATTTAAAAAAAATAGCAAACTATTTAATTTCTTAAAGATTTATTTAATTTATTTATTTAGATAGCTAAATTTATTATGGCATTTTCTAAAAGCAATCGCTAAAAGTAATCACTCATATATATTAAATGATTATGATAACTTAAAAGAAAGACAAATAAACAATGACTGCTTTGAATCAAAATATTTGATTCAGTACTCTCTGCTAAGAAGGCAATAATAAGTAAAGAAACCATACACATTAGTTATGATACAGTTAACTCAAATGATAAGACCGTTTTCTCTAATCACTTCTCTACCAATTGGTTCAGGTCTTTCTTTTATGAAATGGATAGCAGCTTTCTTGTTTGGTAGTTAAACACGGACAACTGTTAAACTAGTACTCCAACCTTCTGTTGTCTTATTCGACAGATAATTGCCAATTACCGTTTCCTAAATGTAGTGTATGATGACTGTATAATTCTTGAAACATCATACATCTGACAATCATCATTAAACGTTGGAATAAAGTATTTTCGATTCCTTATAGGTTAATGACAATCCAGAAATTAACAACAAAGAAATTAATAACAGAATTGCTGATGACGTGACTCTTAGTTTTGGTGATAGCTCGGCTAATGTCTTTGATTGTAGAATCATAATAATATTCATGAGATTAATGCGGGAATGGGAAGGTAAGAGCATAGAAAATTTAGAAGAGAAGATGTCGAAAATGTTTTTGATAAAAACAAAATAACCATGAATTTTAGGATTAAAATTAGGCTTAAAGTTATTTTCGAAAATTCGAAATGTTTTAAAATCTTCTTAAAAAATCAGAAGAACGCCGCGCCGTTAAGATTATTATGCATAATAGGAAGAAAGTGTTATTGAAATTAAATATATTGTGCGATCAATGTATACTGAATACCAACCTAATAGCGGTAATGCAACAGCTATACTTCAAAAAATGTACTTTCTGAGTTTGAGTCAAAAATGTACATGTTGCAATAAATCCAACTACATCCAGTTAAACGAATAGACAAACATTCCCATGTACGAATCAGATAATGATCGATTATCAAAAGTTTATGTTTATTTATGACGAGTATCTACATAATATTCATAAAATAATTCAGTACAATAAAGAAAGCTAAATAAAATTATTTAAAGAAAATAAAAATTAATTTAAAAGCAATTCTTTTATTATTTAAAAGTGTAATTATTTTCTAAGAAAACGAGAGAAATTCAAATTTAGTAATTAAAGCATTTAAATAAAAGGTAAACATTAAAACATTTCTGTAGTATTCAACTACCACACAAAAATTCAGTTGTAAGGTTATTAATTGTTTCATTACCACTATTAAGAAAGTTTGTTAAGAAACTACGTTACATTATATTTCTATATTAATTAAATTTAGCAATCGGAAATTCTTTCCTATTCTGAAATTGGAGTGAATCCTTTATGCAGAGTGTTTCGAAATTTCTATAACAAACTTCCAGGACTTGTAGAGGTTACTGAGCAGATAGCGCTTCCTATTAAAACATTATATGGCTCGGTCCCGTCTAAAAGCCTCTTAATTTAATAGGGATTTTTAATAGGAATTTTTGAAACACCCTATATATAGACTCAACAAGGGGTGTAAACGGGGCCGGGCAAACTATCTTGGAGGGCACGCCTATCTCTGAAACCGCTTTAGCTGGAAACACGAAATTTGACATGAATATTCTTTTTCAAAATCTAAAGTATACTTATTCGACGAATTTTCAATCTTCGGATCCTAAAGAGGATCCTAAAAAGGGGGGGGAGGGGGAACTTTCCTCCAAGATATGCATATCTCTGAAACCGTTTCAGTTGCAAACATGAAATTTCACATGAGTGTTCTTTATCAAACTCTAAAATATACGTATTCGACGAATTTTCGATATTCGGAGTCTAAGGGGTGTAAAAGGGAGAGGGAGGTGGAACTTTCCTGTAGGGCTTGCGTATCTCCGAAACCACTTGAGTTGCAAACATGAAATTTGACATGAGTGTTCTTAATTCTTAGTTTAAGTTTTTAGTTTACTTGATGTACTTTGCTTTTCGTGAAGCAATAAAGCGGTTTTCTTTTACGTTACGTATGCAAGGCTTCCGGAGCGAAGCAGTTAGCAAGTCTATAACATAATTTGTAATAGACTTATTTCTTTAAAATTTCTTTATTTCTTATCGTCCTGAGTTTATTTTGTTGGAACAAATCGAATGACTGCTTACTGTTCTTTTCTCTTCAATTATGGTGGTTTGTCTTAGTGTGGTTTAATGATTCTTTGTAAAAAGGCCTGAGCTCATTCAAAAAGAAGAGTGAAAAGTCGAAAGAATACAAAGAAACTGAATTATTTGACTTGAAAAAAGAAATCGAAATATAAGGTTCAGCAATTTACTGAAGATTAAAAATTTCCTGAAAATCCTGTTTCAAGTAAAGACTGTAATGTAGTTATCAAAAGTTATTAGTAAGACACAGTAGTATGAGGATGCCAACAAGAACCCAATGAAATCAGCACAGAACAGAAAAACGAAAATATCAACCTTATCCGTGAATTAATCAGATTCGAACATTGTGGGCCGGATAGCCAAAAACAATCTTCCTCACTTCAATGAAATTTCATGACCTGTTGGGAGATAAAGTAATTTGGAGATTTATGAGTACTTCAATAATATCTTTGGGTTTTGATGCCAACCCTCCAAGGATTTCGAGATATTTGACATTGTTTTCTTTATAAATCTCAGAATGCGAAAACCTTTATTGTTGTCGGCGATAGCTAAGATAATGAGACGGTCTCGTGTAACCAATGTCCCATGATCGAATGTAGTATGTAGTTTCCTTGTTAAGATTTAACCAAGAAATTAACTGTTTACGATCTTATTGATAGTTCAATATCCGAGGTCATTTGATCTGTTTAGTTGTCCTTATCAAAGAAACAGCGTTAACAGCTAATAACCTCTATTTTAGATGCTACATGTAAATATATTTGTTGCAGACATGAAAGGACAGTGCATTGCAAGATAATTAGACTCCGGATACTTAACGATAATCTCATCAAAGCTAAGATTGTGAACAGAAATTAATTTCTGTAAAGATTTCTAAAAGACTTATCTGGGGACTTTAGCTGTCACTGTTTTTGTTGATATTATTTTATTAATTGTGATCATAATTTTTTTATCTTTCATGATTAAAGTCTTTCTTAAATTATGATGAAGAAATCAATAGACAATTTTTTTTTTTTTTTTTACAAATGCCCGGGCTCGTAGACTGATCGTCTTTCTTTAGGCCAACAACAAGGGGCGAGATATGATGCCTTTAACCGACGAATCGTTGCCCAGGGTACGCCCAGGGTACGCCCAGCATCAAGTGATACCCGCAAGAACGGACAGAAACGGAAGAAGAAAGAAACATCCATGCCACGACCGGGATTCGAACCCGGGTACCGGCATACTGGCCGCAACAGCAGACCGCCGTCGAGACCGCTCGGCCATGCCGGCATGGATCAATAGACATAATACAAAAGGAAATACAATCACATCGCTTTTTAATACTCTCTTTACTACTCTGATAAACTAACTTAAAAATTTATTACAAACGAAGAGGAAATTAATTATCGTACAGCCTTCAAATTACTTTTAAACTTAGGCCTATTCAGTATTTTTAATGAATATTTTTTTTTTCTGTCTTAATAGTAAATTCCTTCAAGTAAATTGATTATTAACTAATTGAAATTATAAAAATTTAATAATATAATAATAATAATAAATGTTAATTATATATATATATGTATCGTCTACATCTTTAGATATTTCACGCTTCTACTGCTGTCATCTGTCCAAAATAGGAAAAGACGTTTATTTGTAAATTTTAACAATTAATCTATATATTTTCTGAAAGTTAATGTAGAAATAAGTGCAGGTGTGAACTAAAGCTACCTAAGGTCAAAGTATTAAAAACAAATTCAAACATGACTGTAAATATTAAAGTAAAAAGTTTTAAGGTAGGTATTACTATTACTTCTGATTTTACAATATATGGTTACTTCAATATTCGATTTTAATGGCTCAAAAGTATCTTGGCCAAGCTGTGTCAAGAAAGTTAAAAGTATAAAGAAAAAGACAGAAATAGATAAACTATATATTTACATATTTAGATAAAATCAAGAAAATCCGTTTATTATTGAACGCCATACATAGAACAGACTACAAGAGGAAGAAACTAACGAGCAAGTACAGTAGAGCTAAAAGCAAGACCGATAGAAAATAAAGCGTGTAAAAAATCAACATTAAAAATCTAAAAAATTTTTAATGAATGAATCTTAAAAGACATGAGATTGGTGAAAGATCATTGTAATTTAAAAGCAAAGGTATACGGAATGGAACGTTTAATTTAAAAAAGGTTATTCATGAAAGCAAGATTCTCAACTAAAATATAATGAATGGTTAAAACAATGTTGCACGTAGCACACCTTTTTAACATAGGTGTGCTAGTTCACTGTGTGCAATTCGGAGACGCACCAGAAGAATATCCTCCCGAAGAGTTTTGCATATTCTACTTTCAGAAGTTAAAACAGGACTAACAAGATGAAGTTGATTACTATGGAGCTCACCCCATTGTTGTTGCAAGGCAGCCCTCAATCGAGAACCATTAATTATATAAATGTCAGAATGAGGGATGGATGTCCGTTGTATTGACAATTTTACAAGACACTATGAATCGTGTTTCGTAATTACTCATAACTTCATCCTCTTGTATACGCATACTATTGCACTGCTGAGAAGTCAGAATTCTTGAAAGTTTTTTAAGAAAAGACACTTGAAATATAGAAAACATTTTTAAAACAACTTTTAAAACAACTTAGTCTTTGACTTTCGAAAATTAGTAGCAAATGCTTCATTCTCATCAACAGCTTTTCGTTGATGCTTGACCATTCTTTAACTTATTTAAAACTTTAATAAAACTCATTAATCAACTATTAGTTTATTATTATGCATTATTCATTTTCCTTCTCTTTCTTTTTGTGTACTAAATCAAATCAATCCCTCGTTATTCCGTGGATGGTTGAGAAATACGTGACGGAATTTTTCGTTTTGATCGTTTTCAAGAAAAAAAATCTTTAACAAAATGAGGGAGAACTTTGGTATAGCTAGAAGCTATGTGTTTTGGTTCTATGTTTCGCTCTCATAGTTACTGTTGCCATCATACAGTACCATCCACTCAACCATCAAAAAACATAGAACGCAATCTAATAAACTAATGAGAATCATTAAGATTCTTTCAAAATCCTGAAAGGAACTAGCGGTGTAAACGACAAAACTTAATTTCTTAGCCGAGCTTTTACTTACAACATCTTATATACTAAAAGTTTGCAAAGAAGCATCGCATGGGTCTGACAGTAGAATGCATCTGCACTATCAGAAATAGTTAAATGTGCTAAACATATGCTTAACTTATAACCTGTATAAGACAAACTAAAGTATAATGTTAGTGCAAAAAAAAATGAGGAAATTAAACAGAACTGATCTCTACTGCAAGCCATTAGAATGGTCATCATCCTATTGGACGGAAGCAGCCTTTCTATGAGCCTACTATTGTTTCATAATCGTTCATCTATTCATTTTCTGTCAACCTCGGCTGTTTAAGCAGCAGTGGAAAGCTTTATCAATCCTGCCCTAGGGCTTAACTTTCAAACAACCGCTTTCCCTTCATTCGCGACCCCATCTGAAGTTCATTAAATGAAATGTAGGAAGTGGAGTATTTGGAGAAAGGAACACATTATCATTCATCTGCAGGCAACAGAAGCGCACAGTTTGTAGAAAGTATGCAAAGTTTTTTTTTGAAAATGAAAAAGAACTTAAAATATCTCATAAATGAAATCAGACAACGTAAAAAAAAAAACAAATAACAATAGATACTTCTGCAATCTGAATTAGAAGAAATGTCAGTTGAAATATCAAAAGCGTTGATATTTTTCTATTTTGCTTAGGAGAAAGCTTATTTTAATTTTTAACAACATTGAAATTAAATAGAAAGGGTAAGATTAAGCTTCCTACAAGTGACTGGTCTGGTTCAGCAGAATTTAATTACGAGAAATAAAGATCAATGAAAACTTAATGCGCAAATACAGAAAACGAACGTTACACATAAATAATGAGAGTGACTTTCATCTATTGCTGGTCAAGGAGAAGGAAGTAATAAGCAATTCCGAATATGTTTCAGAAATTCTTATTTTTCTTGGAAATTATGTAGGAACTCTGTCATCTTGCTCAGTTCAGCAATATTGAGTAGCTCTTAAATTTAGATTGACATTAAACTAAAACCATTAATATCATCAAATTTTCAACGCGTATGAAATTGAAATTTCATTGTTAACATTGATAGTAGCTATTAAAAAACTTCTTCACACATAATAAAAAATTAAGGTTGCATCCATTCTTTTTAAAAAAGGTTAATAAAATTTTAAAAGTTACTTAACAGATCCGCCAGACTCCTGTGTTATGATTTCTTGGTAGTGATATATCTTTGCTTATTTCCAATAAGAATTTTCAATAAAGTTAGCGCGAGGATTCATTTGCAAATTCTAAAAATAGATAATATGAACTGTGAAGCTCACTTTAGCAAATCTATTTTAAGTTAATTGGAGTTAAGTTAGTTGAGTGGTTTGGTTTTGGGTTTCACGAAATTAAGGATCTCACTTTCAAAATTACATTTCTATTCTTTTAAAAAAATTTAATTAGGCTTTTTTTGAAATTGATTTGTAGGTTCTCGATATTTTAACTCCAAAAAACAACATTGGGACCCTGCTGGTCATTAAAGTACACTTAATTTGATCTTCCCAACTTAAAAAGTAAATGAGGTTTTTCTAATTTACCTCTTAAAAAATATCTTTAGTATAATTTTAGCAAAACCAAATTCATAAAGATGCCATATATACGAGAGGAATTTAATCCTTACAAATTTCTATTTAAATTCCCTAAATCTGTGTTGGAAATAACGAATTGCACTACTTAAGTCTTTCACATACAAATTTATCAAAAAGTTTCATGAGGAACTAATTAAAGAAGAGAAAAAAACTTAATTAAAACATCCAAAAGCTCTATATTTTACGAAGGCTATATTAATCCTCATTCCTTTCGTTAAAAAAAAAAAGAAAACAAGGTGTCGAAGTGATTACTGCCTATATTTTTATCAGAACTTAATTGGAGATCGCGTCTGGCGAAACGATTTACAGCCCTAATAAATAATTATTAGACTTAAGTTTCAACTTTAAAATACTAAAGGAGGCCATTTAAATCTTTGGAAACTTATTCCCAAAGTAATAAAAGATTCTTCCATAAAAGACGATTACAAATATATTAGCATTACATTACGATATTCTGTTTCAAAAATAAATACATAAAATAAATGAAAACTGAAATATTGCATTACATTTGTACTCCGAAGTATATTTAAAATTTAGTAACTTATTTTGTAAATTTCAATAGGAAACACGTTTTTTTTAAGTTTTTCAAATATAGAAAGAGAAAAATTAGATATAGAATTAACCATAAATCTTTCCGTGATTTCAGAGGTTTGAATCTTTAATTATAATGAAAAAACAGTGAAACTTTCCAAAATAAGTAATTTTGCTTCACTCTAGCAAATTCCACAAAGCCGAATATAAATCTATAAATTGAGATGGATACAAACCAAGTTCATAATACTATTAATTTCTGACAACAATTCTAATTAGTGTGAACTATTATATGCAAGAATAAATAGCTAATATTTTAATTCAATAAAAGGTTTACCGTAAAATTTAATCAAAATAAATTCAGTGAGTATAATTAGTTTTGGGTAATAAATGAAATTACTATACAGGGTGCATCAAACTCTCTGTATAAATTTTAATGGAAGATAGGGAGCAAAAAGACAAACCTTTTTTGTTTACGAATGTATGTTCGCTGACAGCAACTTTCGGTGGTAGTGGGCGCTATTCA
The DNA here is from genome assembly GCA_023159025.1 of Thereuonema tuberculata. NCBI lineage: Eukaryota > Metazoa > Arthropoda > Chilopoda > Scutigeromorpha > Scutigeridae > Thereuonema > Thereuonema tuberculata. The sequence continues at coordinate 49,732,460 of JAFIDM010002131.1, read as the reverse complement.
GCGGCACTGCAATCGGAGAAAGAGGCGAGGTTGGAACACAGAACAAACTTGGGTTTGCCACGGCATTCGTAAATCGACACATTACATGCAACACGGAGCGTTTCACGGCTGCTGAGATGACTTTCATGCATCTCATTTAGATGGCTGCTAAAGGAAACGGAAGAGCTACAATGTAGCTACTATATATATAGTACTCCTTTATCTAACTATAATACGCGGAGCCTAATTAACTTAAGGAAATTAATATATCAAGAACAGTATTAAGTTAGCTCAACAACTTTTACTTTGAATCTATGATTCTCAGTATCTATCTTGTCATGGAAGTTTTGAATCCAATGCTAATAAAAAACCGTTTGTGGAGTCCGAACAGATGAAAGTTAAACATTTTTGTTAATTGAAAATATACGATGTTTATTGAATTCGATCTTTATGAATGTATTTTAGCCATACCGAATGAAAAGAATCTGGCTTATCTTTTTCAAACGAACAAACCCATCATCAATTTCAAGTTCAAAAATCTTTCCAAAGCCAAAATTCGCTGCTTTAATTCAATATATGTAACATGTAAATTCTAATTTTTCGTATTTTTTTTTGTACGAGCATTTGTGTACTCAAAATAAGTGAAAGACTAATTAAGCTATTTTTCCTCCTCTTTTTTATTTTCTAATTTTTACAGTATCTTTAAATATAATTTTAAACTTTTGAAGTAATTCCTCCATGCTGCAAAAATTCATATGTAAGCATTTGTATTTTGCTTTATTAAATATTATTTCTTCTTTTAAAAGACTTTCCATAAGCGTCACGGCGGTTACAGCAGTGCAGTCTAGTACTGCGTAACTTGCTAACGGATTTGTATCGTCCACGTTATACAAAACCAATTATTCTCCTTAAAATAAGCTTATGATGTTTTTAGTACTTTGTAGTTGTGAAACATCTTTAAAATCAGATTCTAGTGCTTCCTTATCTCAACTTCGATTTTCATGATCATTGATAACTTAATCGTTGAATTCTTCTAAATCTATCTGAAAAGGCAAAAAAAAAAGTAATTTTCCTAATAACGCAACAGAAACCACATTTCCTGTAAATCACATTTCCTTTTAGATTCTACAACCACTTCCTAACATAACGGAACTATTATATTTTTTAGATTCTCCAACTGCTTCCTAACATAACAGAACTATTATATTTTTTAGATTCTCCAACTACTTCCTAACATTGGGCTGCGGTTAGCACCGAAATGCGATCTTCGTAGCTAAAGGTCCGTGTTCTTTGGATCTGTAGTGTTCTCAAGATGGTGAATCCATACTGAGGTGGTTTCCCGTTGCCTTCCTCAGGAAATCATTAAGGAATGAATTCAGACCGGATGGGAAAGAAGAAGAAGCAGACAGACACAAGAAAGAAACAGACATGTCCACGCCGGGATTTGAACCCAGGTTCCAACGTATCTGCTCATGTGAGGTCGTCGCCTTGCGCACAAGACCACGCCGGAACGGCTTCCTAGCATATCAAAACTATTTTATTTTTAAGATATAACATTTTAAGGAGCGTAAGTTGAAATTATTTCAAACTTCTATTTGTAGGCCCTAATGCATATTTCAGTTATATAAAAATCTATTTTTTTTTACTTTATTTGACTCTAGAACACTCCGGAAGTTATTTTGATATGTCGCGAAATATCCTGTTTGTTGCAGCTTGATACAAGAAATAATGTACAACAGATGAAAAGTTAGAAAACTATTGGGCTAAGCTCCGTACTGGAAATAAAATTTTCTGAAAACATTCCCACGAATTTTCTATGAAGAAATATATTATAGCTGTATTTCGACATTAAATCTTCGATTATTGTCTCTATATGCTAAAGAAAAATTTGAATAAAATACACTGATTTTTTTTGTTTTCTATCTAATACAGGATTCTGCAAAGAATTTTTTAAAAACATTAATATTTAACTCTATGACTTTTCTATTTATAGTGACAGGTTCTGCTTTCATAAATCCGAAGAATATAAAATACAGAATTTTAAAATCACATACAAAGATTCTGTTTTATCTTCAATTCTCAAACGGAATACCGATTTTTTTTCGTGTTCAATATTTCCATTCCTTAATAAGCTATTCTCTTTTCAACTCTAAACATATAGGAAGATACGAGTTCCATCATAAATAGTAGATAAATGTGCTGACAGCTGACGGAAGTGCCTGAAGTTTGAAACCCTTTCATTCAAAATCCCACTGGCAGATCACGTTCAAACTGTTATCTATGAAGTCTCAGAACTTACACTACACAGTAATCAAAACAATGCCGAAAAAGCCTGACATCGTCCTACATCTCAAGAGTTTCAAGTCTTTTTGATAAAATGTAAGTAAAAATTGAACAACTTAGAGTTTAAGGCGCAGCATTTTTATCATAAGATGACTGAAACATTGGAATTGACTGAATTTTTTAAAAATGCTTCTTTTCACATTAGATAGCAGGCCACGTTGATCCCAAGACTTCGAAATGCCGTTAGGAAAACTCAAGATTCTCTCTGCAGATCGATGAGAGCACCTTGAATCCACGAATGAGACCTCTTTCGAATCGAGCCCTGATTTTATCAATTTAATACAAAGTATGCTCTCAGCTATCCATAGCCAGTGACCTAACATGTGCCATCATTAATATTAGCGTCTGAAATTTGCCTCCTTAAGTTGTCGTAAAGTTTTTCAATGAAAAATTTTTACAAACAGCAAAATCTTCATGATGATCAATAGCATTGAAAATTTGTCTAAGAAGACTAAAATTATTCCTTAACATAAAATTTATATTAGAATGTATTTTCTTAATACATAACTCATTTACAATGTATCTTTCATTTATCATAATTAAATGGTTGGTTGGTGTTTAATGGCGCAAAAGCAGCTGCGGCTAAGCTGCGCCGTAATTAAATACTTCAAATAATGACTATTTGGGTTGCTTACAAAACTTACTGTGACAGAAATAGTTTATCGAAAAATCTTTCAGTCAGTATCAATTTTCAGAATGCATGTCTCTATTTGCTACGTACAAGCATTTTTGTTTATTTGGTTGTTTGCTTTTTAAATGAAGTAGAACGAGTATTAAAAAATAAAAATCTGTCTTATCTTTTTAGCATGATGCCTACACAAATCAACAGATCAACAGATAAGGAAATTTAGTAGAAGCATGCTACTCACATTACATAGTCCTAAGATTGTCGGTTACAGCCACATTGAAGAGGACAATAAAGAGTACTTTTTTTTCCAGATGTTGTTCAATACGATCACAACTGATAATCTGCTTTTTTGTTAGATCGCATACATTAATCGTAATGAAGCACAAAAATAATGCCTGGTACAAATAATTATTTCAGATCTTGTGTTTAACCCTGATATTTCAAAGATCCATACAATTAAGCAGTTCGGAACAATTACAGTGAAACTTGGATAATTCGAAGCTGAAGGGACCAGAGAAAAAGTTCGAATTATCCAAAAATTCGAATTACATATATTCTCTCAAACAGAAGAGATAAATAAAAAAGATTAACTACACGATCGAAGATTTAACACATAAACTTTATCTAAGAATACTGCTACATTTCTTTCATTAAATCAAACATTTTTTACTAGCTTAATTATTCATCACTTTCAAAAAAAAGGCAGATATTTTTAATTGCTTCTTTGAATGCAATCTTTGAGTCATAGCATATGATTCCAACCTCTGGGTTGTCAAATCCTCTCGTTCTTTTTCTATTTTTCCATTGCCATGTTTGCTGCTCAAAATTTTATCTTTGTTCTTCAAATATGTCGATAACGTTTTGGATGAATTCCAAATTCCTTGGAGATTTTCGATTTCTTTTTAAGACCTTTTTCCACTTCCTTAATCACCGCTACCTTTTCAGCTAATGTTAATGACTTCTAAGGAGCTTTAGCTTTTGACAATGCCATAGTAAGAGCATAGAAACAATACTTAAAGCACAAGCACAAAAACTAAAAATGTATAGCCTACAACCGCATTGAATCATCGACAGGAAGCGCATGTGACTCGAAGATTTTTATCTATAAATATTATTTTATTTTATTATTTTTGTTAATTTTTACCGTAATTTTTTAGGGACAATCGAACGAAAAATTCGAATTATCCAAAATATAATTCGAATTATCCACGATTTTTTAACATTATTTTAATACAGAATTCTAGCGACCGAGCAAAAAACTGGAATTATCCAGAATTTCGAATTAAACAAGTTCGAATTATCTAAGTTTCACTGTATTAACAAAATCGGAAATGAGACCAATGAAAACACGTTTCAAAAGTTGCTTTGCAGATAACAACAGGCCTGTTGGGGTATTGTGAATGTTGTTTATTTATCTCTGAAATAAATATTCTTATTTCAGAAATATTTCAATGGGATTATATCGAACCTTCGATGTTTTTTATTTTCACTACCAAATCCTGAATGTTTTTAAAATTTTAATTATTAATGCAAGACTTATCAAAAATAAAATTTGAAAAAGAAGACAATTTGTTTACAGATGATGTGCAGAAGAAGAAAATACTAGGATCTGAGCTATTATACTAATTGTAAAAATCAACTAAAGGAAAAAAAAAAAATATTTTTTGAAAAACAATAAACGTTTTCATCACTCTTCGATTATTTAAAAAGAGTTTTAAAAATACTTTAATTAAAACAAAAACATCAATTCTTCAGTAAGATTGTAGACTCATTAACCTTCCCCGACTAAAGATAAATATTTTGATACCAATTCATCAACAATTCCTTTAAATCCTGGAAACCAGCCTCTGATTTTAACAGAAAGTACTTAACCAATGAAAGCTGAAGTTTCAAATGCTTTAAATGTGTACTTTTAGAATTACGTAACTTTGGAAACACGTATCTTCGAATACTGTGAGAATCGATATCTTTATTAACATTTTTCTTTATGACATGTGATATCTAACATTTCACTGTATCAAAAAAATATTCCAAGATAGAAGATTCGAAAAAACGAAGGTATGAAATATGATAAAAACTTTCCAACATCAATCACGTTATATCTAAAAAAAATCCTTGATACTATACATGGTTCAGTAAAGCAACAAAAATATCATTAGGCTTTCATAACTAAAATTACTTAAAAGAGTATTGAAACTATTGAGTTTTCATCTTATTTTATAATCCTTCAACTCCCAAAATGTAAAATATATGCATACGAAGTGAGATTTATCTATGCATAAGGAGCAAAAATGCATAAGTGAGTGCTAAAAACTGTAATATATTTCTTCGAAGTAAAACATTTGAAAACTTTTTTATTTTTTCATAACTATAAAGTTAACGATAAGTTTTTTCTAAAACAAATTGTTACGTATATGAGGATTCGAATTTTTTTCTGGATTCAAGATCATTTTAATAATATAGTTATTCAATACTTTTGACACTTGAAGCTAATATTCGTCAAACAATTTAAGCAGTGGTCTAAAGAAAACAAATATTTTGAGTATTAAAGCTTATTATTAATAAAATGGTCTTCTTTGTGGTTTATTATTTTTAACTTAGTTTAATACTAATGACATTTCAGGCTGAAAGTAGCTATACTTACACTGAAAATTATAAGATGATTAAAACCTGTAGTTCATTATTCAAAATACCTATAGTGAAGAGCCAGACACAAGTATTTCATAATGGAATTTCAATCACGAAATGTTTAATTAAAGTTAATGTTTCGCAATAAAAATCAAAATTATTACCATTAAGGCGCAGTAAAAGTAAGAAGAATTGCCACTTACATGTCACTCGAAGAGCAATCTCCGCCCTTTCGTCTCCCATACTGTTGAATACTAGACATCGGTAGGTGCCGCTGTCTTCCATGCGAACGCCATTGATCACGAGAAGACTAAGCACTTGCTGAATACGGGAGTCCATTTGCAGCGGTACGGCATCTTTACCGTGGACCCTAAGCCACCTGTGCATAGAAAGAAAAAAAAAGAAAGACATCTATCAAGGTTCTGGCACGCAATCGCTAGCATTCTGACAGGTGCATTGTCATTAAAGAATAGAATCCTCGAAAAGAATGATTAGTGGTAATCTGCTTATTTATAAGCTAATACTGCCGTTGCTGATTCATCGTTCACCTGCATCAAAGCTTTCCGCGCAAATGCTGAAAAATGATACTACGAAATCTATTCCATTCATGACAAAATATAAAAAATGGACCGGAAATCAGAATTCTTTCTTCTATTGTAAATCAAATGTATTATTGAGATTTCAATGTATATCTCCAATAAATCAAAGCATGACCACATCAATGTGCAATGTTCTAAGCATTACTCATTATAAATTACTAACAATTAAAATACAAGCGCTTCTAGAAAAAGCATTCCTGAAAAGTAAAAAATAAAAAAATAAATATAGGAAATTTAAATAAAAAATTGCAAGACATCCATTAAGAAATGTTTAAGAATCTATGTTACCAAAACCAAGATTGCATATCAGGTTAGCCAAAAGGTTTCACAAGAAGACTAAGCCCTTTAATATCTTTAAGAATCCAATGTTGTTATGCTTAATCAAACAGACTTATATTTTGGAATGTTTTTTCATTAATGCAATGTTAATACCGTAGTTACAACAAAATGCATCGCAGTGCATCCAGTTTTTGAGGATAGTCGTTAAATGGCACATTTTGTGCGATTACTTCCGAACGATATGATCATTATTTACGATATAATCAGTTAAGGCTATTTAATTTGCAAGGATCTGCTTTAAAACCTAAAATAAGATGTAGCTTTTGTTTTCTTTTGCTATATATCTGAAAGCTGGCATATCATTGGGGGATTTATCTTTACCTTTCCTATTATCTGTAGTTCTTATAAAGCAATACCAGAATCTCAGAATTAAGTAAAGCATACTCAAGAAGTACTGGCAGAATAATAAGAAGTATATATTTCGTATATTGTAAGTTTAAAATTACACTTACAGTAATTTAAATTAGAGTACTCCTCAAAGATATACGGATTTTCTTGCAATTCTGTGGATGTTCGAGAATAATGTTTCTGTATTACATCAAGATTCTTTAAGTCTTGAAGTCAGCATCACTGAATGTATTGAATTAGCATTAATTTTCAAAATCTTTACGGAGAATACTAGGATGATTGGTAATCGTCTTCTAAATGCTTTTTAAACAGTCTTTCTGAGACTATTTACATGAAAATTTTGACTTTGTAGTTGTCAGTTGAAAACGCCAATGAAGATATAAATATTTCTTACAAATATAGAAACATACTGTATAGATCCTTGTTTGAGGGATTTTTCCCATAGGATCTATACAGTATCATGTACCACTCCTCTTTCACTACCAAACTATACAGAAACATTTTCTATAATTTTCTTATTTGCTTCAATTACTAAAAGGAACACAATTATCTTTAATTATAAATCATATTCTAAATATTGTTACTAAATTCAACAAGAAGTTTTAAATTTATTATATAGCTTAAGAATTTCAAAAAAATGATAATTTATGTTTTGTTTTATTTTATCTATAACTCTTTGTATGCATCAAATCAGTGATGTACCATTTACTTTGTTTTATAATCTAATTTTTGTATGTTATTCTTTTTTTTGTTTAACCTAATGTATTCGAACCTGTTGATGGGATTGCTTTGGTTCAATCCTAACAGGACGAAAATAAATTTAATGAAAGTAAATAAAAAAAAAATCAAAAAAAAATCAGAGGAGAATTGTAATATTGAAAACCACATTGACATTTTAACTTCTTGAGTATTTTTTTTAAAGGAGACCTTTATTTACTTACAAGGAAGACTATTGGTTGGGGATTTATAGCTGGTCTCTGGATAAGCCCCTGAATAAAAGCAAATATTTGACTGTTGAACTCCTTTGCTTGGGTGATTGTCGGTTGTCAGAACGCATTATCTTGTTGTAAGAGTGACCCGAAAAAAATCTTTTAATGCTCAAGGCACATTTTTTCGGATACACGGTTATCACACAAGTTACTTTCAAAGCATCCAAAAATTTAACTTTGAAGGCTTCAAAATTCAAATCATTTTTACATAGGAGCGCATCACAATTTTTCTATTGTTGAGAAATTTATTGAAATAACATTTTAATCCATTATTTAATAAACCGAAGTAACTAACTGCTTTCAAAGATCTTACTATTGGCGCTGCCTTTGGGATGAGATATTAGCATTACTAATGACGTTGTTCATGACATATGCTAATTCTAGTTTAGTCAACAACTCTTATCGTAATTTTTATTGATTCGGAAGTAACCGTAAACATGTCAATAAATACTTCGTTAATTACAATGTTTGGATTCCATTGATTTATCAGTCCCTTCTAGGCACTGAAGAACATTACAGCAAAGTTAAATAGAATTCGAGTAGCAAATAAAAATCAGTTGATGCTTTAGTTTATTTTTGCATACAATATAATAATAGTTATGTAAGGATTACAGATGAACACTCAGGTTCAAAGTATGATGAAAATCAAACTATGATTTTGCTCTGACTAAAAAAAATATATTCGAAGTACCTATAAAAGAGAGTGCGAAAATTTCTATCCATTCATTCAGAACGATACCATTGGAATGTCAAGAGCAGTTGATAAAAATTTGCAGAAAGAACTTGGCTTAAGATGAGATCACTCCAAAGAAACTTGTTCACGATATTTAATGATACATTTTCTTTGTTAATGTGCTTATTTGATTATTGTTATTTTAAGCTATTCAAATAAGATTATTATTCTTTTAAGACATATTCAATAAGATATAAGACATATTGAACACCTTTATTTTAATGTGTTCAATAAATAAACACATTTATTTTTTTCTATTTCCAAAATAAAAGGTATTTGTGATCCATCTGAAGTAGAAGCATTGTTTTGGAAGATTCAAAGATGGTCTTTAAAAGACATTTTAATTCTGGTGATAATTTCACAAAGGATTTAAACCCAGAACTCCGTTTAAAAAGAAATGGCTAAACTGGCAATGTATAGATAAACTATAAATTAGAAACGAAAAGTAGAGTTCTAACTATGCGGATACGAATTTATCTATTTAGCTATACTTTACTCGAGAGCTCTTATTTTGAGCGTATTATCATTTGTAGGTTCAATCATCCAGTGATAAACAGACAAGATCGGATTGACCAAACACGCAATTGCTTTAATTTCAAAAACAAACAAACAACAACATAAAAGTTTCAGAATTACAATTCCCCGGAACCTACATGTCAGATATTTGCAATAGTTTGCTGTTCCTAAATGCAGATGAGCTTCAAATAATTTATTACTAATCTCACGAGAACAAAAACAAAAACAAAAATTCTGGAGTTTTGCAGTATTACTTTTTGTTTTTGTGCATCTTATCGTATATGCTACCTTAAAATCTTAAATTCAAAGAAACTATGGTTCAAGCCAGTGCCGTAGCTAGAGGATTGGGGGCCCCGGGGCAGAGCCGGCGCTAGGAGGGTGCGGGGCCCTTGGTAATCTTATTTTAACAACCAAAAAAAAAAAACCGACAATCTTATTTTAACAACCAAAAAAAAAATAAGGGGGCAACAAGTGATTATGGTTTCGTAAAAAAAAATTCCCCTTCTTTCGGGGGCCCCTTTGCTCGGGGGCCCCGGGGCATTGCCCCGGCTGCCCCGGTGGTAACTACGGCCCTCGTTCAAGCTTATTTTATATTCCATCTCCCAAAATATCGTTAGAAGCAATTGAAAATATATCAAAGAGAATAAAATTCATGTTAAATACAGAATGATTATATATTTGATTATAAACAAAACTGAGATACTGGTAAAAATCTAATGTGTCCTTTACACAGCAGTGTTGTCTTGACAACTTCCCATGTTATAAATGTCCCATTAGCACAAGTCGTTTAATAAATGTCACAGATAATCGGGTTCAACTGTCCCTGTTAATGTATAATAATTAATTTAGCTTAACCTAGATGACACACGGCAGCCAATAAACAAATTTCAAGTACATACAGTACTACCAATGGATCCCAAAACATAGAGAAATGCCATAAGTGCAGCGTTCATTTTTATGCCATTTCAGTGAGAAGAAATATTTGTATTTTTAAAGTAATTTACAATATTTACTGGCTGGCATATGGTAAAATTAGTCTCCTGTCATATTGAAAAAGAAATGGTTTGTTCTATCAGATTATAGTAGGATATCAGAATAAACATTGAAGTTAAGCTATAATTTCTCGAATGTTATTTCTTCCAAATGTAAAAACGCATATTCTTCTTTCTTAACTTCTTTATTATAATATTTCGATCTTAATGATCTTTGAGGACAAGAAAATTTCTTTTTCTCTTTCTCTACAGGAATTTCGTTAATGATCTCATTACAAAATAACAATATAACTCACACCCTTTGAATAAACAATATAAACCTTCAACGCAGCTCAAATTCCGAGAATAACTAATACAAAAACATAATACCTCTTTTTCCTTCCTTTCATCGACTTTGGCCAACTATGGACCACGGGCTAGCCATACCTGACAACGTCAGGGTGAAATACCTCTTTTTATTATACAAACAAAAACATAAAACATATCTATATTCAAGTTACAAAAAATCTTAATAGCCTAGATCTTTCAGGTCGCGGTGCTCGGCTGTCAAGGCACCTACGCTCACCACATTACATTACATTACATTACATTACAAAAAAATCTTTCTTTTTCTTTACTTCCGATATTATTCTTAAACCATTCATAAGCTATTTCTCTAACTTTTAAAAACTTTGTTTAATTTGTTTTTATTGGAAGGTATTCAAGTAATCACACATGATTCTAACATTATCCTCTCATCTTCTACGTGAAACAAAATATCAGCTACAGAGTCTACATTATGGTCTAAAAACCTAACAGTGATCTGCCAAATCTGGTACATTGATCCTATTATTTTTATAAGATCTTATATGTTCCAATACTCTCTCTTTACGTGTTCTACCCGTACTTCCATAATAAATTTCATTGCAGTCCCTGCACTTTAATTTCTACACCACTCCCGTAGTATTCATTATGAAGTCTTCTCTGTTTGTTCTATTCATTTTTATTAATTTATATTCCTTATAATAAACTAATCGAACTTTGTTTTCTTTAACTATTTCCTTTTTTGACGTAGTTTCTCAATTCCTAACGGTAGTTTTCATAAAGAAGAAAGAAGATTAGAAAGAGATCTTAAGTGAATTGCGTGAAAAAACTGAAATGCAATAATTCTCCACACACCAACAAATTCTCTCAAAATTTAAAAATTGAGAATTTCAGATAACTTTAGATATAGATATCTTTTTTATACTATTTTATATAGCAACGTGAAGAAATTAATATGAATAAAATTAATAATAATAAATATGTTTATTTAATTAATTATTTAATGTGTGACAGAACATTTTTTTTTAACTATAGAATTAAGGACACACATTTCATAAAATTTAGTATTTATTAAATAATATAATAAATATATTTAATAAACAGATTTAAAAAAAACCTGATTACACAGTTTTAGCTCATTTTAATCCACGCTGTTTCAGCTTATAATGGCTAAGTGTTTTGAAGCGGGCCGAAACTGTATTGTCAGTTTTTTTAATCTAATTATTAAATAATTGTATTGAAGTGTGTGTCCTGAATTCTATAGTTAAGAAATGTTTTGATAGAAATATTTATGTTATCCATGATGTTTTGGGAAAATATAGCTATACATACAAAGTGAAAGTAATCAATATTTCAGATATTACATTAACAGTGCTAGGAATTTGGCAGTGAAAACTTAACTGCTACAGAGAGAAATGAACTACATAAATAAAAAGAAAAATTTTGACATCATTGGATGAAAAAAATGAACAATAAAGTGACAAACTTAGGTCTTTGTGAGATTTTTCAGCTCCTATCATGATACAAATCGATACAGAAAGTTTAACTATAACATTTTTCTTGAGAACCAGACTGTTTTTTTTGCGGCAAACTTTTTGTTATTCGCCCTTAATTACAAATTTAATCTTGTTTATTTCATTTAATGAAATCCCAGCAAGTAAGAAGACGAAATATGAACATAAGGCAATATGATTTTTTTAATATATATAGTGATGTTCTAATAAGGAACGCAGCCGAATAAGAACGAGAAACCTTTGGGATAGATTGGATTTTAGCGGGGAAAAAATCTCCACCTTTGCTCTTGAAATAATATTCAATATCAAAAACATAATTTTATATCAAGCATGCAACAGCTGTCATATTTTCAGAGCGATGTTCAATCAATACATACAAAAAATAAGAAAAAAAATAAGAATCGAAATGTATTTAAAAAAATAGTTTATATGTTGATTTTCGAAAATTAAAATATCTGCTATAACTAAAGTAATTAATTAACTTTTAATTATTAAACCTTTCCTTGTGGAAATAGAAATTTTCAAGTTAAAATTTTTCCTAGTCAGTAATGATGATGGACTGCATTGTAAGGGCTTGAATTTTTCCAATGCCTTAGCAGAAAATGCATTAAAGAATTCACATTAATGTCCAGCTTTTGAAATATAAATAGTCTATAACCTTTGTATTCTGATTATTTCTGATTAAGAAAGACTACAATTCTTTGAGATACAACTGCAAATACTTAAAAATGGTTTATTTATTATGTGGGAACCTTTCTTTAAATCTTCTAATCATAATGTTTAGAAATAACTATTCAAAGTTACAACTTTAAAATAAGATGTCAAAAAGTTCTGGATGTTTCCAATGTTCCATGCAGTATGTGTGTAACACATCAAATTCCAAATTAGTATTCTTAATGGGTGACAGATAAAATTTACTTCTGATTGAAATTGGTGAAAATTTGCAATTAAAATCTCCTAATGTTCTTGGGTATTCGACTGCAAATATATTTCAAATAACTTAAATAGTTTTGATATTTAATTAAATAATTTAAGTTTTAAAATGTAAAATTTATTATTTAAATATAAATCCTTATGTCCACTTATCCATCATCTATGTTTTCGTAACAATATATAGTTCCAATCAGAGTTGTATTTAAAAGTAATAAATCACTAGTTAAAAACACTAACTCTGGCGTATTCTGTTTATTAGATGACACATTGGAATTTTGTTAACGATCTTACTTCTTCAGATTACATAGCAAAAAAATAATATAGAATTATGTTGAAAATAATAACGTACGATGTTTTCGCTGAGAAATATGATTATGAAAACAAATAAAAACAATTGATTAATTAGTAAATAATGTAGAATTCAATATCTCTGCCACACGTCCACTACGGTAAGTGTAATTAATTAGATAATTTAAGTTTTAAAATGTAAAATTTATTATTTAAATATAAATCCTTATGTCCACTTATCAATCATCAATGTTTTCGTAACAATATATAGTTCCAATCAGAGTTGTATTTAAAAGTAATAAATCACTAGTTAAAAACACTAACTCTGGCGTAATGTTTAAAACTGTGTTTGCTCATTTGCTCACGCATATGCTGAAGAAGTTTATTGCTGATTGCAGCCTAGTCCTTGAGTATCTAGCACCCACAAAAGTTTTAGATCAAAAGCTCAAAATTTACCGACGTAAATTTTCAGGTCCCCCACACTTCTAAGGCCCGCCCCCTAAACAGAAACTACAAATAAGTAACAAAAAAAATAGAAATCTGTTCACGGATTTTTAGGGAGCGGGTCTTTGAAGTGGGGGGAGACGCAAAGTTTTAGTGTGGATAACTGCAGTGAATTTTGAGCGTTTGAGGTAAAACTTTTATGGGTGCTAGATACCTTAAAGGACTAGACTGGTTTTGTATTTTAACAAATCGGATAGCCCGTTTCAAAATGGCGGCCAATAGAAATTTTCACTTTTGGCGTTTTTCCTATCTTGAAAATCTTATCCTGACGTTGTTTTTACAGCTTTTGCAATAAATTGTTTAGAGCTCTTAGGTATTTGTTTAACTACAAATAAATAACAAAAAAGTCTACATCTTTTTACGGGTTTCTAGGGGACAGGGCTTATAAGTCGGGCGTGATTGCAAAGTTTCGACGTGGATAATTGCCGTGATTTCGCCAGTATCAAAATGGCGACCGATAAAAATTTCCATTTATGGGGTGGTACGAGACCTTGAACCTACAATGATGTAAAGAAGTACAGCAAACACTTCTTCAGCATATTGTTTTTGCAATAACTTATATATTTATTTTATGTACATGTGAATTATTTTTTTTTTTAATTTTTAATGTACATATACCCTTTCTCCACTCACAACAAATTCAACTTGTTCTAAACATCTCACCAAATTTAAATGTAAAATAACTACATTTAATACAAAAAGCAAATTTTCGAAAAGATGGCGTCTTTTCTTTCTCAAGCCTAAAATAAGAAAAGACGCCATCTTTTCGAAAATTTGCTTTTTGTATTAAATGTAGTTATTTTACATTTAAATTTGGTGAGATGTTTAGAATATTTAATAGTAGAGGCTTTAGAAGGAAAGATCTACTAAAAAAGTATGGAAACTTTACAAATTCAACTTGTTACCAAGTGTTAGAAAAATTCTCAAATGATGCGTGAGCAAAAGAGCAAACACCATTTTAACACCATTTTTCACCTTTGGGAAATACATTTTCTGCGGTTGATGCCCGCCAGAGATATTTAAACTAATATCACACTAAGTTATATATATATTTTTTTCAATTAGATACATACACACATTATCCTTATATATTATTTCTCAAGGTGTTTTTGTGTCGGTATGCCATATCTCCCTTAATACTTCATCAAAATCAATGATTGAGACATCACTTAGAAGATTACGTTCACCGCTAATGACGAAAAATAAACAAAGTATTAAAAATTAATGTTATCGTTAAAAAAAATATTTTAAAAACCTTTTTTTAAAAATGGAGAAGGCATCATCTATTGACAATGTGTGCAACTAACATGCACGACAGCTGTTGGAATTGTTTATTAGAGGTGTTGGAGATATTGATTTGTTGCGAATTATTCGCACGGGTCAACTAGTCATCATTATTTGAATTCAGATGGAATTGTTTAAAGTTTTCACAGTATATAATCTTAACTCTTACGAAAATATATAAATAAATATAAATAACACTGGTCTACATGGAAAAAAAAATTTTCTGCTGACTAAGATGTTTTAACTGATTTTATATAATTTGAGGTCGCTGATTACGAATATGCAGTCAGAAATTGTACATCACGTCACAATTTTTCACAAAATACAATTACTGAAATTTATAATGTTTATGAGTTGCAGCAGCACATTTGTTACTGTTATTACCACTAATGTTGTTTCTTTTGAAAGAACGTTAAATCGTGAATAAGTTTCTTGGGACTGGTTCATTATAATAATTATAAATAATTATTAATTTTAAAAATACACACAAAGTGAAGTATATTAATTATGAAAGAACTTTCGCTTCTTTGATTTTCTGGCGTAGCTGGAATCTGGGATGTCGCGCTGCAAGCACCAACAGTAGTCTGTTATCATGTTTGTGTTCCACCTGCCTTGATATCTTTGTTCCATGGTCTTTATATCTTGGTGGAAGCGCTCTCCTTGCTCTTCACTTAGAGCACCAAGATTTGAGGGAAAGATATTTAAGTGACTGTGCAGAAAATGCACCTTTACACTCATATTTACTCCTATCTTCTGATATGCTGTTAACAAAGTTTCAACTAGAAGTTCTAGGTTCAACTAGAAGTCTGCCTTTACGTTGCCAAGAAAGTTTCTTACAACATTACAAAAAGCACACCATGCTTCTTTCTCCAAAGTTTTCATGGTTTCCAAAAATTCCTTATCTTTCATTAGAAGCCGTATTTGAGGGCCATCAAAAATACCGGATTTCAACTTTTCATGTGTCAGTGATGGAAATTTCGAGCAGACGTACTTGAAGCAAGTACCATCTTTATCCAGAGCCTTTACATACTGCTTCATTAACCCTAACTTGATGTGCAGTGGTGGTAATAGTATTTAAATCGGATGAAAAAGAGGCTCATGCTTAATGTTCATATCACCTACTTGAAATGAATCCCTGGCAGGCCATTCTTTTCTTATCCAGTGTTCTTCTTTTGCACGACTGTCCCATAGACATATGTAACATGGATATTTCATATACCCTCCTTGTTGACCCAGAAGTATAGATATTACCTTTATAAACCACAAACAGTCCAGCAGTGATCATTGTATTTAATCTTATGGAGAAGTATTCTCATTGTTTCATAAGTTTCTTTCATTGTCACTGAGTGACCAATAGGAATGGATGCTAATTTGTTGCCATTATTTAACAACACACATTTTAAACTTCTCTTCGAGCTGTCTATGATCAGCCTCCATTCCTCTGCAAGATATTCACATCCCATAGTTTCAATGAGTCCTTTGATGTCGGTGCAGTACACAAGATGTTCATCCATCTCAAAATATTTTTCCAAGCTCTTCTCTCTTTGTCGATATATAATGGTTGTTCCGGAGGCTAACATATTCCTCTCTTTTAGTCTGGAACCCATTAATTCTGCTGATGCTTTAGGTAGATCAAGATCACGCACAAGGTCATTTAATTCACTTTGAGTGAACGGCTTACACAGAATGCGATCAGACATTACGAAGTCGCTGTCATTACTGTCTGGTTTTATTGGGATGCTAGATTCGTCACTGGAAACTTGAAGTGTTTTGAAAGTTGGGATAGGAACATCATCATTGTGTGGTATGGGTCTTATAGCTGACCGCACGAAGTTAGGATACTGAATGGAATGTTTTGACTTTTTGTTGAAACCTGATACATCAACCATACAAAAGTAGCAGTCTTCCACTTGATCTTGCTGTTCCCGCCACAACATTGGAACTCCAAAACTGAGGCTTCTTCGCTGTCCTTTAGTCCACTGTCTGAGATTTTCGACACATGTTCTGCACACTTTATGCGGTGCCCAGCATTTGTCTTGGTTACCGAGTTTAACTCCAAAATAAGCGTAATAAGCTTTGGATACAAACTCTGATATATTTGTCCTTTGTTTAGGTGTTGTAAAACAGCCACAAATGTAGCAAAATATGTTTGGGTCATTTTTACACTTTCGACGAATAGCAACCAGTATTCACAGGAATCGGAGGGAGAAAAAAACACATTAAGTTTCTATATTTAAAATACAGGCAACAATACATCAAATTGACTTGAGAATACCACCTCTCGGTGGAGAAACTAGTTGTAACCAATTTTTGTATAAATGTTTCGTTGCTTAATCAGGTGTATGGCTTTGTTTTTGCATGTAGAATATTACAGTACACGTAAAAAATTTATGTTTTTTTATGTTTTTTTTTTAATACATCAAATTGTAGTATTATAGCTGGTTTCATGAAACAAACCTGATATGGTAATGTAGAATGGTGCTTAATGATCGGTTCAGTAACCACTACTTTAATACAGGAATCTGCAAAACGAAAAATATTTAAGTCTTCATTTTTTTTAAAAATCTGACGTGATTGTGCAAAATGGATATGATTTTTGGATTCAGCACCCTCAAATTAATAATAATCAGTTATTATCTTAAAGTCAGCAAAATTGATGTAGACCAGTGTAATTAATGGGTGATCATAATTAAGTATCTCTATTCAACACTGTCTAGAGTGGCAGTTCAGATGCAACGAAATTTGGTTTGGTAATACGAGTATTTCAGAACATGCGGCCGATATTTCCGAAAACAAAATAGCAAATCACTATGGCACTTGTTGTGCTGCAAGTCAACGAAAACGCAATTTCATTTGCATAACCATATATTTTGCAGCCACATTTCACGTGGCTATTATTATTGGTAAAAGAGGATGTCTTTCGAAACATGTACGATGCCCGCGCGTGATCTTGCCGGAAAGTGTAAGTGAAGCTGTTTTATGAAAACAACGGGAATGCCGTGGCTTCACTTCAGGAATTCCGCCGTCGTAAGCAATTACATGACTCACAAGTTTTCAGGAGGATCATCACTCGAATCGAGGAAACTGGAAACTGGAGGAGTCCAACCCGGAGGGCGCAAAAAATGTTACCACAACTATTGTTGAACAGTCAATGAGTAATGTTACAGGCACCAGCAGTACACGTACAGAGTCAAGGCAGTTGGATATAATTGGATATATATATATATGGGATAGTGTGGAAGGTTCTGAGAAAGGTGGTGCATTGTTATCCGTATAAGTTCAGCCACAATCAGCAAGGTTGCCGCCGACAGGGAAACCCGACTGATGTATGCATTCACCTTTCTTGCTAGAATTGTTGTGGATGAGTCGTGACCATTGCTGATCTTCTGGAGAAAAGAAGCCCATTTGTATCTCAATGGAGCAGGGGACATCGTATACAGTATGGACAAACCGCATGTTTCTAGCAGATTTCACTGCACTCGCCTAAAATTTCATTCTGGTGTGGATTCACAGCCACATTTATCCTTCTGTCATTCTTCTTTGAAGAAGCTACTCGCAATGGTCTCTGTGACAGCCCAGAAATATCGAGAGATGCTCAACACCTTTATTGTATCTCAAATATAACAGCAACAATTCCTAAATCAACCATTTTAATGGAATATGGAACTGCTCCAAATATTGGACAACATTTCAGCGAGAACAGAGTGAATAGTCGTGCATTTCCTATCACTTGGCCATTCGTTCACGGATAATAATTCTTGTAAGTACTGGTTGTGTGGACACGTGAAAAGTGTGATGTATCGAGGACATGTTGCAAGTTTGGCTGCCTTGATAGACAGCATCAAAGTACATTAATTTGAGAAGCTTCACAGCGGATAAGTTACTGTCGGCCGTTGAACGCCTTGTTCATCATCTTTAGGCTTCACACTTTCGGAATGGGGCCCGCACTGAGCATTTTTCCTTGCATCTCTGTACAGCATGAGAGATTGCTTACAGCGGAACAAATCGGTGACAAAGTTTATTTTTTCGGAAATGTAAGCCTATCAAATTTCGTTGCATTTGTAATGTTACATATAGATCTAGACAATGCTGAATAGAGTATCTTAATTACTAACACCTATATATATATCTCATTTAATTTAATAAATATAGGAAATGCCAAAATTGGTATTTGATCCACTGATTTTAACATGAAAAAACTTTTAGCAATAGAAGGTTGTATTTGTTTCTGCTTTGAATAAAAATGAATGAAACCTAGATCTGGGAATGCTTTAATTCAATATAATAATTATCAAAATAAATTTAAGAACAAGTTTGAATTTGGAAGTATTTAAATTAAAATAAGAAAGAGAATTACATCAATTAGGATTATTTTGAATGTATAATCTGTAATGTGCAAAGGTATTTGAAATTATGATTACGTAGTTCTCTAAATTGGATGACATTGGAAATTTTGACAAAATTTAATATATTAGAGACGCTAAATTTTTGTCGACTTGTTTAAAGGATGTTGGTAAGTTTATTCTGTAGCAAATTGAAATTTTCAACTCAATTAATTTTTTTATAATTGCATAATCATTTTAGTTTCATTACGTAACGGAATAAAAGCTCTGTGTTAATATTATTGTGCTAATGGAAAAGTTTATCCATAGCAAGTGGGCTTCGAATTGCCGAAGTTTATTAAATTAGGTAGAGTCTCCAAGAAGGCTGTTGTAAACATAGCAGATACACACAGTTAGAATGTGTAGAGGGTTCATTTTTCAGGCACATGATTCAGCCTCGGATGTATAAGCTACGGCCGGAATGATGTAGCCGTGCGCTGGTCATATGATAATTTAATTGTGAACTAGCGCAGATCAAGAGAGCAGCGTCATTAATGAGGATACAAATCAAATGGTGGATTCCCGTCCTACAAATAATTGCCTCATCCATGGTCGGTGCACAGGGGCGTAATCAATTAGAAGGATAATGAGGAGATAAATTATACACCCTTAGGTGAGCACTGAATACCAAATGCCGGCTGCGATTCTGACCTAAGGTAACGTGATGGGTAAACCTTCCTTTAAACTTTTCATTAGCACAAAGCGGTCTTTGATATTTGGCTGAGCATGCGCGTGTGTACTACAGGAAACCCCTTTCAGCAAGCCCACGCTCTGATGCTCTCTCGAAACTGGAGGTTCACGAAAACCCTTCGGCTAGTGTAGTTCAGTCGAACTGACTTCAGGGATATAAACAAAAGTAAATGATTTCCAAGGAAATAAATTACCTAATCGAATCCCATTATCTAAGTTCACATTGCTAAGTGATTAGATGGAAATTCTGTGCTGTTATTTATTAGAGCTGCAGACAACCAACAACTTGGATGTTGTCAAACTGGAATGACATTACAGTGAATACAAATAAAAGCCAAAACAAATTTCTAACAGTTCGTTATTTACAAAGAAATGGTTGAAAATGGTTGAATTCAACATCTTCAACCTAGGATAGATGATCCTAAGGAATTTATATTAGCTTTTTTGAGTTGTCTTTAATGCAAAATATCGTAAACACTATACACATTAAAATCTCAAACTTCAATAGAAGAAGTGAATTGTTTTCATTTGTAATAATTCTGCTTTCCAGAAATCCCCTTTAACTCATAAAAAACATTAGCATTCCATGTTCAATTATTGAGAAAAAATGTAACCTATATGCACCATTAAATGTAGATTTAAAAAAAAAATCAATCCTGAAAAGATAATTTTTGACCAAAAACTGCTCGATGAGTCAGCGTGTGTCTGTGTGTATGTCTCGACCCCCAACATACTTTGGAACCGCTGAATGACTTTTCTTAAACTTGCTACGACTTCTTTTTGAAATCTTTCTGACTGTGTCCTTTTCGAACTATAAACAAGAGAACGTAACAAAATTCCAAAAGAAAAGCAACAGAAGCAAATCAACCGATGTCTAGCAATTAATCCTTATCAATTCGTTTATTCAAAAAAATTATTTGCGTCCAATAAATTAAAATTAATCAACGTCACAGAATTTAATTAATTAAAGCGTATGTTTTAGTTTAGTTTCTTTACATTTTTGTAAAAATTTATTTAGGATTTGGAAAATTAAAAATTATAAGAAGATTCAGAAAGAACAAAATATAATTTTTTTTGTTTTACAAAATTTTAAAGATGTTTGACAAAAATATGTAAAAAAACTTATATGCGTTCAAAATCATAATTTTTAAATTAATTATAATTAAAACAAAAACATTAAACGGAACAATTTTTTAGAAGATAAGTAAAAGTTCTCATTTTAGTAAATTTGAATTTGTTTCTTAATTTTCACCTTTTAATATAAAAGTTTTTTTGTTGATCGTTTTGTAAAAATCTGAAAATACATCTTTATATCCCAAATTACGGAATTATAATGAATAAAAGTTGTCATACAATGAAATGGAAATTTAATTTATTATAAATTTAAAACTTCAAACTACAATGTTTTTTCATTTCTATTATGCAGAGTTTCGTTGTCCTCACTTGATTAATATGCAAGAATTGTCACAATATTTCAAAACATTTTTTGATTTTTCAATAAAAATCATTTATTTGATCTTTAAACTGATTGATGAACATCGACATTCATGAATTAAAAAAAAATAATTTTAACTTTCTTCCAAATTTGTCTTAAAACTTGAAAATACGACCTGGAACTAGCCTATCTAATGAAAACAAAAACAGGACTGGTATAGATCTTTCAACTGATAAAAACAGTTTACATTTTTAAACCAACTTGAAAAAAATCAAATCACATCACTCATGAAAACCATCATTCTTCTCAACCGATTCTAGTTCAGAGTCCTAGAGATCCTATTTCTACTTTCTTTTCTTACACTTGGAAACCTACTGTAATATACGAAACTGCCAATTCATTGCGCACTAAAGAATACGTGTTTAAACGTAATAAAATACTTAATGAGATTGAAAATAACACGCATTTTTCGAAAAAACAATCAAAAGGGGAATTATGTAAGAACAGCATAGATTTGTAAGATACGTAAGAACAGCTTTCAAAGATAGTTCTAGTATCAAAATAATCTGTAAATCTAAACAATATATATATATATATATATATATTAACATTTGAAATTTCACTTTGAGTGATGTGTAGAGTAACATTCGTATACGAAATCAACTTTCAAATTCGCATTTCTAAATTGATGTAATTCCAAGAAGATTAGCCAATCCTGAAAATGTTTTAATCTCTAATGAGAATGATAAATAATGACATTTCAGTACGAAAATGGAACGCTAAAAAAAAACTCTACATTCTGAAAAAAAATGTTATCCAATTACCGGTCCTAGAAGCTGTCAAGTTATTCTTTCTCGAAACATAAAATTAAGCTTCATTTTTCATTCCCAATTGGAATAATGGACTTATAAATTAGAATTAATAGCTTTTCAGTATGCAGCTAATAACACCTTTCTACAAACGTATTTTAAGCATTCAACAGCGTTATTAACATATAAAAGAATGGCTGATTTTTTTTTGGTTCAATAGCTTTAATTTTTTTTTTAAACTTAGTCATCTGATCGGAAGAAAAAACTATTTATGTTTACTGTTTCTTTTGAATTTTTCCCACAGCATTTCTAAGATAGATAGGAACAGCTAATGCAAATGTTATGTTTTATCTGACCTGTGGGACCCTCGCCTATCTATCTCTTTGTTTTGATTCAAATACGAAAAGAGGAAATCTCAAGTTATATGATACTGTTTTTTTTACAACTAATGGAATTGAAATTAATATTCTTGATGGAAAGTAAAATAATAAATTTCAAAGATCTTTGATTTTTTTCCCTCAAAATTATTATTTGAGTACATATTCAGGAAAGATGTTTGCCAGTCTGGATTTTCCTTCAGATCTAGAAGCGAAATTACTTTGGTTAGAAAATAAATTCAAGATTTTCGTTGCCAAAACTTTTTAACTTTTCTATGACTTCCTTGTGGATATTTTATTAATTAAAGCAAGGCACGTAGCCATGATTATTCTAGATGATGATTTGTTTTGTGATTAAGGCGTAGTCTATATTCTGTTAAGGTCCTGACTCAAGCAAACGCTGGCAACTGCAAACCTTTTATTTCTTTTATATATTTCTTTTTCCATTGCGCCTAAAATTCTGAAAATTTAAATATGAACTTCTGAAACTTCTGGAATTTCGGTTTTCTTGTTTTTAAATTTCAAAATATTCTGTAATTAATTAAATTAAAATTCAATAACAGTCAAATAACGCAAAACATAATTTTCATTTTTTGCACTAATAATAAATATTTTAAATACAAATTAATTAATTACAGAGTATCTTGAAAATTAAAAACAAGAATAGCTTCACAAGTTACACATGCTTCACAAGTACATATTTAAGTTTTCAGAATTTTAGATGCATTGGAAAAAGAAATATATAAAAGAAATAAAAGGTTTGCAGTCACCTGCATTGCTTGAGTCAGGACCTTAAGGTATCAATACCTATGACTACTCAAATTGAACATTTTTCTTATTTGTTGGTACATGTCTCACGTTAAAGATGCTAAATGGATTTCCTTAAAATTTTCGTACGATTAATGGTCAAACAAAGTATGAGCACAAAAAATTTATCTTTCAAATACTCCCATCTCTCAAGACTGACCCTACATCTCTGAATCACACTCTGCGATGCAGAATACCACTACACGGTGGATATCTGAGCGAATTCTTAGTTGAAAGATTTACTGACCTTAATACACGATATTACTAAGATGTAATTTGACTTAACAACATCTTGAGCATTTATCTCAGTACATAATTCTAATGTTCTCATAGTATTCATAGATGATTGTAGCACTCATAAACTCCTTCGTATTCTCTATTAAAAACTTCGTCTCATCAGGAATTCTTTTCTTCAATGGCAAAAAAATATCAGTATTTACCGTAATTATACTCAGTGTATAACAATACATTAATGTCGTATAGAAAACCTAAAGGTTTCTATACTAAAACAATAGTAATTACTAATAAAAATAAGCATAAAAACGCACACATTTAAAGGATTCACTGAGCTATTTTTGGAAATTTCGTACCGGTAACCCCAGACAGACTGTTTCGAAGTACAGACTTCTCATCTGTTGGATTCGCCCAGTACTCATATCTCAGTGGAATCCAAAGAAACATAAACAAAAAACAAGATTAAGCAAAACAACGGCCCTTCAGTAAAAAAACATCAAAAACCAAATTAAGAATAAGTAGAGGAATAAATTAATCCCCGATAGCAGAACGCTTAGCTTATGAAAGATTAATTTGTAAAGCAGACATACATAATAGCAAAATTTAACGTGCATGGTACTTATATAACAATTTGCTTCACAAATTAATCTTTATTGTTCTTTTTATTCTTAGTTTGTTTTTTGATGTTTTCTTTAACTGAAGGGCCATTGTTTTGTTTAATCTTGTCTTTTGTTTATGTTTCTTTGGATTCCACTGAGCTATGAGTACTGGGCGAATCCAACTGACGAGAGGTATGAACCTCAAAACAGTCTGTCTTAAATTTCCAAAAATAGCACAGTGAATCCTTTAAATGTGTGCATTTTTATGGTTATTTTTATATTATATTTACTACGGACGTATTATTAAATAGTAATTACTGTTGAAGACCGTACATCAGATAATTCTGACAAATCACTGATGTTATTTGAAATTTTGCTTAAACTTTGTGTACAAATAATCACAAGGATATTAATCTCTAATAGCTAATTAAAACCAAGAAATGCATATATTTAAAATTTAAAAATTCATACAAGACAAAACTGAGTACATTTCTGCTTTTGGGAAAAGCTGACCTCCCTCCACTGGCAATCGACTCTTCTGAGACTTTGAATCTTTACGATTCGCTGATCCTTTCCTTTCCATTAATTGTATTCAAATTCATCTTTGTAATTTTACGGTTTTCGGTTCCATTTATTTGTTCATGACAGATCTTGTTATTTAAGGCTTCAAAATTTTTCAGGTAACATTATTTTTTTGTAAATTTGAAACGTTAAGGTAGTGCTTTTTTATTTGATTTATTGAACAAGTTAAAAAATATTTTATTTTTCTGTAAACATAATATTAGCACATCATAATAGTGTTATGGTCCGGTGTTATGAACCATAAGCCATAAGCAGTGTCAGAATTAAGAGATTAAGAAAATATTTATTATATACATTGTTCAGTTTTAATCTATATAAATAACAATGTAAATGTTCGTTTGTTCAACATCTTAAATCTCCGAAAGTTCTTCACCGATTGCTTTGGAATTTTGATACAACGTTGCATTCGAATACCAGCGTGTTTTTATATATCTATTATACAGATGTCACACCTGTGACAGGTAAAAACATGCTTTTTTTGACAACCCCAGGTGTTTGGCGCCCAGCCGCAATACATCTGAGATAAGCGGAGAAGCTACAACGGGCTAGGAATTCGTATATTTTCTGATCTCGATATTAATTTGCTGAATAAATAAAGTTTTTATTTTAATGCTATAGATGCAAGGGTTCCGGAGCGAAGCGACGGTACCCGGCTAGTTTTAAATAAATTTCAATCTAAGAATTCCTGAGCACAACAAGAAGCACTTCATTCAATATTAAATTTAGTACCGCATTCATTTTTAGACCTACAACCAGTAGTTATAAGTAACATTTAACTAACTATTATAGGTTCTAACGACTGTGAATGTGGCCGTCCGTTTGAATTCGAGATAACACAAATCTGTATCAAAACTGAAATTTTAGCAGGTCATTCAAATTCGTTTAAGGAAGATCCCTATTAACGTTGGTAGAGATTGAACCAGTAGATTTGAAGGGTTATGGAAAGGCTGCAAAATATTTGTCATCCAATTTGATAGCAGGATATCTGGAAAAAAATAAAATTCAAGATCTCTGTTATATTCTTCTTTCATCCAATTTGATCTTTGATCTGGTTACTTTATTTTTCTCAATTTTCAATATTCACTAAATGTCTTCATAGTTCCCAAATTCTAAGTTTCAATTATTACCAGAAAGCATTTTTTTTTTCTTTTTATCTTTCAAAAATATTTTTTTCTGCATTACATTTATTCGAAAGTTACCATGACGACTATATTTTGTTTTAAAAAGATTAAAGCTTGATTATAACATCTAAAATTAAAATTAAATGCTCTATAGGCTTCAGTTTTTGAGGATAATTTTGAATACTTTCTCATCATAAATTAAAATTTATCTGAAAAAGAACTTTCGCAGTGCAAGTTACCAGATGGCTTCGTGAAACATGAAAACCTTACGTACTCATTAATTTTATCAGACACAAACATAAGTAAAGTTCGTAGGCAGATGGCAAGACGATAGTTTTAATTACATCCGTCGCCATTGTCGTAATATCGCTTTCTTATTATAAAATTGCCGATATTGGTTTATTACTTTTTTTATCAATGCTGCGTCGTATGTTAAGAGCCCAAGATCGGAGATGGGGTTAGGCGGGATGGGGGTGAGGAAGGGTGGTGTAACCGACGGTGTTTTCCATCAGTGTCGAACCAGAGATTTATGGCTATGTCGTTACCACAGGGGTGCCGTCATTAGCGCAGCCATTTGGCCGTCTCGTCCTGGAGAAGTATTTTATATAGGCAGGAGTTTACCCAACTGCTGAAGGATCATATACTGCATGCACCGGAGCACATTTCCATTTCGCCAATAGCCCACCGAGGAGGTTCGTGAGGAGACGGGACTAAGTGTACTTCATCGATTTGTCTTGGGAAGAGTAGGAAAATGTTCTGTATCTTCAGGATTGTCAAGGGCTCCCTGATCGCTCCAAGACTAGTTCACTTAGCTTTTACATAAACTATAAAGTAAGTTTTATTCAGGTTCCTGGGCTTTCAACAGCTTTTTCTCCCTCGTTCAATCTCGAAACTTACCTGTACTCTAAAAAACAGGCACAGGCAACGTCAAGTGTTTAACAAACATTTTTTGTTGGAAGTAACTCATTGTTTAACTAAAAACTAAGTATTAAGAATTATAATAAATGTAATGCTACAAAGTAGTTATTCTAACTATAAAGTAAAATAAAAATAATAAATCAAACCGATCAAAAGTTACTTTTATAACTTTATAACTTTATGATAATAAGAGCAACAAAGAAAAATATTATTTTATTTTTAATAAAATATTCATCCATTTAAACATAAAATAGAAATTTCGAAAGAAGTGACAGCCTACTTTCATTAAAATGTTATTTCTCAAGATTTCTTTATTTCTTAAGGAGTGGAAACGACAAAAAAGTCAGAAGTATCCAAATCAGATTTAACAAAACAAAATAAACACCATGGATAAAGTTTATAAAAGAAAATAAAAATAGAAAATTACAATATCTTTTATGATCGTATATAAAAGCTATCACGCTTGCTTTAAAAGAAAGTTTAAAGCAAGTGTGGTAGGTTTGGTATAGGATCTTAACTATATCTACACATGTCAAATTTATCCACAACAATATCATTTCTCAGATAAATTAAAATACGTTTAACTGAATAATATTGGCTCCAACAAGAAACTTTATGAAATAGGCCTATGGATAATTTTATGAATTTTCGAATTTGATCCAATGGAGGATTACTAAGGTTAAAAGACTGCACATAAAGAGTCCATGAATGTTCGATACGACACAGTAGATTTTAGGCTCTCACATTTTAGGACTTTTAGATAAACGGGACGAAAAAGCGATCTGTCCAATGTTCATCCACTTTTAATCCAGGGAAGCAACATTGTCTCCGTTCCATACATTCGTAGGGTCAATTTGATCAACAATTAGGACTTCGAATTTGGTTTTGATAGTGAATAGATAAGCATATGTACAATCTTGAAATTATATTTCGAGTCTTTCGAATATTTTCATCTTGTTAACTTACTGAGTATTTGCAATACTTAATGTTGTTGTTGTTGTTGTCGTGTCCCCGGATCCATTCTCGGATCACAGGTCAAAGAACACTATGATGGGGAAATTATTGCTTTACTGTCGATCAGATTATTATCTGGGAGGCCCCCGAAGGTGACAGTCAGACTTCTGCCTCCTAGGAAGAGAAATAAGCACGGAAGAAGGAAGAAACATCCAAGCCCCACGCCGGGATTTGAACCCAGGAACTAGCGCACTGGTCGTCGCGGCTTGGCCGCCGCCGAGACCGCTCGATCATGCCAGCTCCGCGCAATACTTAATGAAACGAAATTATTTCTAAATTTATAGTGAAGTAATATTTCGAATTTTATTGATTCTGGAATAATTATCTTAAACTAGCAAAAACTTGTAATTATAGGTTTATTAAAGCTGAAGTCGTTTCAAAATAATGAACAGAAGTACTTTTATTTCTCACCATATCTGACCTGACCTTTGGGACTTACAATTTTTTAAATGGCTTTAGCGGACTTAACTACTACTGTGTTTGTAAAATATCAAAGAAAAACAAAAGAACAATGGATAAATTGAATTCTCCTAGGTTGTTTTTTGAAGAATCAAGCTTCTGTAGAAATTTCGTTAAAATGTTATTGAATAGACTCTGTAACAAATATTGTAAGTCTCCGAATAAAAATTTCTTATCTTAATCAAAAATTTAATAGTTTCTTGTTTAGTCAACTTTGTTAACTTAAATTAAAGTTAAATTTGGTGAATTAGTATTTTTGCTTCTGTTTTTTTTGTTCAAGTTTTTTGTCGTAATTTCCGAACCATGAAATAAGTCTTTTTGAAACTCGCCATGTTTGCCTGAGGTTGTATTCATTTCATTTCAAATCCTCTCCCGATGGAACCGCGCGAAAACATGTAAAATTTCGTTACAATGGGATTTTACATTTGTTTTGATTTGATTAAAATTAATCGTTTTGAATTAACTTTTAGGAACGCATTTAATTTAAAGTCAAGAATTCTTTTCTTTTACGTTGTTTCAGAGTTTTCAAAACAAAACACGAGTTCCTATATTTTAAGGTAAGTTGGGATTTAAATTATTTAAGAAATATTCACGCAGGATATTTGAATTCTAAAGTGTTGTTTTTCACACAGCTATGTACTTAAACATAAGCCATAAATGTTAGAAATTTTGAACAATGTCTCTAAAAAAAAAAAAATGAATTGAATTGTTCTTTAGGGCCTTAAAAATATTAAAAGTTTAACTATTTATCAAAATTACCTGTATATAAATTAAATATTAAAACTTGAATTTAATTTGCAATAAAGTCTTAACAAAATTAAACTTTCCAGTAATAGATAGATAATTACTAATCGATATTTAATTATTTACTCTAAAAATTAATCTTTTCCTATATGACTTTTTCAGTGTTTTGAATAAGGTGGGCGAGGAAACCAACCTATCTAATCTTTAATAAAAATAAAAGTTAGTATTTATTATTTATTTTAAGCTAGTTTTATAATATCTCTAAAATGAAACGACTTCAAATAAAGGCATTTTTATTCAACTCCCGTCTTCTCCAAAGAAAGTCCTGAAAGAAAAACAACCTAAAAGACGTCGACTTTTCTCGAAATTTCCATCTCTTCTTCCCTAGGAAACGAGATAAGAACAGTCCCAGTTCCGTACATATTCGCTATTTCATGTGTAACATCAGTGGTAAACGGAGCAAAAGGAAATGGAATTGACCTTCCGCATGCTGCAGCTAGTTTACAACGCGCCAGTGCCCCAGATGTCCCGCATGCGAAGCCTCGACGTGAAATAGAATTAAAGGGAGGTCGGGTGTCTGCGAAGGGTCACCCTGGGGACCATTAAGAGCACATTGCACGGGACAAAGGTCACACTCATCCCACAACATACAATTCTCTAATTTGGGGAGTTAGTACCACTCTACACAGAAATGGG
Source organism: Thereuonema tuberculata (assembly GCA_023159025.1). Taxonomy (NCBI): domain Eukaryota; kingdom Metazoa; phylum Arthropoda; class Chilopoda; order Scutigeromorpha; family Scutigeridae; genus Thereuonema; species Thereuonema tuberculata. The sequence goes on along the minus strand of JAFIDM010002131.1, from coordinate 49,702,673 downwards.
CTGTAATCTTCTTCACGAATTTCAATTTTTCTCAGAGGCCTACGTAATTAATTCTTGAAAACCAAAAATGAAGATTAAAAAAAACGTGGTGTCAGAGGTTGTCGCGAACACAATGTCCGGAGAGAATATAATTTTGTAGACTGGGCTTAGTCAGAATTAAGTTATTCTCTGAAGTTTGAATTACAGAGAAAAAAAGTAGAACTCAATTCTTAATCAAGCACAGTAAATTAACAAAAATATAAAGACTCTGTTAAATTGAAAACTTTTTTTTTTCTTTTTTTTTTTTCATTTTTGATACCGACCTAACAACATTCAGAATTAAAATTATAAAAAAATTGAAATATAAAGAAAAATTGAAAGAGAAAGAATTGAAAATTATAAAAAAAAAAAAATCACCAAAAGATTGACAATAAAAAATTTTGTCCAAAATCATGAAATTGAATAGTTTCTTCAAAGATTTTTATTTATACTAAAGACTTACTACAGTAATATAAGACTCGTACGAAATTACGCTCCTTACATTTTGCTTAAACTTCGATAATATATGGTTAAATATACAGTAACAAAATAGTTACTGTAAAGCGTTGACAAAATAGTTTGTGCCGGTTATCAATCAGATGTTTGGATCAAAACCTAGACATCTTGTGGAAAATTTAAAGTCACAATCATTTCTTCTCACCTTCGCAACAAATTAATTCATAGAGTATGTAAATACTGTGTGTAGAGTATTAGTTAGCTTGATTTAATTAACCAAAAAAATACATTTACTTAAAATTTTTTTAAACAACATGTCCAATAATTAATCAATCGTATAGGTTTATATAAAACGATAATGAAAGTCCCAAATCCAAATGATCTATTGAAACTATCAAAAAATATTACAGATTTGTTTTAGAGTTATTATCTCTATTTAGGTATGCATCCAAGAGAAAAAGACAGAAATTTCCGTCAAAACAGAATTATGATATTAGTTATTCCAAAACTATTTATGTTAAGATGTTAAACTTTAGTGGTAATCGTAGACTATCAAATGAGTACTGGTTTGACATATATTGTTTGACAAACAAATAGCTAGGAGCTACAAACCGCTAATACACATTGATGTTTAAGTTCCATAATCATCTTCCTCACATGCGAGTTTAATGAAGGTTGACTGCCACTCAATGTAAGATCTAATAATCTTGATACCATTTGGACCTGTTGAAAGTTGGAAACACGATTTCTAAGAATAGCTCAAAATCGAATGATAGATTTAGATTATTCCGAGTTTACTACCAAAATTGTTTCGAAAATTCTAAAGAGAATTCAAAAGTTGCTTCGTTACCTATAAATTTCTAAATTTTTCTTTATATTAACAATATTATTTAAGATAATATAAAGGTCTTGCTTCAAAGATCCAACTAATTGTTTAAAAAATAAAAATAGACTAGAGGCTGAAAAGCAGGAATCGTTGACGTTGAAAAAGATTGCAAACCGAATTTCATAAATGTTTCAAATCATGTTATTTTCAAATGCTTATGCATAATTGCATTTTTTTGTATTTTGTACAAGTTTTACATTAAAACTGTAGTTTGATCTCATTGCACGAATTATGTAGTTATGCTTTAAAGATTCATCACTAAACAATATTACTTTATTTATTTTTTTATGACCCAAAAACAAATACATATTTTCTCCGCCAAAAGTAATCAAAATACATCAAATTGAAATAATTTATCTTTTAAACTATCTCAAGCTCATATCAAACTAAAAATTATTTGTTTGGAGAATTATGCAATAAACTACTAAATTGAGAATTGAAAATTTGAATTACTTGAGTAACATTTTACTAAAAGGTTTCCTTAACATTTATATGTTTCAATAACTTCAAAACGAAAGAAATAATTAAATATGTTTTAAATCAAGTAAAATCTGCTGTTGATTTAGATTTTTAATGAGGGTATTTGTACTGGTTACACTATCACTTTGCAATAACATGTTTAAATTCTAGTATTAATATATTTACTAAATTACATTGTTCATCCTGTAACAATTTAATTTGATGAGCTTTTTTTTAGCAGATCCTTTTAAGTTCTTTCACAAAAAGTTAAAATATTTTATTGGGATTTTTTTTTGGATATTTACTTTATGTGTCATATTTTGGTTTGCACAGAACCTTACATTAAATTTTATACTGCAAAAGCCTAGAACTTACTGTCATCTATGCACAGCGAATTACAGCTCTAGGAGGTTTACAAAGAATTTACATTTATTTTTATTCCGGAAAGAGAAAAGCAGAAGAAATACAAAGAGTGGTGAAGCACAAAGTAAAAATTCCCAGAAAGCTTTACCCGAATTGTAGGAGAAAGGAGTACAAGAAGTTGCACGAGCATCACGTTGAGTCAAGCCATATCTCTATCGATATGGATGCGTTTGCAAATTCAGCAAGTGCGCTCTCTTTCATTCGCTCTCACCCTCCCGCCGTGATTGCTTTTCAAGACACAAGGGAGCAAGGCAGGGGTTGAGTGAAAAAGAAGAGTGTGCGATTCTATCCGTCTCTCTGTCCTAAGATTTACCGCCCTAGGAAACCAAGTCATCCACAGCGTGTTTTCCCTCTGTAGACACACTGCGATTAGAGAACGGAGCTAAGTTCGCTCTCTCTCATATGCTACCTCAGTGCTGAATTATTTTTATAGCGAACCTATACCCTTTTGTTCCTCGAGGAGTATTATCTTCAGTATGCAGGTATTGCCCTTTTTCAGGATTGCTCGTATATAGGCATCGCATCGGTGAACGTTCTCGAAATTTGTTTAGGTTCACGACCTCTTTCTCTCGCTTCTTCAAGAAAAGGCAGTAGGGAGTGAAAAGTAGAGATGACATCACCATAAAACAAATTCTGACTCCCTGAGAGAAAGTAATATTTCTCTTTTTTATACCTTTTAAAGAAGATGGATGCAAGAAGGGAATGGTTTGTACAAAATGACTCTTTTATAGTTCTTCATTGAGATAAGACTGACTTTTCTTGCCAACCATTTTGTATTTTTTACGCATCACAAACAAAACAAATTGATTAAGAAAAATTCAATTTTTAGATATTGAAAGAAAAATAAAGGATTTTATGACTGAAACAAAGGAAGTTATGAATATCGTACAAACTAAACTTTGAAAATTCAGTAGACTTAATTCCAAGATTTAATGGCTTTCACCTGTCCCGCATAGAAGTTTCTAGATAAGATAACTAAAGGCACTAAAATATACAAATACTTTTCCAGAATTGATATAATCATTAAATAGCAAGAAGTTCCTTAAAGAACTTAAAGTTTACTTTTATTTCGCTTTTATTTTTTAAATTGTCTAAAACAGATTAATTAAAGCGCTTATAAATCCAATTATGAAAATAAACATATGGATATTCACTGTTCCGTTTCGACTGCTTTTCTATTGGAATTTGTGTATTTTTTAAAAAAAAAATTCTTTCTCGCATTAATTTCTGTACAATAATCCATTTGGAAAGGTTTTGAAATTTAAACTTCAGATTGTTCTAGGTCTCAAATGTTCATACCTTATTTCAAGATCTACGCAGCGTTTAAATAGTTATTAGAGGTCTCTTAAGCACAATGACTGATTTGATGAATTTCACGTTTCTAATCTATTTTAATCTAAAAATATCTAATAAAGCCTGTTTAAAAATTCATTTTAAAGGAAAAACACAAAACAAAACAAAGCAAAGAAAAATAATTTTTTCTGACTTTTTTTGTTTCTATCATAATAAATATCAAAGACTGTAATAAAATTTAGTAATCATAATAAATAAGAATTAGAAAACAAATTTTGAGTTGTATGGGATACTTGACAGTCCGATTTTCGGACAAATAAGTGATATAAGCAAGTTCTGGGTTTGATTACCAATCTGATTTCACTTTATTTTGTGTTTATTTTCACTACAGCAGGCGTTGGTGTACACATCCTGGAATGTCAGGGAAACATTACACAATAATCACTGTTTTAATGATCACTCTTACTTTTATCTACTTTCAATCTTACTTTCTTCTCTTATTAAGTAATATTTCGATCTTCTTCGGGGTTGACTTTTTACAAATTCAAAAATCGAACAACAAATAAAAATATCTCATGAATTTAAAAAATAAGAAAAAACATATTACTATAAGCCAGCTTTCGTTAACTTTGAATTAACAATATTTTTATATAATAATATCTTCAATTTGACATGTAGCACATTCAAATTGTTTGTAAATATAAGTCATACTCGAAGAAGATTGTCCATTGGTACGATCGAAGTAGTAAAAGAAAGTAAGATTGAAAGATTGATAATTATGAATTTGAACTGGTTTCCTGACACTAAAACATCTTCTGAAGATATTTTCTCAAGATGAGTTTAATAATTGAACTGGTTTCTTTATTGATCACTCTTCTTATTATTCTACGGCAGACTGAATATATAGTTTTGGATTAAAAGAATACCACTAAAGAAGTCACGTCAGAATTTAACAAAAACTTTGGAAATAATAATATAATGTAATAGACATTCACAAGGAGTCACTGAAGATAACACTGTATTTTTATATAGGATAATTATAATACTTTTCATATACCTGAATATTCATTAATTATAATATTTATGCATTGGTTCCGTTACAAAGTGCTTTTTACTTGATGATTCAATTTTCATAAATTTGTTAAAGATATTAGGCATTTCAAAGTGCTGTAAGAAGCCGATTTTTACAGTAATCTCCTTTTTCATATGTATTAGCACTTTAAAAATTTGAGACAAATAAAATATGCCTAAGATACGAAGCTTGATCAAATTGATGAAAACTTCTTCACAGTATTTGCTCACATCATCAGTTCTCTGGCTTTTTGTTCTGTCCCTCTTATTTACTAAAGCGTGAAATAACGCTTTGATATAAGTCAAAATAGCCTCTGAAATGCAACTGTTTCTTCTGCATAAGAAATCCTCAAAACTACCATTCTAATAAATTAATATCTCTAGATGCTACATAAATCTAAGGGCGGTATTTCTTCGTCCAGACAAGCATTAACACAGTACATGCAGCTCAGCATTTCATATACAAAGCCGGATTTCGCTGCTATAAATAATTCTGATTTGCAGGAATTACAGGGAAACAGGAAGATGTAAGTTAAAGTAATGATCCATAAAGAAGATAAATTGGCATTTATTATTTTGATTTAGAGTTATAGATTCCTATAAACATTTTTTTTTCAGAATTTGTAGTGAAGTGCCTGCTGGTGAAAATGATCAAAAAAAAGTAATCTAGGAGATTTAATATATAAAAGGGAATATTTTAGTGTTCTGCTGTTGTAATGACTCTTGAAAGTTTTCAAAAGGAATCAGGTCAAGGGATAGCAGGAAGATAATCTTCGACGATATTGTGAAAGGAGCCAGCTGGCAGTCCCACGCTGTTTTCAAAGGACATCAAAACATTTCTGGATGAAACATACGGACACCAAACAAAGTAATTCGCATATTTTATTTAAAAATACTCGCTGCTGTCTCGCGATGTTGTATTACTAATTATTAATTACAATAATGAGTAATATTTGTGACATTTTCCTACTCATTAAATTTTCAAAATTCAAATTTTTAAATTTTCCACATTTACTAAAAAGATTTCAAAAGAAAATAATAGATTTGTTTAATGTACAATTCTTATTGAATATAGTCAGTTTCTGAAACTGTTAAGAACCGTATAACAAATGGCTAAGACGGAGGCCTGTCAGTAAATTCGAAATATCTGCAACAAGCATTAATCTCTGGATTCTGACATAAGGGTTTTCATTGCGTTTTCCTGTGGTTGTTTTTTCAACTGATGTATCAAAGCTCAATTAAATACTCTGTACTTACCTTGAATGGAATTTTCCGGAAACTCTCGATATTAGAATCCGATAAACAATAAATGTTAAAAACGATCAGTAACTGCTGCGGACCTTTCATAACTCTGTACAATCTTTTCCTTTCATAATATTTTCCTCAAACTTAAAGGACAAATAGAAGATGAACAAGTAAATATAATTTTGTGCTAAAGCATAAATTTAAGGGCGACCCAGAGCAATAATAAAAATTAAAAATAATAATAAAAAAGAAGTACATTAACATAAGGAAAAATCAAAAAAAAAAGTTAGGAAAAAAATAAAAAAAGTTTGGAAAATAACAAAAAAAAGAAACCTAGGCGAACATTGAGAAAAAAAATATTAAGAGGAAAAAAAAAAAAATAGATACGCTGAATTGAATCGACAACTTTCAGTGTATGAGTCCGAGATCTTAAGCAATAGCCAACAACTGACATTAGTGATTGGATTTTTAACATTTAAGTTAATAGCGGAAATTCATTGAAAACAATGTCAAATATCTCGAGCACGAGGGGAAGGGGGCGTTGGTTCCTTAATAATACCCTATTTCTATATTGTTTGGGCCTCTGAACACGATGGTGAAGTCCGTTTGTCGATCCGACTTTTCGTTCAGGAGTTTTTCGGAGGGTACAATGACAACAATGACAAATATCTCGAAAACCGGGGAGCGTTGTTTTCTGAAAATATCCCATTCCTACAGCGTTTGGACCTCTGTAAACGATATTGAAATCCGTTTGTCGATCCGATCTTCCATTGTGGAGTTATTAGGGGAGGACAGACATGGACGGACGGACAGAACAAACGCAATAGCTACCGATTTTCATCGCTATCACAATAGCTCCCAAATGGGTCGCTAATAAAAATTAAAAGTTATTGTAATTCACGAAGTTTTCATTTAACGTTATACAGTTATAGCCTGTCTAGGATTTTTTTTTTTTGATGTTTTATGTTCGTTTTGTTAAGAAATCCTGTTAAACCTGCATTGTTGGTATGTCGTATTTTATATCAATTCCTCTATGTTATAAACAAGAACCGAAATCTATGCATTTGCACTGAAAATGGATAAGCGGCTCTGATCCCTGAAATGGATTCATGGAATCGTCGCTTACCACGTGACGTAGGGGTGGTCAAGCGTCTTCTCTTCGTAGACGAACTTTACCTAAATAATTCTTGAATATACAAGTTTCTTTCATCTACTTAAAACTTATTTACTTTTAATAGAGTCTAGTAATTAGAATTGATAATTTTATTTTTGAATTGATATTTTACAAGTAATTACAGCTTACTTTAGAGAAAAATTTTATACTGATCAGGCTGAGTGTAGAGGTTTTATTACTCTTGACAACTGAATGTTCAACTCATTCATTTTTTATTTTGTATTTTTCACTGTCACTTTGACAGAAGATATTTTTTATTGAATTTTCAAATCAGAGCTCGATGTGAAATAGAATTACTCGCTTCAGAATTCTGCATTTCTTAAGTTTCGGCATAAAAACAAATATAATGCCGATATAAAATGTAAAATACGGAAACGGAACTGCCTGAGAATGAGTGTGAAAATCATCTACATCCCCAAAATTTTAATAAGAAACAAAATAACAGGTTTCGTATTGTAGACGAAACGATAACGACCACAAACATATTTCATTTTCGGCCTCTTCCTCTGAGACACGAAGTGACAACAAACCATAAGTCACAATTTTCCCTACCTCTAGCCGTTATAAGCGTTAGAATAAACTATCACTTATTTCTGTCCGATTTCTATTTTGGACAGTAATGGTGCTGCCTTTTTCATTTTCGTCAACCTTCCGTTATTTTTGAAACAGGAATTGACCGAAGTTTGCTTTATGAAACAAACAAGATTTTTTTTTTCTTTTCTCTGGTATCGCTGAACATGATATTCACAATCCTGAAATAACTGATGAAAAAAAAATAATAGATGACACAAATGTATTTAGATTAATTAATAGGCTATTCGTTACATATATTTTGTACTGATTCAAGAATACATTTGTGATGTGCTTTAGGAATACAAAAATGCCATTTGTGATCAAATTTTTACAAATCTACAAATAACGTGACAGATTTCTTTGTAATTAATTTTTACGTGACAAAAATTATTTACAAAAAAATCTACGTGACAAAAACATAATGTACAAACATCAAGCCATCATCGATGGGAATCTGGGACAGCTGTTTCTGCCTCATTACGTGTCAGCAGCCAGATGAACAATCGACGATAGGTTCAGAGTGCGCGAAAAGGATGAGGATCCTACCTCAGCTCTCATAAGTGGTTCCCTAGAAAAAACTTACCACAATAAAACTTTGTCAATTATATTTAATTCATGGACATTAAATTTTCTTTCTTTCGAACTTATTAGTTTAGGATTTTCGTACCCAATACTAAATTCCTTCAGGCCGGGAATGTTCAGAGGAAGGAATTTAATTGTTAGATTTTTGTTTAATTGTTGTATGCTTTTGTGGGGTTACCACTTCCTGGAGCAGAGGTGGGATCCTCAACATTTTAGTGCACTCTCAGTCTATGACCGAGGGTAAATCTGGCAGACGATGCTTAATTAGGCAGATTCCCGTTCCAGACTTCCGTCGATGACTCCCCTGATGGCTCAGGGTGAGAACTATAAAAGAATTATATATTTCACTAAGTCCTTTCTTCACTAGTATTCGATCTGAAGAAAGTATACTAAAGGCTTAAACTGCAAATCATAAATGATTGTAAAGAACTCTATGCCTTTATTGGCAAGTTTTATCTATCTCTTAGCCTAACACCCCACGAAAGAAAAAACATTCAGAATTTATTTGGACCGTCGCACACCAAAATTCCTTGAAAACGTTGAAGTAGCATTCGCTGCACAACCATATTAGGATTCCACGAGAACTCGGTCCCAACGGAATTAAACAGGATGGCAACGTGCGAAGATTAGGACCAGAATCAAAATTGGGCCTCATCTTGCCCAAGTATTTCACTTTCAAAGTCGAACGAAATTGCATCGCTCATCAATTGAAATTTCCAGTAATTTTATTCAATAAAAGGTATGGTTCAATATGGTTTTATTCAATAAAACCATAAATATACGATTGTCCATTCAATTTCACTGATACATTATGATGGTAATTTTAAAATCCGTGGAAAGCCGAGAATGGATATTTTCATTTCCAAAAGTTCGAGAAAAATTATAAATAGTGGAAGAAGCAACTGAATTGAGATTAATTAAGTAGAAAGTCAAATACGGTAATTAAATAAGTATCGTAGCACGATAGAACTGCAATTGATCTACTGACAGACTAAGATTTTTCTAATCAATTCTTAGTTTGCTAGCAGCGTACTAATGTTTACTTTCGGTCTGGCAAATATCATACGCATAATGCCATTTAAAATTCATTGTTTTGATAATCTTAGAAAGAAAATATGGATGAATGTCATTGGAAACCGATTATACTAAAGAATAGCAGGATTTCTAAGAAAGACTACTTAAAAAATGCAGTGAATTTAAGTTGCCTAATTCTTTTAGCTTCATGAAAGCAGCATGAAAAGACATTTAGAATGGACAATTAACAATGAAATTTTCATAAAACTTCGGAAAAGGGTTATTTTAGATAAATTTTACTTTTATTTTAAATTATTTTCTTTAATATGATTCAACTTTTGCAGAGCTGAAATTGATAGGATTGTAACGAAGAAACCTTTTGTATTTAAAAACCTAATGAACTATTCATTTACATATAATACAAAATGGAATTCCATTTGAAGTATTTTTCAGCACTATTTGAGGTTATTATTAATATTGAAGTGGTATTAAAAATGTGATGAATTACTGTAATCTTGCAATGGAGCATTTATGCAATTTCAAAGTGTCATTTAAGTTCCTAAGTCATTGCTACTGTAGCTGTATACGAGCGTTTCCAAATCGATCAGCTTAAAATAAAATATCCACGAAATCTCTTTTCTTCCACGAGCGAGAGAAAAAAATTTTTAAAAAAAAATCAAAGCCAACAGCTTGCTTTTATTATCGGCGAACAGATGCTAGACGATCGCCTATGGTATTCTCTTCTCCCCACAACTCAGGTCACAAAAGCAAGAATGCGGAATATGGACGAAATAGCATGTTTTTCTTCTGCCTTAATGAATACCTTCTGCAACAGCAGCCTGATAGCTATTCTTTGCCGTACAAGAGAAATCAAACAGGAAGCAGAAAATCGAATAATAAATAACTTTCTTTAAAAGGGGAAAGCAGAACTACGGTATTCAATTTTTCAAAGGTGGTACTAAGCTTTAGCATATTGAAATTGATGTGAAAGGTCATGTAATCCATTTCAATTCATTGATTATCTTCGTTAAGAAAATGTTTTGATATTTTTGGTCTAGTTATTTAATTTAGCAGCAAAATATTTCTAAACATTTTATCAACTTCAAAAGGAAAAATAATAGAAAATAAACTACCTAAGGGGTGTTCAATACTGAATTTTGTTTTATATTGCTTTGCTTTCTCACTCAGTTCTTTGTTTGGTCCAGTTATAATTCTTCCATTGATGATGCACTTCCCATACTGGAGTGAAGTGAAATACAAATATCGTTTTTTGAAAAAAAATTATTGATGTATGGTAGATTTTTTTTGATATTTCTGTTTCTATCACATCTTACCTTTAAGTTATGGAAAATTTCATCTGATAATGCAAATGAGCATGGACACCTGCCTTTTGGTTTTAAAGGAAGTTTAAAAACAACAACAAGTAAAGAAACTACAGTCAAAAATCGAATATATTTATTTTTTACAACGCTTCAATTGTGATAAATCCTGCCCATTTTTGCATTAAAGTATCATCCTATTAATAGGCAAAAGTTGTTCGGATCTTTGTAAATTTGTAAATTTGTAATTTGAAATAACCAATCACACTGCAGCGTTGGAACACGTCAGGCATGACATCACGCCCATGTTTAAACATGGCGTCTCGAATGTTTTTCCCACTTCACTGCGATGGATCGCGATTACACAATTATTATCAGTGCATTGAAATTTTCTTTCCCACATAAATGAAGTCTACACTGAAATGCATGAAGTTCAAGCGTCAAAATTTGTTATTGTTGAAACTGGTAAATCAATTTTTTATTTTCTTTTATTTTAACAAAATTTGGCTTAGTCATTCAAATTATATGTCTGCTGTTGCGGAAGTCATGGCTTTTAAAAAATGAGCTTAGAACATCTTTTTCAATGTTGTGTTTTTCAAAAATTTCAGGGTATTTCAAAAATGTGGCATTTGTTTTACTTCCGTTAATATTGCCTCAATTTCGACGAGCCTATTCTTTTAGGGCAGCAGGTTGGCATTATATTTCATAATGAGAAACCGCAGAGCTGGCTACTACGAAAGTGATAAGTCAATTTTTTTATTTTACTATTTTAACAATATTATAATATTATTTTAACAAATAAGCCGAGATTCAAATTACATGTGGGCTGTTGTGGAAGTCATGGCTTCTAAAAAATTAGCTTAGAACATCTTTTTCAATCTTGTGTTTTTCAAAAATGTGGAATTTGTTTTACTTCCGTGAATATTTCACGGGTCGCAACTAGTTTGATATTATTTCTATAGAAAGGGACTTAATATTTAAATGTTGTAATGCAGTCGCTCTGATTTGATACTACATTAATTAGTGCTATTTACTTTTGGACCAATTTTGACTGGATTTGTCATAAAGTTATATTTTTTTTTTTTTTTACTTTTGTTTCATTTGGAACAGGAATAAATTTTTAGTTGTTTGGAAAAAAAATATTATTTACTCAATTTTCGAAGAAATTGTTAATGATTAAAAAAAAGAGTTCGGGAATTAAATAAAAGCATGTCTACTTTCATTTTATTATCAAAAACTTTACAACAATTATAAAACTGTAATAAGCTAATTGAAAGTTAAAAAGTAAGGAAATATCCATAACAAAGCAAAATATGCATAGATAACCACAGCTATTTTAAATTAAAGTAAAAATCCAAATTAAAAATTAAAATTAATAAATAACGATACGTTCCGTCTTTTAGGCAACTGTGGGTCCATTATCATCAATAAATAAGGTACTATTATAAGACAGATATAAAAATTAACAAAAGGATATTTCTAAAACACAATATAAGAATCAAAATAATTTGCTTAGTTTACAACTAATTATAAGTAAATCTTAGGATTACAATAACATCTTTCTTAATTTTCAAATTAAACATAACAAATAAAATCCAGAATCAGCAACAGCTCGCATTAAGTGATTTTAAGTGAAGATCTGAAACTTTAACAATAAGTAAATTTGGGCAATTTTAACAGATTCTAACACATACACATATTAGCCTACAACAAATATTAGTCTGGTTTTGTTATAACCAGGACCCAAGATAGAAAACATTATATCAAAGAGTATTCTATCTATACTCACGGGGTACTGAAAAATAGTAAAAAAGCACTTTAATACCTTAATACAGGATTTGGGGAGATATATGGAGTTATATTATATCTCCCCAATATTAGAAAATACAGAAAAACTCAGTTGTTTTTCAAACTTTGTCAAGTCAGTTTTCTGACTATCGTAGTATATCCCGAGACCATAAACTATATGGTCACATTCATTAGAAAACATAGAAAAACTCAGTTGTTTTTCAAACTTTGTCAACTCTGTTTTCTGACTATCGTAGCATATCCCGAGACCATAAACTATACAGTATTACAATACAGTATAACATTAATGTTAAATCCGCATGAAACATTAACATTTTCAATGTTGAAGTCTTGATTATGAAATATACTTTCAGATAAATCAAATTTGAAGTTTCAATACTATATTCTCATTAAAATAATTCAAATTTTCCCTTAGGTTTATGAAGGAAGGCTTCGGGTTAGATATATAACAGATCTTAATATGCTTTATACAAAAAGAATCTTATTGTGCAGAAAACACAAAAACTTTCATTACCTCCATAGGAATATCGACAATTACTCGTAAAAGCAGAGAAATTGAAATGAAGTATTTGAAGCATTTTTGAAGCACTTTCTTCCATTACTATATTATTATTGTTTACTTTAATATTTAAGAATAAACTTGGGGGTTTACCTGTAAGATGGAGTTGGATATCCCTGAGCTGCACATGGTAGTTCCACTGTCGTGCCTTCCCGCGTTTGTATTATTGGTTTTGTATGCGTTACTCTAGGCGGCACACTACTTTGTGGATCTGAAAAAAAGAGAAAATTAACTCACAATTAATAGGAGTTCAGAATTCGAATGCAATAAAAATTTGTGGCTGAGAATTGTTCATTATTGTTCAACCAAAGGTAACCAATACAAAAATAAATAAAGGAATATATTTCTTTTGTGAGTCTATTTGTGTCTTTTAAGACTTGAAATTCAGCGGAAAAGATTTTTTTTTACTAGAAATTATCCCTGTTTTGTATTTTTATTCTGTTATTTTTGATGATTTGTTAAGAGAAAAGTCACTAGCTTTATGAATGCATGAATAGTTCTTAATATTGTTAAAATTATTCTTAAAAATAACAAATAAAAAAGTTGCTAAATTTTTGGTTGTAACCCAAAAAAAATTATTTTGTAAAAACTTTAATAAAAATCTTTTGTTATTTTTAATAAGATTAAAAATTGAATTCCTATTTGTTATTTGAAATAATTTAATAATTTTACATGCAATGAAAATTATATTGAATTATCAAATTGAAAACTATTTATTATTTTAGAAGACAACTATTTCCGCTGAAAATTCCTTCAACAAAAGAAAATTATATAATGCAAAAATCTGCTAAAGTTGATATTAATAATAACAAAAATTATGATAAAAGTTAAAAAAAAATAGATTTCCTACAGTTCTCTCTATTTACGCTCTGAGAATGGCTTCGATTAGAGAATTCTGTATTACACAATTTGGTCCATCGAATTCATCGAAAAAATATCAACTGAAGATAGTCTGTGTTTCACCTTATCGGGAAAATAATTTTTGTTTCCATTGTCTTAGAGTAATGATTGCGGCACCTTCAATTTTAATGCGATTGTTTTTGCAAATTATTGACAGATATCTGAACCTTTCCAGTGTTGTACTCTTCATAATATTCTTAAATGAGACTATCAGGTTGGACTTAATCAGTAATTCTCACTATATCAAACAACACTATATCAAACACTAATACATTCATGATTTCGTGTACGTCATCTGAGCATTACTTGGCTGTTTGATAGACAATTTCGCAAAATTCTTCATTCACGAGGAGTATTATGCTACAAGGATTGACAATCGGAGTAAACTTGAAAGTAATTTCTATTCTATTAATCATACTTAGCGAAATAACATCGTTTCGAACAAAATTGTAGGTGTTCGACCGAGATTGAAGGCCAATGGACACCAAGGATCAGTCACATGATTGGACATGTAACTCTTGTTTTTGCACTGCAGTTAAAATTGGATTTATTTTTTACAACATAACATATTCTAGCTGTTATATAAGTATCATTCATTTTCAGCCATAATTGTTTCCTTGTTAATTTTAGTCTCATAGCTTAGAGATCTTTATTATTCTACTGTACATTTCAGAATTTAAAACTGCATTTTTAATTATGATGACGATTTCTGACTCAGTCCAAAGATACCGCTATCCTCTTTAGTTCCACAAATCACCTAATTCCTAAATCCTTGCACGTTTGGGTAATAAAAGTATTGCGAGGTCTTCCTCTTCCTCTTCCTTCTCTTGGAATCTTCGTCTCTAGGACTTTCTGTATAGGATTATCATGTCCCAGCCATTCTAATCATCTTCTTTTAATGAAACTTATTTTTTTTCTTGTCTTCATCATACACTGTTTCTAATACCTCATTATTTGTCTTTTTTTCTGTATTTTTGATAACATTTTTTAAATAGCGAATTACAATTAAATATTAAATTAGTTTTACAACTTTTGTGGAGATTTTTTTCCCCTTAATACACAATTTGTATAAAAATTCTTTCGACTTAAATCAAATATCCAATTTATTTAATTAGCGTAATGAAAACTTTAAAGACGTCATCACTCAAATGTTCATACAGGAAGATTATCCTATTGAAATTTTGAAATTAACTTTTTGTTATGCAATTAATTAATGTACTGGATGTCGCTTTAGAAAGAAGATTTAAAAATAAATGAAGTTCGGCGAGTTCTTGAGGAATATAGTCCGAATGTCTCTATTTTCACCTTACGATTCTTTTTCCTAAAAACAATCCTCGCTTCGCTTTGCCAACATGAGATTGCCTTTGCTCGATGTAACTTTTTTAAGTCTGTATATAAATAGTACATTTCTTAAGATTTACCTTCAATATATTGAAATTGTTTCACTTCCTGTTACAAGAGGGAACTAAAAATTTAAGAAGTATCTTTTGGCTTCCAAAAATTAGTAGTTTATGAAATTACAGCTTTTTTACATTTGAAATTACAAAGGTTTCAAATATATCATTTTCAACTCTGCGAGTTAAAAGATATAAACACCATATTGAACAATTTATAGTTGTGGAGTAATTGTTATTGTTGTAAATTTTGCCTTTATATTATCTATTGCTTTAAAATTTCTGAAGTTTTTTAAAAAGTAATTTGTATTAGCTAAAAACTTCTTACTATAATCTTCAATATCCTGACCACAAAACAGTCCATCTGGTTTGTCTTTGGGTAATGTAGAATGCGTAATTACAAAACCAATAAAAGCATTATGAAGAAATTTTTCAGAACTGTAATCTTCTTACTATAATCTTCAATATTCTGACCACAAAACAGTCCTTCTGGTTTGTCTTTGGGTAATGTGGAATGCTTAATTACAAAACAAACAAAAGAATTATGAAGAAATCTTTTAATACCTAAAATTATCGATAGATCATTCCGTGCCCAGCTTCAAAAGCCATCCTGGATATTTAATCCTCTAATATCCATACATTTCTATGATTCCTCAAACCATGGTTTTCTCGGTTTTCTGTTTGTACGTTTGCCTATTGGTTTCCATAAATATAATGTGTTTGGTCACCTTTAATCCTCTAATCGAAGTAAGTGTCCAAACCAATTTTATCCTTTTTTTATATTTTACAGGTAATTGTATTTCCATTAGCATTCATTTTATTTCTAATCTTCTTCATTTTTAGATGACTGCTAATATACCATTTCTACTGCTAGGACTCTTTTTTTTAAAGTCTTCAGTCATGCCCAAATTTTACTTCCACATCCGAAAACCAATTCCACTAGCATCTTTCCAGTGTATTTCTTATATATTCCCTTAATGTGTTTATCCACCAATGTAAAAGATAACTATGAAAACAATTTTTTAGTTTCCTTAATTCTCTTGTTTTATTTATTCCTTTTTTTATTTATTAATTATCATGCCTAATTACTTACAATGTTAAACCTGTTTTTATTATTACTCCTTTTCTAAAGCTAGATTCTCTCTTTCATTGCTATATGTAAGCAAATATTCCGACTTTTGAAAAAGTAACTGTGAGACCCTGATGCTTCATAAGTTTTATTTAATCTTTTTACCATAAATTCCAAGCCTAAATGATTTGTCTAAATGCAGTTTTGATATTTTGCAAGTGAAAAGGGCCATAAGTCATATTGTTATTTATTACAATGCTCATATTTTGACAGCTTCGTTTCCAGTGTTTTAAAACTTGTTCTATGTAAAGATTAAACAATATGGTAACGGGCGATAACAACAACAAACTTGACTTAATCCTTCAGAACCTACCGCAATGAAAAAAGATTTCCATGCAATATATTCAATTTGTACTCACATCCACTAAATTTTAGCATCTCTTCTGTCGCCTTTCTTAATTTCGAAACAATATGACTAATTTTCCAATCTTTTGGTGTATTCTTCTCCCTCAATCATATATTGAAGAAGTTTTCTATAGTTTAAGTTCTGATTCAATCAGTTCATTTTTGTCCAGATGATTTGTTATTTATAAGGGAGTGAATTGCTATTGTGATATCTATCATATCAATTTTTAATGGACTGATGTCATAAATTTTGTATAAAATATTTGTATAAAAAATATAAAAATATATAATTCAGATATAAATGAAAAATAACGAAATCAAAAAGGAAAAAAAACAACAAAAAACACCAGGATTCAAACCTGGCTTATTCAAACGACAATGAAATATACTAACCACTTCACGGCCATAGCCACGAACATGAGGTGAAAAAAATTATCTTGGAATGCTTGTAAAATACTGAGAATATTCTTTCTTAAGAATTATCACGAGACTGGAACAGGAAAATGATCGCAGATTGAAATCCGTATTTTTCCCTCTCTCTGTAAGTCATAAGCTTTCCAAAAAGTTATCAGTCATATCTGTCTGTGTAGTTTGAGTCCGACGAATAGACGAATAGAACGATCAAGGTAAGTCAATAGAACGAGCTGAACCCGCCTCACCTCTTTTACTTTGATATGAGGTCAATAACAGCAAAGAAACTGCCATTTGTCTAAAACGCTAAGATTGTCATTTTACCTACTTGAATCATGGAACCTTCCATTAGTTAAGTTATACTTAATTTAGAAAAACCTAGTGTAGTTGAATTCTTCAAGAGTGATTTCAGTCCTTGAGAAAAAGAAGTACTCATCAAGTTTATTAACTCGTCTCCAGAGACTGCTTTAGCAGTGAAATAAGTCAATAGCTGCACAGAAAGAGAGGGGAAAAAAAGAAGAAAATACAATTTAGGAAAAGAATCTCTAATGAAAGGTTGCCACTTCTCTAAATCTAAATTAGTGAAAGTATGGCGTAGTTTTAGCAGTTGCGAGGCCCTAACGAACTAAAAGCAGCACGTAGCACCCGAAGTGTCTCCCACGTGTGTCGTATTACCTTCATTAGCATATATAATTCTTGTGTTTGCACGATACCAGGAGCAATAAGAGAAGTGGAAGCCGAATAATAGGCATTTGGAAATCATTTGGAAACTGATGCGGCTTTCCAGGGAGAAAGGAAAAAAAGGAAAGAAAAAGAATCTTTCTAAACGAGCTTGGAATTTCTTGTCACTAGATGGAATGGTGGTATGTGTAAGACGACAACTTGAAGACATGGATGACTGCTTTCCTTTGACTCGCACTGTAATGAACAAATCTCTTAAAATTGTACTTTTTATATCAATTCCGTTTCAGCGTCTCGGAGCAGTTTAGATCATCAAATTACACAGACTGACAATTAGCTTAACTTTCATATCCATCAAAATAATGGCTCGATCGATCCGTCATTTTTCTACTTATTTTAATCCTCTTCTCTGTAGATTGGATTGTGCAATGAAGAATTTCCAGTACAGCTGGATCAGCTTTATTACATTCAGAATTAATGAACTGGTACCAAACCCGCAAACTTTCTAGAATGAGCAGAATGTTTTGAAGGACTGAAATTAATTTAAAGCAACAAAGGAAGTATAATGGTTTAATACAGTATTTCAGCAACGAACTGATTAAACTTAACTTTAATTCTATTGAGAAAAAAGTAAATCCTCCCTAAGTAAAAGTGTAACAACCAAAAGTTTAAATCAGTAGTAAATCTTTGCATTCTTGAGGCTTTTAAAATGGGACCCAGAAATAGGATCAACAAAATGTACCGTAGAGGAAATTTAAATAGCATACTTTTGTAATGATATTGATCTGTTGGCTTGTTTGTCTATTTTATCTGTTCGCTACAGACTTGGACAACTTTTCAGATATCTTAATCAATTTTTCATTTCTGGTTTCTATGTAAAGAAATAGACTTTCAATTCTTGCACCCATTACAAGTTGAAAACTTCTGCAACACTCACTGACTTTACAAAACCGTTTTCATGCATTTATATTTTAATTATGAAGTTTAGGAACTTACAATTCTGAAATTCTATTATATTTCAGAATTGGTGGTTGTTTCAATATCAATGAGCAAGACAAGACAATAACAGACAAGAAAGCTTTTGATATGACACTTCTACATATTTCAATAACAAGGTTACTTAAATTAGGGCACTCCTGTTGAGTCCTCTGGTGTGACAACTGTTAAAATAGAATTGAAAAAAAAATTACGATTGACGCTTTCCTAATGTACTTCAGTTTCAAGCTCCATATACACCACACATCGATTTCTTGTTCAAATCGTTTGTGAATATTTCAGATTTTTTCGTAAGATTTAATCAGTGTTTTAAAAAAGTACTTCTATATGTCACGTAAAAATACAATAAAGCTAGTTTTAGTCTCGTAAAATAAAATATTCATATTATTATTGGATTATTGTACGTTGTAAATATTAATTATATTGAGCTGTCTTGACGAAAAAAGAAGATATTTCGTTATAGATTTCTACTGCCTTTCGTTAAGTAAAAAATAAAGATTTTTACTTAATCAAAGTTTTCTAAATAAAAGTAATTTTTTACTAATCTTTCTTTCATATAATCGTTAAATTGGTTTGATGTGTTATTATATCATCAGGTATTCTGTAATTATTTTAGACGCTTTCCGTGAATTTGAGGTTGTCCATCAATATTGCGCAGTGTTAATTAAATTTTGAAGTAATCCGATTAGGAAAACTCTTTGCATCGAGAGTAGATGTTGTCTCGGATAAAAGCTTTACTGTAAACACAAGAGTGCAATTCAACGTCAAATCTATTAATTGAAGGTGTCGTTGATACATGATTAAGTTAGTTTATCAATCTTCTGGCCAAACCTCAAAATGTCTTAATGCTGTTTGCATTATAAAAATAAAACTTTCAATATCTCTTTTTGCATTTATCTATTCTTTTTGAAGCAATAAAACAAGAAAGATTCATGATTTTTATTTATATAAAATTACTTGTAATTCTTATTATTGTACTTTGTTATTATTATGTTTGTATGTTTCAAACCTTGGGTTTCCCCAACAAAAACAATATGGCGGGTCAAGGACCAAAGCACATATTGCCAAGTGAAAAGACGTGTGTTATTATTATTATTATTATTTCGTTTTCCGAATATTTTTTAGAATATTCATTTATATTATATAAATAAGAGATCGCAATTTTTGAAAAATTCATTTATCGCGATCGTTATTTGCAAAAATCATGATAAAATGGTAAGCAATGCTTTTGAAAATTTATTATGCAACTTTCTGTGTTTGTTTATTTGTTTGTCGTTTTAAATGCACATCAGGATAAAGATGGTAACAATTAAAGTTCGACCTCAAACTTAAAAAATTCAGAATGCAACATCATTAAGACTAGCTATGAATGTAATAATCTTACAAATGTGTCAAGAAATTTAGGCCCGTTTCCACCTGGCTTAAAACTAGTTTTAATTAATAAATAACAATAAAACTGAGGAATAAAAGTCATTGAAAGATAAGGATATCTTGCTTTTTTTATTTCTTTTATCGCTAAAAAAACGATAAAAGTAAACTAACTAGAAGACACGTTTAGTAAAGTGATTTAAATCATACATTTTAATATTCAGTTTTAGATTATTTATTGTTTGTATTCTACGAAAAACTGTTGTTGAAAAAAAATCCATAGCATGTATTTGTAATTTTCTTATGTACTTAAAAGAGACGTTTTATAATATTTAATTTAAATCTGCATAGTTTCAATAAGTGCTAAATGCTACTTATAATATTTCAATGATTTTCCACATCTTGATTGAACAAGTACTTCTAAAAACTTCTCAATAATAAAGTTATTGTATTTTAGCTAACGAAATGCTGTATTTTGATCTATATTGAAGTTTAACTCTAAAGATCTATTTATTTCCACTGAGATTGGCTCTCCTGGCACAAAAAATAGATATCTTCTCTCTTTTCTAGCCCTAAACTTCATTGTAAAGGGAATTAGAAACTAGGACTAGAGAACATGCAAAGAATGTAATGTTTCCTCGAAGCAAAGAAAGGGCAGATAATTGGACGACTGGAGGAAGTAGTGGGATTCTCACAGATAAAGTCCAATTCTGTAATGCACATAGGGACCAATAATATAGGGATTCAAACACCACAAACCGCTGCAAGCGAAATGAGGAATCTCCTCGGAAAATTCTAACAAGACATTTAGAAAAAAAAGAGCACTCGTTGTGCTCAGATCAATATTCGATACTGCTCAGATCAGTTTTAAAAAAGATGGAAAGATATCAGGAAGAAGCACTAGAAAGTATTAAGAGAGGAAGACTTCTCTCTAGTCTTCAAATTCTTCCAAGCTAACGAGGAATATCAGGAGCACTTCGATTACTTGCGTTATATTTTATATCAGGCAATTGTATTTAAGTCCTTTAATATTAAGAATCGAACTTTTAAAAACATATATGCAAAACAACATTATTCTGTCTGAAATCAAAATAAATTAGGAGAATACGTATAAAGAATAGATATAACGTTCTACAGAACCAGTATTAAGAGCTTGTTTGCCAGAGTTCGTCTTGATATATTGAATGAAATTCATTGTATAACGAATCCTAGTAATATGTAATATATTCTAAACTCTAAGAACTTTATATTCGTCATTTCTTTGCGAAAAGACTTGTCCGATGAAGTCTTTTCGTAAAGAAAAGAAGAAATAACACGATTAAATGGATGTTTAAGGAGTTTATCAAGATGTGTCATTTATTTAATATGAAGTCTTTAGAGTTTTTTAGAATATATTTAATATTTTATCAGAAGCAAGTTACTGTAAGTAGGATTCGTTCTACTAGTTCTTGAGTAGACTATTTACAAATCGATCGTAATAAAGTCTCCAAATATTTCTATTTCGAAACAATCCTACCTCGCTTAGTGAGAGTTAGGTTCCTTGAAAGCACAGCTTGAAACTTATTTTTCGCCAAAATATTTCTATTTCGATACAGTCCCCCTATTTCGCTTAATGAGAGTTAGGTTCCTCGAAATCACAGCTTGAAACTAATTTTTCACTGAACAAAGAGCGATTTTTACAAGTACTTCTGTGATATAATTCGAGAAACGTTCTTATAAAAGATGATGTTTACTACTTTATAACTAAATAAATACCTTAACGTATTCCTACGTGAATGCAGGGCCGTTTCTACCATTAGGCAAGACTAGGCGGCCGCCTAGGGCGACTGAAGGACGGATTCCGTTTTTTTTTTGGTTGTTGAATTGAAGATTCTGGTTTTTTTTATTTTGGTTGTTAAAATAGGATTGCCGTTTTTTTTTTTTTGGTTGTTGAATTGAAGATTTTGTTTTTTGTTTTTTTTTTGGTGGGGGCGGCATTTGAAAGGGAGGGGGCGGCATTTTCCAGTTCTCGCCTAGGGTGGCAGAACACCTAGAAACGGCTCTGCGTGATTGAATACACGCACTACAATGTGCGGTCTGATGAAGCCTTTGATATATAACATATGGCCTTTTAAGGTTTCCCATCCTTAACTTATACAGTTTACAGAATATCTACATCTTAAACTTTGTCGTTAACCGATACATAGATTCGTATACCTCATAGAAGAAACTTATTAAAAAAGAAAAAAGTTCAAATACTGTATGAAATTTATCGGGTCAATTCCAAATATAAGCTGGAAGTTCAGTTATCATAATGATGAAAAATATAAATGAATAAATGAAAAATATAAATGAATAAAATTAAAATATAAATGAAAAATACAAATGAATAAATACAAATGAGTAAATATAAATATGAAATGATAAATATAAATGAAAGTGATACACTGTTATGAAACTACTAATTTCAATGATGAGTAATATTTAATAATTGACTAACCTAAGTTTGAATTTAAATTGGAATAAAGAAGTCTGTCAATCGTACTATTTGCTGAAGGTATTGTCTTACATTTAGAGAAAACAAAAAAATGAAAGAATAAAAAATATATATATTTTACTAATTATTCTAAATAGGAAATTTCCGATAGGAATTTAAATAATAAACATTTGATTTTGTGGTATGGGAAAAAATAAAATATACTTTTCATATCTGAATCACTCCTAGTATTTTTTTGGTTTGGAATTGAGATTGCAGACAGCTGTTTCAAGCACATTAGTTCTCAGCTGTTGAACTTAGCTGTAGATGATACTTAATGAGCTCTAAAGATCAGTGGAGGCAGTGGTAAGTCCCATTACCTAAAAATAGATTATGATGGGTAAAGTGCTTCTTCATTTTTTTATATCAGTCTTGTGCTGTGGTGCAATTACAGTATTTTTCAGATATTTGTTAATGTTTTCAGTTAATATTTTAATTATTACATTAATTATCTGCTACTTATTTATTAAGAGGATCTTTCGAATTGCTTCTTTAAATATTCAGCAGCTTGTTTTGAGGCGTCAGTAAAGCTTCTGGAACAAATCTTCTTATGTTTCCTTTGAAATCTGCCCTTTCCCTGTCTTGCTTGACCTGAAAAGGTTCTTGGAAAGGAATAACACTCACTAAGTTTTCGTGTTGTAAAGAATATTTTTACAAGAAAACACAGCCTCTTGGACTGTTTAAGGCTTTTGACTTGAAGACAGCAAAATTGTCTTCAAGACATAAGCCTTAAACGATAAGTACATCTGATTTTATATTTAATTTTATAAAGCTATATATTTATATGTTCTGTACTATATTTTACACTTACTTTATTTCATATTTTTGTTATTTATAAAATTAAAAAAACAAGGCATCATTCTTTTAGAGATATAATTAAATGAATGAAAAATACAACAAATAACTTCAAAATTTCACTTGATCTTAAATCAGTTTCTATTGTTATTGATTTTCGCATCTTGAAAAATACAAAGAATGATTCAATTGAAAACATTTATAAAATTTTATAATTAATTTTATTTTTGGAATATTAAAAAAAAAACAGTGTCAAGTTTTATTCTTGAACTTCCTACGGACTAAAATTCATAAAATTGTAATGTATCAATTGAACTGTTGTATCTACTTAATATTCTGAAAACTCATTAAATGTTGTGCTTTTCATTAAAACTTACGCGGATGAAATTTTAATATTTGCCATACAATTGCTAATAATAAAGTAATATTATATAAAACACTTAAAAATATTAAGATTTTCAAAAAAAAAGAATCATTTAATTAAGCAGATTTCATTGTCAGAACTTATAGACCAATAATACAATTTATTAATCTTCAAATCTTGGAAAGGAAAAGAAAAATTTATGAAATTGTCTCCATAAGGATCACTCTCTTTTTAAGAAAAAGATAATTTCCTATTTTCTATTTTATGATTTTTGTTTCTATAAAAGGAATTGGTTACCTGGTGTTATAAAGAGTTGTTTGACTCCTCACATTGAAAAAGGGTACCATTACGGGCAATCCGAAACTAGTCTGTGTTAATGGTAAAGTTTTAAAAGTTTTAATTTGCATATTAGTCTAGCGTGTTTTAAGATTTTAGTTGCAATTCATCGTAGTTGAAAAATTTGTCAATAAAACTAAAATAAAACGGTTATTTTTTAATTACAGATAAAGATTAAAAAAGGCTTCCAAACAGACATAAAAAACAAACAAACAGTTCTTTCAGGCAGCCTTACATTGCTTTAACAATGTTGTTTATAAAATTTGATAAATCTTTATTTATTTATTTAATTCTATTTATTTATTCAGTATAAAAAAGAACAGATTCAAACTAAAAATAGTGTCGTTATTGTGTTAACTGAACTTCTGGCATTTTGTTTTTTTAAGTCATGTTTTTTTTTATTTAATGCATTAGTTAATAATCAGAGGTTAGCAACAAATGAAAGTAAACTAATTGTACTTATTTTGTATAATATCCTGGCTATTCTTTTGAATTTTCCTTTTGCATTTTTACTGGATATTTTTTCCCATTTTGTATCATTAGATGCCAAAGTATAAAATGTTATCAACTCTACTACGGATCATCCTTGAACCTAATCTGTTAAAAAAAGCTAAAAGTTTACTATAATCTTTGAATGTTAAAACATTAAATGAAAGAAGATAGGTTCTATGAGGTAAGAATAGCGATTCTCGTACATAAATATAAGTGAATGAAACTTCACTGCCTGCCATTTCTAAACACAGTTTTAAAATAGCAGCCTCAAGACTCCCTGGTGTTCGTTAAAAAACATTCAGCAATAGTGTCAGATACAGATTTTCTTAAAATGAAAGCAAGAAATAAATCCGGTTTTCTTGAGTTTTAATTTTCCGATGAAGTTTTGTCTCTTTTGAAATGAATACAGTCACATTATTAGATTTCGATAATTTTTGTATTCTAAATGTTCTCGGAAAGTCGAATATTTAAGTGAAAAAAGAAAGGAACTTGTTTCTTCTTTGTTTCAAACTAAATAATAGATATGAAGGAAAATTCAGTTTAAAATATAATGGTCTCTGTGTGTTTTAATGTTTTATTATTTAATCTTATTAGGATATTTTTGTTGTTATTGCTTTCGCCTGTTAAGGTCATACGTATCTTTAAAAAAAAGAACACATTTAGCAAAACAATGAAACTATGAATACTTAGGATGTGGATTGCAGAATTACCCTTGGATATGAAGGATTGTTTTCATGTTAAGAGCTTTTCTTTTAAGTCATTTCATTCTTTGTCCTATCCATTGCTATAGTCAGTTTAATAATAAAACCGTGTTAATAATTGTTTACAACATCGTATGAATATTTCAGTTTGTTGTTTTAAAATCCTGCTTGATCCTTCCGAAACAACGATTTGGTGAAAGCAATCATAAAGCTCCAAGAATCACTTGAAAAATTCACAATTTCATGGCAAATGCATGAAAGAGAATAACTACTCTTAGAATCTTTTATTAGGCAATATAAAATTTTAATACTGCTTTTTCAGGAAATTCTTCATTTGGATTTTCTTATTTGGAAAAGTAAAAATTTGAATTTTGAATGGAAATAAGAATTTTTATTTAATATAAGTGTTTTTATTTATTAGAATTCTAACTGTTTGTGAAGTTAATAATAGTTTTCCACTTGTTGAATGTTTTATCACTTGATGAATAATTTGAGAAATGCTAAATCTGTACAAAGAGCTCAACTTAAGGATCTCAATAAATTATAAGAAAAAGTAGAAGTTAAGTGATGGAAGTAACAAAAAGGCAGTACGGAACTTGAAAATTACAAAAATTAACGTAAAAGTAATAGAAAACGTTTGGCTCTCTGAGCTGTGGTAATGAGACAGATTTGCAACAAAAAGTAACAACATCAATATTCTGCAAATGTTACGAAGGTTCATAGGACTCTCTAACTGTATATAATGCTCATCCTTGTAGAAATCTCTACACGTTTCGAAAACTTAACTGTAAACAACAAAGATGTTGCTCGAAATTATGCCCCTCAGGCACTGTAACACACTATCCTGGATGTCTTGAAATATCATCGAAGAGTTGTTATTTTAGCACCTTCTTCGTTCTCAAGAACAAAAGAAGATGCCAAGTGGATAAATAGAAAAGTATATCTCACCAACAATACAAATAAAGCATAGAAACTGAGCTAAACAAACTGAGTCCTATTATGTTTCACAAACGTTCTCCTTCACATAGATTGTTTAGCTGAATTAGATGACAGTACGTAGCACCATCTTCAAATTTCTGATATGTTGCCTCAAGAGCGTCTCCGTTAACAGATCTGACTCAAACTACTTAAGTAATAGTAACGCGCGTTGGCCAAATCGAAAAAATGTGTATATTTAACGCATTCATAATAAATAATTCATAGCTTTATGTCTCTACTTTTTATAAGAATTGTTTCTTAAGATAAAGTATATCAATTCTCATGCGGGTTTCGTTGATGGTGGCGATCCGCGCTGGGCAGATTTTCCCGGGGTTCTCCCGTTTCCCCTGCATTTCTCACACCATCCTTTCTCAGTCTTTCTCTCCGTCTTACCTTCTTTCCGTGGGATAGCACAATAGATCTTCAGGTCGTGGTGCTCGGCTGTCAAGCCACCCACGCTCACCACATTACGTAACATTACAAGTATATCAAAAACCAAAATAAATATTAGAAGATATAAATTCAAATTAAATATGAAAAATACATGAATGAGATTTACGATTATTTTTTGTCTACTTTGTTCATTTTTGAAAAAGTAAAACCAAAATAAATTATCCTATTATACGAAAATATTGAAGATTAAATGAATTTATCTAAAACAAGATTATTTTGTAGATCAAGAATTAAATTCAAGTGGAATTAAGAGTAGAAAGCTATTCAATACTAAGAGAATAAATTACTTCGAGAAATGTACATACTCTTTAATAATCTGTCTTAAAATAACCTATTCTTAGGGATTAAATTTGTTGAAATTAACAATGAAAAATTTAAAAACTCAATGCATTTAAGAAACTAGCTTTTCTTAAAATTGCTTCAAATCTTTTCTAAATTGCAGTTATACTTGATCTGATTTCTCTAACCTTTTCCTGAAATTATTTTCTCCCGAATATTTTATCAAGCCACCTTGATTTTGAGATGAGAGAATCTTTCGAGTTGAGGAGCCTGGGAAGATTGACAGACTGTTTTATCAAAGACGAAGCTTTGTACTCCTATCTCTAGACAAGTTTTCAAGCTGAGATTCAGTTTAACAGTCTGAATTTTAAAATTTTTATTCTGCTATTTTAAAGATAATCTTCAAATTTTGTTTTTGTTTTAAGTTTCTAGAGATCCAGTTCTTTAACTACAACTATCTGTTTTAATATGGATGCAAATATCATATTATCAAATGAAGAAGATTAGAATATAAGGAAGAGAGAAATCTTAACATATAGCAACTGAAAAACTAAACCTCACAGTTAAAGGAGTGCATAAAATACATAAATATGATTACATAAATTTTGCTCAATAGCCAAGTCAATAAAACAATGGCGCTTCATATAAAAAAAAATAAGCAAGAAAATTAAAATTATAAAAGGGCAAAATGCTAATCTCTCACTAGCAACCACTAGCTTAGAAGAGATTTAACTATAAACAAGACACATACAAAAAACTTTACATGCTTGAGGGTATTATTAGACGGCTAATGAGCTCGAAACAGTGTGTATTGAATTCCCAGTATCAAAAATTCTAAAAGCAGCTCAGTGATTTTTATTTCTGCGCGTTTTTATTTCTTTTTATACCTAATAATACCCTTATAAGCTTTACATCTAGTTTTTAGTAGATTTTTTTTTTTAATTAAGAAATAAAATCACAATAAAAAATTTAAGAAAATAATATTTAAAGAAAGGTTGGTTTTGAATTCATTTACGAAACTTATTATTGAAATATAATGACCTCAGAAGGAATAATAAATCAAAATTAACAGGAGGTTTCAGAAGTCATCTAAACTTTTTCTGAAAACTCGCTTAGATATTTGTAAGTTGGAGCAACACTACAATTGGTATGACTCTAATATCGTTGGATTTAGAAGCTAGATAGCCAGAGTTCACTTTTGGAAGAATCTCTTGCTGAGATATAAACAAGCCTTGGAATTCTGATGAGTTTGTTGTTTTAGGTCAAGAACCACTGCAAGTAGATTCGCCAGAGGGAATTCAGGCAGAACTTGTAATTGACTTTGTTTAGCATTGAATTTAAATAATCTTAATCGTTTTATTTTCAAATCGAATGGAGATTTATTAATATTTAAATATTACTAAATTTCTAAGTAAAGCTATATCTATTTATTAATCAATTTTAACAATCTATAAATAAAATATCATTGAAAATGTAGTTTTTACAAATGATCTCAAGGAAAATAACAACTCAAAAATATTAAAATATATTAATAAATTTAATAATACAATCAAGAAAACCGTAATATCAAGAAAGCTCACAATTAAGAAAATAAAGAAAAACCTATAACAAATTAAAAAAATCTTAATAATCCTAATTATAAACAATCTTGGATGAACCAAGAAATTCTAAAACAAGTAGAGGAAAAAAGTAAATTATTTAAAAAATATAAAGGAAGTAAAAATAATAAACAATAAGAACTAATGTTCGTACTTTTTGTACAATAGTTCGTATTGTATAAAAGAAAAAGAAATTGGTTAAAAAGATTTTATAAAGAAATTTCATAGAAGAGGAAATACGTAAAGAATATTTTATGTTATATAGTAGAAGAAGTTAGAATATAGTAAATATTTATGTTTTAATTGTTGAGGTATTTTAAAATATTTATAAAAAGGGTATTTACTCGAATCTCTGGAAAATTCCTCATATCATTCCAATGCTTAAGGATGGAATTGTTACTAATTTTGCTAATTACAGACCGATATTTTGACTTTCCAATTTTTCGAAAAATTTTCAGTTATTTACTTAATGCTACAAATAAGTTTTAAAAAAAATTAACATAGTAAGGAAACATCAGTACTCATATTAACCTAATAATAGTACCGTTAAATTACTAAGAAAACAAACAAAATGAAAATATAAATGCCAATTTAAACAAAGGTAACATCATTTATATTGCGTTTATTGATTTTAGTAAAGCTTTTGCCAACGGTCATCAAAATTACTATTACAAAAGTTAAACATAATGAGCCTAAGAGTCAATATTTATAATTTTATAAAAAGCTATTTAAAAATTTGTTTGGAATAAATAACACATTATTAAACTACAAAATTAAAACTTGCGTTCCTCAGGGATCCAACTTAGGACCGTTGTTTTGTAATCTACATATCAACTCTATCAGTAATTGTAATAAACTCTCAAATATTTATATTTACGTAGACAACGTTCTTTTAATCTCTGGTGATAAAGATCAATTAAATGCATACAATTCCCTTCAAAACGATTTACATAATACAACAAAGTGGGCGATAAAAAATAAAATGAAAATTAATTACATCAAATAAAAGTTATGATAATCAAAAATGAAAAACAATCATAAATAAAGATTGTTATTTTATTCTTCATAGCTGTAAGTTAAACAACCTGCATCTCAACGCTATGAACAACGGTTGCAATTGCAACAAAATTGAGTTTGTAACTCGACACAAGTATCTGGGACTTTATCTGGATGAAAAATTTACATGGGAAATACATTATACCTTGGTAATTTAAAAAATTATACACCTATACATATCTCTTTTTCCAAATAAAACATTTATTCTCCTTTAAACATAAACTAAATACGCATTTTCAAATCATTAATTGATTCGATGCTTGATTATTCCTTAGAATGTTGGATTTTCGTACATAAATAAAAATTGAAAAAAAAATAATAAATTAATAGTAAAGATTCTCAATAATGTTTATATTAATTTTAATAAAAATCCTTATTGGAAAAACTGTAAGATCCTAACTATTAAAGAAGATTCTTTTTGAAAAAACAATTTTGAAAAATATCTTTGAATTATATAGGGCAAAAAAACAATTGTAACGACGGAATAACAACTAGATACAATTGGCTAAGCGTTTCAATATTACTGAATTAAAAAATAATTTTGGTTAAAGATTGGAAAATCAAATTAATTAAAATATTTATGTAATTAAATTAGAAAATACATAATTTAGGAAAATTCAAAAATATTAAGTACATAAAAACATAGTTAATATCTGATATAACTGGTGAAAAATTAACTCTTAATCTTAATTTAACTTAATTTCACTTAATTAATTATTGATATTAATATCAGCACATATAGTCTACTGTAGCTGTTGTTCATATAATATATCTAATAGGACTGTAAACAAATAAAATAAATAAATAAATAAATAAAAGACGTTTCCAGATGTCATCATAAATAATTTTCTGTTAGATATTGTTCTGAAAACTCGCTGAGATATTTGTAAGTTGGAGCAACACAACAATTGGTATGACTCTAATATCGTTGGATTTAGAAGCTAGATAGCCAGAGTTCACTTTTGGAAGAATCTCTTGCTGAGATATAAACAAGCCTTGGAATTCTGATGAGTTTGTTGTTTTAGGTCAAGAAGCACTGCAAGTAGATTCGCCAGAGGAAATTCAAGAAGAACTTGTAATTGGCTTTGTTTAGCATTGAATTTAAATAATAATTGTATTATCAAATGGAACTGAGATTCTTAATATATAAATAGAGTTTATCAAACTTTTCAGTTTTTAAAATTTTTTTTACTACTTTTCCAGGTAACCCTCAATAACAGAATTACATTAAGATAACGCAAATTAAATATTGACTTTAATTATGAAAAAATATATTTATTTATTAATTTTATATTTATTATTAGATTTTTATATATATATATATATATATATCTTATTATTTTTTTTCCTTAAACGCTTTGGTAATTTCATTTTATCAGTGGATTGTATCATAGCTTTTAAGTTTATAAAAACTGTTTTCGTTGTGTTTATATTTATAAGTTTTTCTAGAATTAACAGAAAATTAATTTTCGGTTAAAATTGATTATTAAATAGATATAGTTTTATTTAGAAATTTGCTTTATAAATTATTATTTTATCTTTAACAATTTTTTGTAATACCGTGTAAAACTATCAAGTTCAAATAAACAATTTCTATTTCAAGATTTTAATTACACTGAGAATAAAAATTCGTGACTTCCTTTACACAATTATCTTTCCATTTGATATATAAATGATTACCGTTAAGTTGTCAAGAAATGTCCACATCACCTTCTTAGCTCAATTCAAGTGCCGCTCTTGTGGTCCATACAAGGACTATACATTCTTACTAGACACATTCTGCTTCGTGGAAGTGTTGAATTCGCATCAGTTTACCATCAATGCCTCGACGACACCCTTGAAGATCCAATGAGCAATTGCGGTACTTCGAGAGATACCGCATCGAAGGACCGCTAAATAATTGCTGATTATGCAGACAAATCATTCGTCAACTAGTCATTGTGTGCATCGGTAGGAAGCTGTTGGAATCAGTGGTTGTGCAAGGGCACTCATTCACGTCACCAAAACTCAGGTCTGCTCAACAGAGTCACTGCTCTAGACAATCCGTTTGTTGCAGGTATGCCTTAACTGCTTGACAGCTTCATTTTTCACCATCTAGAGAGATGTGATATATTGCAATCGGTATTTATGCGCGCCATTGCTAGACCAATTGCATACGCTGGCTTTATTCCCGTCCCGGTTACAAGGCTCGCCTGAGTCTCCGTCTGGAGTGGTGCCGTGCCCGCGAGGCATGGTCTACTCTCCAATAATCTTGTATTCTGTATAGTGATAAGCCTTGCAGCAGATCAACGCATCTGCTTATGGAGAAGGACCTCGCAGCTCTGCAATCTTACAATGTTGACAAGAGGCACACAGCCAATACAACTGGTGAAATGGCGTGAGGATCGATTCTTGTGATAGCCGATCCCCACTAAGTGATTTCTGGAACTTTAACATACAAAGCGATACGTACAGAAGATCCTAAAACCAGTTGTCTTGCTCTTCATGTCACAGCTACCAGAAACTATTTCTAATAAAGTAATGCACGTTATCAGCAGTGCCTCCAAGAAATTCAAACGATTCTTTGACCAATCAAATCTCCAGATTTGCCGCAAGTGCATCCAAAATCAAACTTTCAATATTTGGAGCAGCAGTTGCAGCAAACTTGGAGTGATCTGCCACAAGACAACATCAGGGCTTTGTTTAATTCCAGGTCACGCGGTATATCTACATTAACAAATGATATAATCTATAATTGCTAGAAGTTTCAACAAGCAGGTTTATTAGACTTATTACAGCTAAAAAAAAATAAAAACATATGTTTAAAGCGATTGCCAGTAATTTCGTGCTAAAGCATAAATTTAAGGGCCACCAATAATAATAATAATAATAATAATAATAGTAATAATAATAAAAAAGACCGTATATTAACGGAACGAAAAAGAAAAAAAAAAGTTAGGAAAATAAGAAGAAAAAAGCCATAGTCGATATACGGATTCCAATCAACAACCTTCATCTTATGAGTCCGAGACCTTACCTAACAAGCTATAGTTGAGAACTGAAATGAGATGGTTGCATTTCTAACATTTATGCTAATAGCGGAAATTCAATGAAAACAATGCCAAATATTTTGGACATGTGGGGGGGGGGTCCCTGAAAATACCTCTATTCTTACTATCGTTAACACAATAGCTCCCATACAAAGGGTCGGTAAAAAATGCATCCGGGAAAATGAATTTAAACTTAACATCCTTTACTTCAACAAATATGAATGTGACCGCCTCTCTATTACCAAACTGCACTTAATCGTTTCTTCAAGGAGGAGATGCATTTCCGAACCTCATCTAAGGTGATTTTCCTCCCATGTTCTACTGATTTTACTGCTTTAGCTGGGTAAAATTGTTCTTCTGGCCGCCGTAAACCTTCTTTATAAGGAATCCTAAACTAAGTGGTCCATCCGATTAAAGTCGG